>OU343217.1:43107124-43207488 GCA_910596185.1 Chrysanthemum makinoi
GATCTTTAATGTGCATATGGATGGTACTTATTAGAATAAAACACAATCATGACTTGTGAGAATACGTAGGTACTTCATTGTGTTAGTCATGAAAGTTGCTAACTCTCATCCCACATAGACAAAAGAATAAAAATGGTTATCATTTATATATCACACTATCTACAAGTAGAGTGTTTAATGGTTAGTATCATACTTTCGTATGGGTTGCTTTGTTGAGCTCTTGAGGAACTCAGCACTGTAACATTATGAAAATTTGAAATTAATTCTTATTTTTTTTATATTAGTTACAAAAAGATTTTTATTAATATTTTTCCTAAGTTTTAGAAAGAATGGACAAACATTTGTATTAAGAAAAAAGGTTTTGAACTTTTTTTAATATGAGATCTTAACTCTTTCTATCTTTATAAATCTTCTACAACAAGCACTCTAAATTATGAAATTCATATGAGATCACCATCGTTATAACTTTACATAGATGATTCTTATCAAGAACTCAAAGGGTGCGTTTAGTGGCAGATTTTTATTTTTTTATTTTTTATTTTTTTTTTTTTTAACTAAAATGTGATCTTTATCTTACCAAATAAGAAGTAAAGTTGTTGACAATAAAGATTTGGAAAAATACTAATCCAATTGTTTAATTGAGTTTAAGAAACATTGGCTTTGTACTAATTACATCGTCGATTATCGATTATCATGGAACTTAATATTAATAATCATAATAAAATTAGTGATAACCGATTTAAATTTGCATATGGATAGAACCTTATCGTCACCAAGTTCCCTTATGCATTCAACGATTTAAATTTCCAGATGATGATTGTGAATTTGTGATGATGTTGGTAGTTTTTCATATGTTTAAATCCAAATCATGTGGTGTACTTATGATGTTCATTTCCATGCATCTTTTGCTCTTCTTGAACACTTTCCGAAGATCGAACTCAGCATTCAACGAGAATTACGAGGGCTGTTTTGTTCGAGGAGCAAACAAAAGTCAAATGTTTAGCCGATTAAAAAATGGAATTCAAAAAGTGAAAGGAGCGGTTTGGCATGATCTCGGAACTCATGATCCATGACATGATACAAGTAAATGGAAAGATTTGAACCCGTAATTCGTGCTTCAAGTTTACTGGGACTTTGCTGCACCGGGTGATTTGTCATTTGGAGCCGATGTATGGCCTGCTGTTTGTGGTGCAATGGCTTAGATGGACCAGTTTGACTGGGATGATGTCTGTTTAATCGAAAATAATGGTTTCCCCAATCAAACATATGACGCGTGAACGGTGTTGGTGCGTATTGTGGTTGCTTATGGCTTGCCGCACTTTAAACTACTGCTGTAATGGCTTCACAACTAGGCGATACTGCAACTGCCGAAAGCTATAAACGTAAGTTCATCAAATCAAAAACATTCAAACAAAACTATGGAATAGGTCTTATTAACATGATGGATATGGTACATGAATCTTCTTCAGTTTCAAACACTGACATAGCTAAAAAGATAGTTCCTAAAGCCAAGTGCTTGAGCGGTTCTGTATTCAATTGCACATGCTGACATCATTCGTTTTGTTGTCATTTGTGCTTTCGGGCACTAAACAATAAGAACGAGGTGTTTTCTCCTGTAATCTATGGGGGTCGTCCTTAAAACTGTAAGATTATTGTTGATATGGTCGATTGTTGACTCCGTTGGAAGTTATGAATTAGCCTAATCTAATTCATTCTTGGACAAACTTATAATCGGTAAAAAGAAAGTGAGACTTGCATCATCCTTTAAGAGTGCAACTCAAAATGTATAGTACCTTTTTCTTAACAAAGCTTTATGCTTCGGCGTTGTTATAGCTCTTAAATGTTTGTCGGTTTTTTTTAATCTCGTCATTGTTGTTCAAATTGATACTTAACTTTTGTAGTGATTTCACAATTCTGTATTACTTGATTTGATATTGGTTGAAAAATACTGGTGTATGTGATAAATCATGAAGGATTTGTATCTAATTACATTGTCGCTTAGTAAATCCAAAAACGATTTAGTCTGCATATTGATAATACTTAAATAAAACACAAGCATGACTCGAGAGAAAAGGTAGGTATTTCATTGTCTTTGTCATGAAAGTCATGTTAACTCCCATCCCACATAGACAAAAGAAAGAGAATGGTTACCATTTATATATCCAACGAGTATTGCGACCATCCGCCGCGTTGCGGTGGAGCTTTTTTTTTGACATTTTTATCTGGTAATTTATGTAACGAAAAAAAAGGTTAAAAGTATGTAAACTTCAACTTACATGTCAGGCAAGACATGTCGGTTTCAGCCTCAAAGGCACCCGCTCCACCCCTACTTTAGCCTCCATTCCCACCATTTCAAGTCCAGCTGGCCCGTTCTAGCCCAAACCTCATTCCCAACACACATCCATTTATGTCCTAATTTGACACTCAACCCGGCCCATTTCAGTACCAAACCGAACCCACCTGAGCTCCTACACTGAGATGCTCCTACAAAAGAAGAACAAAGATGCGCAAAATGTATAAAATAGATAGTTGAACATGTATAAAAAAATTTGATGCAATTTATAGAACATAAGTATATAAAGAAAATAAGCAAATTCAGAATTTTTAAACAAAACAAAGGAGACCGCTTAGCTTCAGTAGTCATCTCATCAAACATGTTATGTGCATACATTAATATCATCGTAATTTCAATTCAATTAGCTATATGATAAAAAAAAAATTATGGACTTTCAACGATTGACTAAACATAAAAAGACATAAAACCATAGAAAAAGAAGAATACATACATGCTTTAAAAATGCTATTATAATGATAGATGATTACTTCACAACAGAATCGCTGCTACCCTAGACCTTATGGTAATTCTTGTAACCAATAAAGCTTTTGAGAGTGAAGTGTGGTGATACCAAAGAGACGATCACCGTATCAAGGGGCATGGGTCACCACACCCTAAATATCCTATAAACACCGAAGTATCAAGATCGTGCCACAAATATAATAAGTGACCCAAAGAAGAAATATGAGTGAATCAATTTCCTGCACTTACTGCAATCATACTTCCGAGTTGTTGGTTGTTTCCTGCACTTACTGCAGCCACATCTCGCCATCGATGTCTTCAACCCGCAATTGCGCATAGAGCAAGTAAGAACTCCACATGAGATGAAAGCAACACTTACTTTACTCCTAACATCAAAAACATAAATTAACACTGCCCCTAAGATAAAATAGTTGTAGTTCATTACCTGTTTATTTCTTTACTCCTCATCAAATGGTCGTTGTTCTGAGAGAAAGAAACGATAGTCAATTTCGAATATTGTGAAACAACGTTAATGGTTATGTGAAAAATATCAACTAAAACTCACCCGACATAATTTGATTAACCGTATGCGGTGACCGCGTTCCTAAGTGCCTGACCAAACTCGATGACGTCGTTGTCGTATGACAAAAAAGGGAGGTTATCCAAAATCCAAAGATTACATACTCGGCGGGATCGGGTCAATATTTATGGCGATATATATATACAAATAGTCATCATATACGAGGATTTAAAAATAATGGCAGCATGTTAACATAGTACGCACAATTTTTTTTCTTTTTCTTTAATGTTGTTTGCACCGCTCAGATTCCGATGGCTGCAACCACAACGTGTGTGGTCTCGCCAATATATTACGTAAAAACAATCATCATCGCCTTAACAAACAAACCAATGGTCATGTGCAACCCATATTAGTATTACTATATATATTAAAAGACATTCAAAACGATGTCATTTCACCTGCCCTATTCTACGTAAACGACGTCATTTCACATGTCATATTCCAACGTCTAATAACCTGCCCATTTCGTGAGCCCAATAGATTCGGCTGCCTCTACCCCATTGTTTTTATAAAACTCAATAGATGTGATGGTCTGCTAGCCCTTTGATTTTTATAAAAGATGCAAATCGTATAATGTATATGTACGCGTATACTTTCAGAGGTTAGGTTACAAATGTCAATGATCACTTTGCAAAGTACAATCTGCCATAACGCTTTTCTTTTCCAACAATCAAGAAGGTTCTCTCTACCATTGTACAAATACAACCTCGAATCTTCTTGATTGGGTATCACTCAAAACGACCAAATAGCATGGCCCGACCATGTTTGTCTTTTGGGCCATCTGACTATTGGGCCGGTTGTTTTATTCTATCAACAGATGAAGGCAAATTATGTCCACTGATTACGGTAAGCCGTATACGACTAAGAAGGCTCGTGCCAGCGATCATCAAGTGGTACCCAAAACCCCATGGTCGAACCATCCGTCGCCACGCCAAGATACGGGTTTTGGCAAACAACACTTACAAAAACATCGAAGGCTGACAAATCTCATCATCGCCTACAGTATACTCAACGTGTTAAAAAACCCAAAATGTCAGCATACACCCCCAAATGCCACAATTAAAATCAACACGACGCTGTAAATTCGCCAAGATGGCCGCGACATACATCTAGCACACTCATATTTTCAAATGCGTGCAGAAAAGAGGGTACGCGAACCCGACATGGTCGCAAACACCGATTAACCATGATGCCCCGCCAAGATACAGACCGCTTTAACCCATCATATTCCCAGCGAAATGATTTATATAAGATACTTTGTCACACTCTAACGTCCTTCTAACTTCTGCAGAAGACATACATAACCAAAAACAACATGTACAACAATGAGCCTCAAATACGTACGGACCCAAAAAACATGACACGCCCGCCATGGCTGCAAACATAGCATGTTGCCCCGCCAAGATACGGACAGTCTCAAGTTTTTTTGAACCCACCAATATTCATGACAGCCTATTCATCGCCTACAGTATACTCAACGTGTTAAAAAACCCAAAATGTCAGCATACACCCCCAAATGCCACAATTAAACTGAACATCGACCGCGAAATTCAGCCAAGATGGCCGCGACATACATCTAGCACACTCATATTTTCAAATGCGTAACAGGAAAAGAGGGTACGCGAACCGACATGGATGCAAACACCGATAACCATGATGCCTCGCCAAGACAGGCGCTTTAACCCATCATATTCCAAAGCGGCAATGATTTATATAAGATACAATGTCACACTCTAACGCCCTTCTAACTTCGAGCATACAAGACATACATAATAAAGAAAAACAACGATACAACAATGAGCTCAAATACGTGACGGACCCAAAAATGGACACGCTCCGCCATGGCTCAAACATAGCATGTTGCCCCGCCAAGATACGGACTTCTCAAGTTTTTTGAACCCACCAATATTCATGACAAATTATTATTCAAAATGGTCATGCGTAGCATAAACGCCGGCCAAAATACAACCTCATCATAGCTGCAAAACACCTATTCGAATGGGTAGGCCTGCAAATATGTGGATGAAAGTGAATGTGTCAATAATCTTAAGACATACATGTATCAAGCAAACCTACATCTTCTTCCGACCAAACCACATCCATAGATTCATGAGTACAACCTCAATACCTACACACTATTATCTAAACGAAAAATGAGGTTACACCATAAGTAACATCTTATATAGAAACCACCTTTAACAAAGTTTGTACTTAAAGTATTGTTCACACATAACCTAACAGCCGTGCAATTTTCACCCAGACATTGCATCGAAAATTTCATCGAATAAAATAAACCAAAACTATCACTACAATTTTCACCTAGACATTTCATCAAACATTTGGAGTGCAACCAATTTCTTTTACATAAACAACACCAAGTTACATAAACGCTTAAACTTTTCAATACTCTCTATCCAAGAATCATACTTAAAAAAAAAAAACCACAAAGTTATCAATTACCAAGTGAGTTTCAACCAAATCTTTAAAAAACTCTAAAAAGTACCTTCTAACTTCGTGGTGGTAGTTCCTGTTGTGGTTGGTCGCATCCAATGTGTATATTGATGATGGTTTTCGATGATATGACTTGGGGGAACAATCGGTGTTATAACTAATGTTAAAGAACTTAGGCCGATAATTCTACCACACATGTTTTTGACAAACATTGATATAATCAGAACCCACGTACCAAGAAACAACCATAACAGATAACACCGGCGTATCCAAACAATCTTCTTGCACCAATAAAACACCAAAATCGAAACCCATGTGAAAACAACCCAAAAAATCGAAGTAACAACCATGATTCTTGGTGATGATTTGTGTGTGTGAAAGACTACCTCGAAGACTTAGTTGTGTGTTAGATTTTTATTCTGAAAACATCGAAGAAAGGGGTGAAATATGTATCCTTCGTTATTTTAAACGGTATGTTTTTTGGGCTATGTTACCAGGCCAGACGAAAACAACAGCTGGAGCCCACAAAAAAAGGCAGAAATGGGCTTTGCTATTCGACGTCGTTTTAAATCTCTTTTAATATATATAGTAATTGTCTACTCTTTTGTTCTTTTAGGTGTAGTGTCATGCTTTCATATTGGTCGAGACATGTGGTTTCAATGGAACCTACCTTCAATGTGAAATTTGATGAAATTTAAATTTTTTTAATTTTAACTACAAAGATATTTTACTAATATTTTTTCTTAAAAGTTTGTGTTATTCAAACAAATCCGGCTACTTGTTTAATCAATCGACTTGGGTGGTGATCTCGCATACCCTTTATACTTGTTACATGGTAAATGCTCTACCTGTCCGATCCCACATTCCAAAACAACGTGAACTCGAATCTTATGTCTTGTTTCATGTTGTTGGAATCTTAACTTTCATTGTGATTGCATCAGTTTGGTTATGTTGGCACTTGGCAATAAGAGAAAATCGAATAACAAATTTGTGATTCAATAAGAAATTTATGATGCAGCTTGGTTATCGTTAGCCACAGGTTTCTGTTGGTTGCAAAAAAGTGTATTTTTTGAAGAGTATTAACAAACCAATCTTACTAAAGAACCATATGAGAGTGCTAGAATAACGTAACTATGAATTCAGATGAACTTTACAAATGTAAAAGTGGTTGCCGATGTAAAATATGTTACAACGTGAACTTTGGCTGTGAACACATTTTGAGTGATCGCGTATGACTCGAGTAGAAGCATGTTATTTGCAGTAAAGTTAAATTTCTGCAAAACTTTTCTTTTTGGTCGAGTGTAATTTATGTTCATGTGTCAAGACTAATGTTTATAGATGGTAAAACCATTATTACTTTAACCTGTGAAGAAGCAAATAATTGCTATAGCGTTCACATACTTTTCACATCACATCCAAATTGAGATTACCGAATAGGAGAATACCATTGTTGTCCATCATGGTTTAGACAAACGCTTGGCTAATTACTCGAATTTCGGTTTAGACAATGTATTTCAAGATTGCACACTATGAAATGCCCCATTTTTTAAAAAATTATTACGTACGAGTATTTATTATCATTAGAAAATTTCCAAAAAAAACTATTAGAACAAATACATAAACTTGCAGTTAACATACTAGTCCCAAAACACAAAACATTACTACGAGTTTACTATATGACCCGTTTTATAAACCATTGTTTACTGAGCCTTTACATACAGTAATCATGATTTTATACAAAGACAGTCGTTACTTAACAAAAGAGAGGTTCAACATTGGATCATAACATAGATTCAAAAGACTTCCCGTCTCTAAACAACATAGACGACCTTCCAACAACATATACTGACATCATTTGTTTTGTTGTCCTTTGTGTTTTCGGAAACTAACCAATAAGAACGAGGAGTTTTTTCATGTAATCTATATAGGGTCTCATGGGGTGTATGTCCTGCAACAGGTTTAAGACAATCAATGACAAGAGTAAATACCACTAGGTGGATACCGGATATCACTTGGAATCATGTGATCACTTTCCAAAGTAAACTATTCGACCCTAATGCCCGGTATCACTAATATCTACTTGGGATAAGACCAAATGCAGTTAGAGAATTAGGCACAATTCTATAACCCTTTGGCTAATAAGTGTTTACGCTCGTGTGTGTCTCATGCATAATCAGATCTCCTATTTATAGGAGGTTACTCTTGAGCTATTCCAATGGAATTAATCGGCCCATTAATAGCCTCATAATTATCCCCATTATAGCCGTTAGTGGTTACATGACCATTAAACGTGGTCATAATGCAGTTAACTCCATTTAGCAAGACTTCTTCCATAAGCAAGCATTTTCATAGCACTACAGCGATATAATCGCTTATCGCTGGAAAACACCGCTATCCGGTGAAAATCAACAGCGTACTTTCCACAAGCAAGACTTTCACCGCAAGTATTTCTACTAGCACTACCAATACAAACCACTATAAGAGTCAGGGTGTTCATGGACCTTATGGGTGTACACTCCATACCTCCTAACCCATTTCAAGGTGTGAACTAATCCCACAAGTGCACTAAATTTTCCAACAATCCTCCCCAAATTTAGTTCACTTTGCATGAAAATTAAACATCAAGCAAAACATGTGCATAAATGAAAATGTCCCGAGGATTGAATTTCCATCTTAGTAATTACACGTTCAAATATTCGAGAATCATGGTGTTCTAAGAATTGAACCCTTCAACCCATTTGAATACCCAAGATAAATACACACAAGTTTTCAAACACTTAAAGCTCCCCGACACTATACAAGCCATGTGTCAATATCCAAATTCATAAATGTTGTAAAAGCTAAAAGTCCAAAGCTTCCCAAGGCAAAA
Source organism: Chrysanthemum makinoi (assembly GCA_910596185.1). Taxonomy (NCBI): domain Eukaryota; kingdom Viridiplantae; phylum Streptophyta; class Magnoliopsida; order Asterales; family Asteraceae; genus Chrysanthemum; species Chrysanthemum makinoi. The sequence goes on from OU343217.1 coordinate 43,115,822, forward strand.
ACTTTACATAGGTGGTTACTCTTTAGTCATGCTCCTGCCAAGCACTTTTTCAAAGAAAATTAACCATTAAGAAGTAAAGACTTCATCCTCCTTTCACAGTTCTCGAAAGCACAACCTTGGGATGTAAATAAAACATGTGCTCCAATTAATCAATGTTCAGCTTTCCACATTGAACTCAGCTCCTAAGTTTCTTCAGGAGGGAGTTGGGTGTCCTAGCATTCAGTGACTGAGTTGGACTTAAACCCATCCCTTTAGCAGACTTTATAACCAAGTCTCTAGCCGGACCCTTCGTCAAGTGATCAGCTAAGTTCTCTTGAGATCTCACAAACTCTATAGATACCACCCCATTCATGATAAGCTCACGAATCATGCTATGTCTCACACCTAAGTGTCTAGACTTACCATTGTACATCTGGCTATAAGCCTTAGCCAATGTAGTTGCACTATCACACCGGTTAGAAATAGGTGCTATAGGTTTAGGCCACAATGGAATCTCAAGAAGCAAGTTTTTCAACCATTCAGCCTTTACCAGCAATGCTAAAGCCACAAATACATATTCCATTGTTGAACTGGTGATGCAAGTTTGCTTCTTGGATGCCCAAGAAATTGCACCTCCACCAAGTAGGAATACCCGACCACTGGTAGACGAATTGTCTTCAGTTACGATCCAACTTGCATCGTGTATCCTTCCAACACCGATGGGTAAAAAAGATATGAGAGACTATAATCCATAGTTCTCTTCAAATACTTCAAGCACTTTGAACCGCTGATGAGCACTAGGATTACTAGTATACCTCGCCAATTTTCCCAATGCGCCAATATCGGTCTTGTACAAGTCATGGCATACATCAAGAAGCCAATTACCCTAGAATACTCAAGTTGAGATACAGCCTTGCCATGATTAGGCATCGGCTTCTCACAAGTATCCATAGGTGTACTCACAGGAGTACAATCAAAGTAATTGAATTTCCTCGACACCTTCTCAATATAATGAGACTGCGAGATAGAAATTCTTTTACTTTCATGTTTAATCCTTATACCAAGGATAACATCATCCTCCCCCATGTCCTTCATGGAGAACCTTGATGACAAAAATTCCTTTGTCGTCAACCCGATTTTGGTCATACAAAGATCAACATGTCATCAACATATAGACAAATGATGACTCCTTTACCGGATTCATCAAATTTGCTATATACACATTTGTCGGCTTGGTTAAGAACATAACCACTAGACAAAACCACTTCATCAAATTTTTGATGCCATTGCTTAGGTGCCCGCTTAAGTCCATAAAGAGACTTAATCAGTTTACACACCTTGTTTTCATTGCCGCATGATGAAGCCCCGAGGTTGGTTCATATAAACCTCCTCTTCCAATTCACCATTCAAGAAAGCGCTTCACATCCATCGATGAATAATCGTGTGAATAGATGCCATAGCAATCACAGTCTTATGGTAACGATGACGAGCCACAGGGCATAAGTATCAAAATAGTCTATCCCTGACTTTTGTTTAAAGCCCTAAATAACTAGTCTAGCCTTGAACTTTTCAATAGTTCCATCTACCTTCATTTTCCTTTTGAAAATCCATTTGCAACCTAGAGGTTTGCATCCCGGTGGTAGATCAACCAACACCCAAGTGTTGTTGCCCATGATGGAATCCATCTCATCATTGATTGCTTCTTTCCGGAAAGCAATATCCTGGGACTTCATTGCTTCTTCAAATGTCTTGGGATCATCCTCAACAATGAAGCAATAGGAGTATTGGTCTGAGACCTCATCCCGTACCTTCAACTAAGTATAGTTGAAACTCAGTCCAAATGACTTTGGAGTCCTCGACCCTTTTGCTCTTCTCGAGCACGTGTTCAGTTGTTGAACCACAACCTCATCGTGGACCACGATGGTTCATCATGGACCTCTCGATACACCGTGTCATGAGTTCCATTTGGAATCATCTGACTTGGTTTAGGGACTGATGAGAATCTATTCTCATCAAAATCTGCATCCCTTGATTCAATTATTGTGTTAATTGAAACATATTCATTAGGTTCAATAACATAGAACCTAAAAGCCTTGGAATGCTCAAGATATCCAACAAAGATGCGCAATGCCTCTTTCACCCAAAGTCTTTTGCTTTGGATCGTGGAGTCTTAATGACCCTACAACCCCGCACTCGAGATAGTTCAGTTGGGTTTCCTTTTAGTCCGAGTTCATAGGGGTAACCTTGTTTCTTTTGTTGGGAACCCTATTTAATAAAAAGCAAGTTGTTAACATAGCTTCACCCCGTAACCTTTGACTCATTCCGAATAGGACAACATGGAATTAACCATCTCCTTCAAGACTCGTTTTCCTTTCTAAATACCATTTTGCCAGGAGTATAGGGAGCAGTAGTTTCATGGATAATACCAACAGACTGAAAGTACCGAGTATCCATGTACTCACCTCCCCTATCACCCTAATCTTTGATCAAAGACCCAAGTTGTAATTCAACTTCAGCTTTAAACACTTTGAATTTATCTAATGCTTCATCCTTGTATGTAAATAAATAAACATAACAAACCCTAGAAGCATCATCAATAAATGTCACAAAGTACTTCTTATTCCCCAAAGAAGGAGTGGCATGCAAATCACACAGTCACTGTGTATAAGCTCCAAGAGCTTAGTCTCACGACTAACACCCTGAAAGGGTTTCTTGGTTATCTTGGTCAACATGCAAGTTTTACACTTTTCGGTGTCCATGTCAAAAGCTGGGATTAAACCATCCTTAGACATATCTTGCATTCTTTTATAGTGAACATGACCAAGTCTAGCATGCCAAAGGTAGAATCACCGATCATATGTGGTCACAAAAGTGAAATAACATCACAAGTGGTAATATTAAGCCTAAACATTTGATTACATAAATAACCAAAACCAATAAAAACACCACATTTAGAAAGAACAAATTTATCAGATTCAATAACTTGTTTATATCCATGATTATTCAAAACACTACTTGAAACCAAGTTTTTCCTTATATTAGGAACATGAATAACATTAAACAAAGTTACAATCTTTCCATAACTAAACCTAAGATCTACACAACCACGACCATGCACCAAGGTCGTTGACTCATTTCCCATGTGAAGAATAGAACCATCATTCAGTGACTCATAAGTCTTGAAACAGCTTCTATCTTTACACACATGAACTGTTGCACCAGAGTCAACCCACCACGCAACATCATCATCCTCGACATAAAAAGATTCAGATACATATGTAACATAATAAATCCAAAAGACTTATTAAACATATTCTCGACCTTTCAGAGTTGAGTTAAGAACCACCACTCCTTAAACCATTAGTGCCTGATCCATTGGCTTTACCACCAATTTTAACACCCTTGCATTCCCTTTTAATGTGACCAGTTTTGCCACATTTCCAACAAGTAGGTGTTGCCTTCTTGTTTGGATATGCCCTTGTGTTATCATGATATTTGCCTTTGCCTTTGTTGTCATTGTACCTGGTGGAGTTGTTATGCTCCACCATATTGACAATGAGTGCACCAAGAGCATTGCCACTTTGGCTTGTCATTATCCTGCACCTTGAGATTCCTCAATGTGCAGATGACCTTCAACTCAAAGAGTTAACTCCTCTTTCTTATGTTTCAAGGTATGCTTGAAATCTTTCCATGAAGGAGGGAGTTTGTCAATGACACAAGAGACTTTGATAGCCTCATCCATGTTCATTTGGTGTTGTGTAAACCTTCCAAGTATTCCAAGAAGTTCATTGTATTGTTCCATAACCGGTCTTGAATCAGTCATTTTGTAATTTGTGAAATTACTAACAAGGAACTTCTTACTTGATGCATCCTCACCCATATATTTGGCATCCAAGGAATCCCACAGTTCTTTGGAAGATTCAAAGTTCTGATAAATATCAAACAAAGAATCACATACCATTCGAATAAGACCTCGCTATGTAGTCATCATTCTCCCATTTGCTCCTCCCGACCGCCCACAAGATAGCATCATCACCATCATCATGTGGTTAGCACATACACCACACTCATGCTTGACGCAAGAAGTGCATCTTCTTCTGCCACCTCCTAAAGTCCACCCCTTCAAACTTGTCAAGCTTGGCAAAGTTTGAAGCCATGTGTTTCATTGCAGCAGTAGCCATTGATTCTCACAAATAGTTTACTTTGATTGTTAGGTGTATGTCCTGCAATGTGGTTAAGAAATCAATGACAAGAAGAATACCACTAGGTGGTCACCGGATATCACTTGGAATCGTGTGATCACTTTCCAAAGTAAACTATTCACCCTAATGCCCGGTATCACGAATATCTACTTGGGATAAGACCAAACGCAGCTAGAGAATTAGGCACAATTCTATAACCCTTTTTGCTAATAAGTTTTCTTTTCTTCAGGTGTGTGTCTCATGCATAATCGTATTCTATTTATAGGAGGTTACTCTTGAGCTATTCCAATGGAATTAATCGGCCCATTAATAGCCTCATAATTATCCCTCATTATAGCCGCAAGTGGTTACATGACCAATTAAACGTGGTCATAATGCGCTTGTAATCGCCATTTAGCAAGACTTTCCATAAGCAAGATTTCATAGCACTAGCAAAGTGGATACACCACTTCAGTGGAAACACCGCCTATCGCTGGAAACATCGCTATCCGCGGAAAATCACAAGCATCACAAGTAGCATTTCACCGCCAGCATTTCTACTAGCACTACCAATACAAACCACTATTAGAGTCATGGTGTTCATGGACCTTATGGGTGTACACTGCACCTCCTAACCCATTTCCAACTAATCCCACAAGCACTAAATTTTCCAACAGGTCGCCCTAAAATGGGAAGATTATAGTTGATTCGTCGTTGGTAGTCATGTACTAGCCTAATCTATTCATTGTTGGACAAACTTTGCTGCAAAAAAGAAAGTGAGACTTGCATTTTAGCTCTTAGAAGTTTGTCGCTATTTTTATCTCGTCATTGGTGCTCAAAATGATACTTAACTTCAGTAATCATTTCACATTTGTGTATTACTTGATTTGATATTGTTTGGAAGAAAGAACTTTGTGTGTGAGAGAGTACTCCTGGAGGATTTGTATCTAGTTACATCGCTAAGCTAGTGATCATAATGGAGCTTAGCATCAATAATCAAAGTATATCCCGAAGATAAAGTATCTTTAATGTGCATATGAATGGTACTTATATTAGAATATAACACAACCATGACTCGAGAGATAAAAGGTAGGTACTTCATTATTTTTGTCATGAAAGCCATGCTAACTTCCATCCCAAAAAAACAAAAGAAAGAAAATGAATATTCTTTATATATCCAACTGTCTACCTATAAGTTGTTTTAGGGTTAGTGTCATGCTTCTATTTATCTTGCATGGTGTGGTTCTAACAGAACTCATCTTACTGGAGTAATAGAAACTTGATATGAAGTCTTGATTTTTATAATTTTAAATATAGATATAGTTTTACTAATATTTTATCTTAATTTTACAAAATACGGGACAAGCACTCTAATTATGAAATTCATATGAGAACATTTTTTGTTTTTGTTTTAACTATATAGATTATTCTTAACATGAGATAACCCACGATTCGTCAATATAAGCATTCAAACCAAACTAGAAAACCGGAAACCGAATCACCAATAAAATCAAGATTATTACCGAGAGCTGCAAACGAAAGCAGATCCAAATTGTTCAATCGGAGTTGTTTAACAATATGTTTTATATAACTAAACTTGGGTTTTTTAATTTCAAATGCCAACAATAACGCCTACACATGGAGTATCCCCAAATTTAAACCAATAGACCTCTAACCAGCCATCATTTTGATGACAATGACATTGGCTTTACTCTTGCAACAAGAGAAAACTTTCAAATTTTTTTCAATAGACTTGTTCTGAGGTTGTACAAACACGAGTAATAATACAAGTTTGCGTAAATGTACTACCCAGCTTATCAAGTTCATACCCCCAAGAGTATGCACTAAAACGAAAAATGATGATGAAATGCTAAAAAATTCCTCTCCACTCAGACTTTTAATACTCCACAAACAAAGGCTGGCGAATAATCGTTTAAGTAAAAACAAAGATATCTAACTACTATACCAATCATTATTATCTAAGAACAGCGTTTACAAAGGGAATTCCATCGCTTCAAGTAGTCGAGAGTACTAGTAAAAATGACCACGGTAGTAAACTGCCGGTTTATGCTGACCGACTATTATACAACATTACTGAATTTTCAAAATCACACATTAATGTGAGTTACATCCTAGTTATGATATTAGAATTTTACTTAATAGGTAGGTTTCAGTATCTTAAAATCGATTTTGTTATACTAAGCCTCCATCCTCATATGAAATTGATGTTTTTGCTCTTGGATATCCTTAGTGGACTAAGTAGTCACTGTACTTAAGTGATTATATGAATATAGCATCATCATTACAAATGGTTTCTGTCAGACCTTGAGAGCAAATAACAACTATCACACCGAGCAAATGGTAACGCTCGCTAGGTTTGCTAATTTATACCATATTACCGATTCTCTATTAATCGGGTTTAGTGGTTTATAAGTACATTGGGTTCGCGGGTTTATAATCTAAAAGCATATTTGATAGAAATGAGTAATGCAAAAAACTAATAACCATTCAATTTTTTGTTTAACATGTACCTTTTTTACAAATTATATGTCCCGTCCTCTTTTTAGCTCTAAGAAGTTTGTCGCTTTTTATATCTCGTCGATGATGTTGAATACGATCTTTGGTTTTGTAGTGATTTCACAATTGTGTATTATGGAGTATTGATTTGATATTGGTTGGAAGAATGAACTTTAGTATGCATATGGATGGTACTTACTAAATAAAACACAAGCATGACAACTAAGGGAACGCTGGTTTGTTGCTAGGAATGTATCGGATTTGGTATGGGGTAGAATAACAATGGATATGAAAAAGTGTATCATTACGATTGTTAATGTTTGGTTGATAAAATATGGTATAAAAAATTGTATAGATATTTAAATTTTGTAGTGGAAAGAAAGGGCCCGGGGAATGGATCTTATAGACACCAAATTGGTGTGTAATGAATCTATGACTATTATATACACATTTCATTACTGGGCCCACAATACAAACACATTTAATCACTTTCATAGCCAAAGTCTCATTCCCACATAAATAAAAGAAGGAAAATGGTTATCATTTATATATCCAAGTTTTTTTAGGTTCAATGTTGTTAAATTTTGGGGTGATAATCTGTGGCAAACATATCATTCTATCAATTGCTAATGGCTTTCTAGTTATGGTTCATTCCGTGATTAATTATGTGGGTTAAACTTGGACAAAGGATAAAAGATTTAAAGTTCCAAGATGTTCATTTCACAAGCCATCGCCGACATCAATTATCAATTTTAGAGTAGGGGTTCTTAGTGATATTTAATCTCCTATTTAATAAGTCCCTTAATCTAGGGTTACACAATAGAATTGAAAGTGTGCGTACCTTTTGTATCACTCTCTTCTCTTCTTTTCCGATCATTTCACCGATCTTGTCATGTCTTTACATTTACATGATTATTGTCTCATTGACATTAATCTAACCTTGTAATATTTGGATACTATTGTCTTAATCTGTTTCCACTCATTGCGTATTAGATCCTAATAAAGGTTTTATTGTTCATCTTGTGTTGCCTATACTGCATACGGTATCAAAGCTTCATGCTCATTGATTCTCTCTAAACAAATGGTGGTTTGGGGTTATTGCCACCGGCGTGAATCATCTGGTTATCTTTTCTCAAGCACAATTAGCCCTGACTAAGTGAATCTAGGGTAATTGTGACTTGTTCTTCCTACGCATATTTCTCAGAAGTCTAAGTCTTATCCTTTCTTCAAAACATACAGACTTAAGTCTTTAGGGTGCAAACGGTAGACTAACATCTTGATCTCGCCACCTGAGTGGTACGTAATACCGCTCGGGTTTACCCTAGTCCATGTGCTTGGTGCTTGTTGTTTCTTATATACGTAGTCCATTTATTTGTCTATTTGCTCTATTATTATCTCTCTGCGGATTCCTTGTCTGCCTTATTATATCCGTTTCATTTTATTGTTTGCATTATGGCTATTGGTGATGATAATATTGGTGGTGGTGGTTCTTTCAATCGGAAAAGCTTGTCCTTTGGGATGTTGTATTTACACCCCAACAATACCAATGGTACTCCCATTATTTTTATTAAACTCACTGAACCTAAAATTATAAAATATGGAATATGGCCATGACTTTTGCTTTAAGGAACCATAATAAGTTAGGGTTTATTGATGGTACCTGCATAAGAGATGATTCGAAACCTAGTCTTGCTAATCAATGGGATACTTGTAACTCGCTATGGTTACTGATTCTAATTCTCACCCCGAACTATGTGCCGGTGCTATATATGCTAAAACCGCTATGAAATGTGGAATGATCTTAAAGAGACCTATGATAAGGTTGATGGTTCAAATTATCTTTAATTTGCATAAAAATATAAACTCTCTTAGTCAAAGGTCATCTCTTGTCGATTATTATAACAACCTTAACTCTTTGTGGAAACAATTTGATTGTATGATCACCGCCTTCCCTCAAGACGCGAGGTCAGTAAAACATTTTGAAAACATAATCTAATCAAGTTAATGCAATTTTTACGGGTCTTGATGACTCCTATGTACCCATCATAAGCAATATTTTAACCATAGATCCTTTACCTAATGTCAAACCGCTTATTGTCTCCGAGAAGAATCTCACATAAATGTTTCATCATCTCGGGAATAGCTCATAAACCCAATGCTACGCCTTTGCCGTAAAAAAAAACGTATGATGGTGGAAAATTTTTGATAACAAAAAGGCTTTAACAACAAAGGTTCTGGTTTTAATAATGGTAACAACTCAAATATCAGAGGACCAAACATGAATCTCAAATGTACTAATTGCAAAAACCCGTCACACCGTTGATAGATGTTATGATCTTGTTGGTTATCCCGCCGATATGTTAAAAGGAATTTTAATGGTAAACCTTTCAAGAGTAACAATGTTTCTCACAAACTAATCATGTCACCGATAATAGTGCTAGCAACTCTCCTCGCTTCCTTGTCTAATGAATGTTCTCCGCACTTATGAGTCTTCTCAATGACAACAATGTGTCATCTCGCTAATGCCAACTTGGCGGTGTAAAATTTTTTCAGAACCTTCTTTAATGACAGTTGTCAAGTTTAATGTAAACTTAACAAATTTTTTAACAACAACACAAAAACTCTATCCGAAAAACATCTGGGCCTTTGGTTGATTGTTGATTCGTGCAAATCACACATGACTCAGGTTCTGAATTTTTAATCAATGTTGTTAACATTTCAAATCTTGGCTTAACTGTTGGACATCCCAACGGTATTCTCGTGCCTTAATTACAAAAATTATGATTTAAAGGTCAATAATGACCTAACTCTTTTGATGTACTTGTTGTTCCTCGAAAGTACAATGTTAGTCAAGTTGCTTCATAAAATTGCTAGACACAATAAGATGTTTGTTGGGTTTAATGAATCTAATTGCTATATACAGGATTTACATAAAAAAGGATTGTGGGGATTGGTAAACAATACAATGGGTTATACATGTTTGATATTGATTCTACATGTAAGATTATTTCTAATAACTGCATATCTGTTGGTCATGTTTCTAAAAATCTTTGGCATCAAAGACTTGGTCATCCCTCCTCACCAAGTCCTACACATACTTAAACCCACTCTTAAAATTGATAGTACATCCAAACCGATCATCTCTGTGATACTTGTAATAAAGCTAAACAAACCAGGGAACCATTCCTTCTAAGTGAACATAAATCAACTAAAATTGGTCAACTTGTTCATCTTGATGTATGGGGACCATATAAAGTCACTAGCAGAGATGGTTACAAATATTTTTAACAGTTGTTGATGACTATTCCGGGCGTGGGTCTATATGCTTAAGGGGAAGGATGATGTTTATGTTTCCATTGCTAACTTTACTCATATGCTATCAAATCAATTTGAACACAATGTCAAGATTTTTAGAAGTGATAATGGGACAGAATTTGTCAATAATAAACTCCAACATTTTTTCCATGAAAAAGGAATTTTACATCAAACCTCTTGTGTTTATACACCACAAAAAATGGTATTAGTAGAAAAGGCATCTCTTAATGTAGCTAGATCCCTTATGTGTTTCGTGGGGAATTACCTCAAATCTTTGGTCTAATGTTCTAACTGCCGCCTATGTCATAAACAAGGTTACCCTCTTCAGGCTGGCAAGTCCCCTTCTTCCTAGTGTATGGGCATGACCCTTCACTCTCTCTCTTTAGAGTCTTTGGTCGCTTATGCTATGCCACCATTCTCAACATCTCTGATAAATTTGGTAGTAGGTCTGAAAAAGTGTCCTTATTGGTTACTCAAATGAGAAGAAAGGCTATAAACTCTTGAGCCTAGAAACAAAAAATATCTTTTACTCCTGAGATGTCAAATTTTATGAAACTGTTTTTCCCTTCCAAATGAAAAATACTTTGTCAAAACCTTTTGTTGAAACTTTTGTACCAAAAGATTTAAATCACAAAAATTTCTTTGACTCACAAATAAGTCCCAATGATGAAGGGAGAGTGACATCCTATGATGATGGCACAGTGGTAAGTCATCCTACTAGGTTTGACGAACCAGTTGCAACATCTATAGATGATAATACACACCCTGAGGGCACCATATCACATGAATCACATCCTGCTAATGCATCTTCTGATTCTGCTGATACTACACCTGATTCTACTGAACAAGAAAGAGGCTTGCCAGCCACTACTGCTAGAAGGTCAACCAGAGTCTCTAAGTTGCCCAGCAATCTTAACGACTTCATTGTAGAAGGAAAAGTCAAATATGGTGTTGAAAAGGTTGTTAATTACTCTAATCTTAACAAAGATAATTACTGCTTTGCATCTAGTCTTAATAAAAGTATTGAACCTACCTGTTATGAAGAAGCTATCCTTGATAGTAACTGGGTTGATGCTATGAATTTCAAATTGAGGCCTTAAATGAAAACCATGCTTGGGATATAACTGATCTTCCTCCTAATAGAACTCATATTGGGTACAAATGGATCTTTAAAATCAAATATAAAGCCAATGGCGAAGTTGATAGATACAAGGCTAGATTAGTTGTTAAAGGCTATAACCAAAGGGAAGGAATAGACTATGATGAAACTTTTTCCCCTGTTGTGAAAATGTCTACTGTTAGATGTCTTATTGCCTTAGCTGTAAAAAACAAATGGCCTCTTTTTCAACTTGATGTTAACAATGCTTTCTTGTATGGGGATCTTGATGAGGATATCTATATGACCATCCCCAAGGGGTTCTGTAATGAGAACAATAAAAATAAAGTTTGTAAACTTGTCAAGTCTCTATATGGCCTAAAACAAGCTCCCAGGAAATGGAATGAAAAACTTGTCAGTGTTTTAAAAGAAAATAACTTTGTTGGTCTGTTAATGATCACTCCCTGTTCACCAAAACAGAGAATAACAAATTTATTGCTCTGCTTGTTTATGTGGATGATATTGTTCTTACTGGAAACTGTATTGATGAGATAAATCTTTTAAAGAGTTTCTAAAATCCAAATTTCATATCAAAGACTTGGGAAATCTAAAATATTTCCTTGGCATTGAGGTTTTAAAAACGGGGAATGACATTTGTCTTTCTCAAAGAAAATACTGTCTAGAACTCCTCAAAGAATTTGGTCTTCTTGGGTGCAAACTTGTGTCCACTCCTATGGAACCCAACTCTGTGCTTCCATATATTCCCACTGCTGATGATCCCTTGCTTGTCAATATCACTGGTTATCAGAAGTTACTTGGGAAACTTATCTATCTCACCCATACAAGACCTGACATCTCATACTCGTTCATTGTCTCCGCACAATATATGCATTCTCCCTAAAATCTCATCCGAATGTGCCCTCAATGTTCTGAGATATATAAAAGGAGCTCCAGGAAAAGGTCTAAGGTACAATTTCAGAACTCAAAATCATCTGGAAGGATATAGTGATGCTGATGGCCAAATGCAAGAAAACCGAAAATCGTCACGGTTATTGTGTTTTCTTTAATGATTGTTTGATCTCATGGAAAAGTAAAAACAAAACACTCTTTCAAAATCTTCCAATAAGAGTATAGATCTATGTCTACTGCACTGTGAAATCATTTGGATTAAAAAAATCCTAAAAGATCTAAAAGTTGATATCAATCTTCCTGTCAATCTTTTTTGTGACAACAAATCTGCTTTACAACTTGCTGTCAACCTGTTTCCATGAAAGATCAAAACACTTTGAAATTGATGTTCACTTCATCAGGAAAAAAATTGCTAGAGGTGTTATAAATGCTAAAAAGATTGGCTCTTCAAACCAAACTGCAGACATACTCACAAAGAACCTCCCTGTCTATCAGCATAAATTTTTGTGTGAAAAATTGATATTGTTTGATATGTTTGCTCATCGGATTAAGGGGGAATGTTAAATTTTGGGGTGATAATCTGTGGCAAACATATCATTCTATCAATTGCTAATGGCTTTCTAGTTATGGTTCATTGCAGGATTAATTACAGGGGTTAAACTTGGATAAAGGATAAAAGATTTAAAGTTCCAAGATGTTCATTTCTCAAGCTTCATCGCTTCGCTGATGAGTCAATTTTAGCCGTTAGAGGGGTCTTAGTGAAACTTAATCTCCTATTTAATAAGTCCCTTAATCTAGGGTTACACACACTTGAGTGTGCAGTCTTTTCATCACTCTCTTCTTCTTTCGATCATTTCACTCGATCTTGTCTGGTCTTTACATTTACATGATTATTGTCTCATTGACATTAATCTAATCTTGTAATATTTGGATACTGTTGTAATCTTAATCTAAGCTGACTATTGCAGCTTAGATCTGAATAAAGGTTTTATTGTTCATCTTGTGTTGCCTATACTTTCGTACATACAACTACCGAATGATTTTTACAGTGCTAAAGCACGGCTTCAGAGAGGTAATATCGAGGATTTTAAGCGTGTGAACATCTATTTTATATAATAAAAGACACTTTTTATACATGGTTTTTCTTTTGTTTCATTCGAATACATATTAGCAAACAATGTCGACCCTAACTTTACAATTGGTAAGTTTGTTTTTATTTTACAGTTACAATTTATTATTTAATTCCCTCGCATTCGTATAAATTTGTATGTACGTGATAAAATGTTTTCTCCACCTCCTCAGAAAATTATCGGCTATGTGATTCATTGTGGGAATCTAGGAGTGTATGATCGTAAAGGGAAAGAGAGTCACAAATTAGAACTAGAACACACTTCATTTGATTCATAGCTTTTTTGCTTTTATATTTGTTATAGCATCAACCCAAATTTTAGCCAAACTCATAAACATAATGTTATGCAGCGGTAGGACAATAAGAACTTCTTTGGGATGTTCATGCACACCAACTTGCAAGCAATGAAACACAATCTCCTGTCATCATAATAATTTAAAATGCAAGACTTAAGATGTGGCAAGGTTGAAACAATCTTTATCTTTGCATTAACTTGTCACTGAAAACTAGAATTGGATGTTCTATAAACTTTTGTTAATATTATTTCAGGAAATTATGTGGCTCAAAATGCATACTTTGGAAGCCGATCGTTTATAAATGCTGATTTAGAAGATATTCATGACTTCAAAGAAAGGTTCTTACATAAATTTATCTTTTTCGATTTTTTGCCGTATTTGATATAGGAATACAAGTTTCTTGATTTTCAATCCAGACTTCTCGAAAGAAGCGGTTCAAATGACACTGCGATAAGTTTGCCTAGACTTGTCATTCAATCCATTCGATTCAAGACGAATTTGTTTAAAAACTAGAACTAAAGTCTGTTGACCAGCTTCAAGATATTTTGAAAGTAAGTCTACCTAATGTTATTATTAAAATTTCACAAATTGCTTCAGATACCATTGCTAAACCAGAATCTAATACGTTTACAACTGACAATGGGTTACCTTATGTGTTGTTCTAGGAACAATAACAGGATTCCAAGAAGAACACAGTTGGTATTTTTGTAGAAAAACATGATATACAGAAACCAAACCACTTTATATGGCTCAAACAACACAAAGTTCAACAAAAGTTAACAACCATAAAAGATCACCACAGCTACTCTGGTGTGATCCTATTATCTAACTTGATAATAGTTTTACAAGATAAACAACAATACTAAAAGGATAGATAGGATCTTGAGTTAAAGTCTCAAGATCCGCATAAAATGAGAGAGATATTTAGTAGCGGCTCCAGAAAACCATCTATCTTTAACCCTAGATGGGAGATAAAGAGCTCTTAAATACATGCTCACTAACGGACACAAAGAAGTCGGGCTGAGAAGGGCTTGGGCTTAGACATGAGGAGATGGGCCGTAAAGCATCTTGGGCTTGACAAAGAACCAAACACAAACACAAAGCAAAGACAACACACAAGAGGATATTGGGTTATATATTTTAACATCCCCCCTTAATCCGATATCCCAAAGAGGTCAATCATTCCAAGATTTTCAACAAGACACTGATGTTGAGAGATGTCCAACCCTTTTGTAAAGATATCAGAATCGCTTTTAATCTACTTTGACAGTTTTAACAACACCATTTAAGATTTTTTCTCTCACAAAATGGAGATCAATCTCAAGATGTTTAGTCCTCTCATGAAAAACAGGGTTAGCCGCTATTTTGATAGTGAATTCATGTCACGCTATGCATCAGCAAAAGATTTATACATTCTAAGTCCTTAAGGATTTTCAAAATCCAAATGATCTCACTGGTTAGAGATGCTGGGGCTCTATACTCACCTCCAGAGGATTTGGAGAGAGTATTTTGTTTCTTACTTTTCCAAGAAATGAGATTCTTATTCAAAACACAATAGCCAGAATGACTTCCTAGTCACAATGCATTTGGCCCAATCAAGATCTGAGTATCCTTAAGAGACACACCAAGATCTTTAGTGATATGAATGCCAAGACCGTGTGATCCCTTAAGGTATCTCAGGATTTTAAAAGCAATTTTGAGGTGAGATGTTAAAGGAGAATGCATGAATTGACTAAGACAGTGCAAAGATAGGATATGTCAGGTCTGGTATTGGTTAAATATATAAGCTTTCCCATCAACTTTTGATAATCAACAATATTCACAAGAGCAGGATCAGTAGCAGTGGGAATATTAGATATAGACAGTTTAGCCATCAATGGAGTCTTAGAGGGTTTGCAGGCAAGCATACCATATTCAGATAACAAATCAAGCACATATTTCCTTTGATTTAGGCAAATTCCATTATCAGAGTCAACCACTTCTATACCAAGGAAGTATTTGAGCTTTCCCAAATCCTTTATCTTGAATTTACTTTTCAAAAACATTTTAAACTTCTCAATTTCACCAAGATTATTTCCAACAATTATATCATCAACATAAACAAGGAGAGCAAGAAACACACCATTATCAGATTTAGTAAACAAGGAGTAATCAGATTTACTTTGACTAAATCCATTTTCACCGAAAGCACGTATGAGTTTAGCATTCCATTGTCAAGGGGCCCGCTAAGACCATATATAGATTTTTTTAGTTTGCAAACAAGATTTTTATCACCAACATAGAAACCTTGAGGAGGTTTCATGTAAACAGATTCATCAAGCTCACCATACAAAAAAGCATTATTAACATCCAGTTGAAAGATGGGCCATGAATTCACAACAGCAATATTACACACATCTCACAAAGGACCATTTTAACAACATGAGAGAAGGTTTCCTCATAATCTACCCCTTCCCTTTGAGCACACCCCATGGCAACAAGTCTAGCCTTGTACCTCTTAATTTTACCATTGGCTTTATATTTAAGTTTCCACAACCATTTGAGTTCAAGGCGTTCTACCTATGGGTAATTCAACAACTTCCAAGTATCATTTTCAAGTAAGGCAAAGAATTCTAAGTTCATAGCATCAACCCATAAGGGGTTTTGAGATGCTTCAAAGAAGGATTTGGGTTCACAGTTCTTATTCAATTGAGTGACAAAACACAAGTTTTCACCATTCAAGTTAGAGTACCCAACATATTTTTCAATCCCATATTTCACATTTGTTTTAACAACAAAGTCATTGTAGTTTTTGGAAAGACGAAGTTCTAGAAGATCTTCAACGTTTGAGTACCCTGAGTATTTATGTTGGGACCAACATTTCCTTCGTAAGCAGAATTCACCGTGTGGTCGCTCAACATCATGCATCTGGCATCAATGTTATCACTGGATGATCCAGCTTGGGGAATCACCGTGTTCACATTGTCGCCAAGAGTTGCAGAGGGGCTACTTCCACCTGACTCAAGGTCACTATTATGTCTAGATAAATCTCTCTCATCATCATTAGGAAGCTCAGGGTTATTTAGATCAAAAAATTCAACAGTTATTTTCATGAAAGACATCAGATTCAATATGCTTATTCTTAATACCATTAGATATAGATTCCTTAAAAGGAAATATGGACTCAAAGAATTTAACATCTCTAGACACAAGAAATTGACATCTATCAAGACTATAGAGCCTCAGATCCTTTTGAGAACTAGAATAATCCATCATAACACATTTTTCAGATCTGCTGGTAAGCTTATCATGATTATTAAGAACAAGAGCAAAGCAAAGACAACCAAACATTCTGATAAGAGAGAGATTAGGACTACAATTATAAATCATATGGTAAGGGGATTTTCCATTTAGCACGTAGATGGTAACTGTTAATAAGATAAGTAGCAGTTAGCACACACTCATTCCGTAATCTTAAGGGTATTCCCCCAAACATAAGACATCTCGCCACATTTAACAGATGCCTCGTGTTTCTTCAACCACCCCATTTTGCTGGGTGGGCAATGAAGTTTGATGTGTAATCCCCATGTTTTCACAAAACTTGTTAAGAGTTTGATTTTGAAATTCAGTTCCATTGTCACTTCAACACTTTGACAGCTTTTTGAACTGATTTTTAATCAAATTGTAAAAGATTTTAATAGACTCAAAAACTTCATCTTTGGATTTAATAAGATACACCCACACGTTCTAGTATAATCATCAACAATGGTAAGAAAATATCTATGGCCAGAGTGACTCACCACCTTATATGGTCCCCACAGATCAAGATGAACAATATCACCAAGCATTTTAGATTTATGATCACTTAAAGGGAAGGGTTCCCTGGTCTGTTTAGCTCTTTGACAGATTTCACAAACCTCATATTTATCACTTTTTTCAATTTTCAAATAGTTTTTAGAACATCAAGGTAGGGTCACAAGGGTGGCCAAGTCTACAATGCCAGTCATAGAGAGACAAGGAACACTTATACTAATATCAATATTATCATATTTAGTACCTTCAGTATCTAAATAGTATAAACCACCACATTGTTTACCAATCCCCAGAATGTTTTTCAGATTCAAATCCTGATTCACAAAGAAACATTTACTTTCATCAAACACAACTAAGATCTTATTATCTTTAGCAAGTTTATGAACAGAAATCAAGGTCACACAATAATCAGGAATGACAAGCACATCAACCAAGACAAGACCATTACCAAGTCTCGTGTTTCCAATTTAGAAATAATGGCATTATTGCCATTTGGGTGAGACACTTTGATATTAAGATGAGATATATCATATACATTTTCCAACTCTTTCTCACTATTGGTCATGTGCTGATTAGCACCAGAGTCTACAACTTTACCAACATAATTCATTTTTGTCATAGAGCTAGAGTGGAACAAAAAATTTATCAAAATTGTCATTGAACAGCTTTGCTAGAATTAAAGTAAGTACCGCCATGTTGGCTTGACATTTTCTCAGACATTTTGTTTTCTTAATGAGGGAGACCAAAGTGGCAAGTTGCTCGTCAGTGAACCCTGTGGATCCAGAAGGACTCTCAGACCCTGAGGACCCAACAGAGTTGTATGCAACATTTTTACTCTTACCACCTTGTCCCCTTTCTTTTTCCAAATCGCAGGATACCCAATGATTTTAAAGCATCTGTCTATAGTATGACCAACATAACCACAATGCTCACACACAATTTCGTGAGTTAACATTCACATTAGGTCTTGTCACATTAGTACCACCGTGTTTGTACCCTGTTAGAATTGGGTCTAATGTAGTAGAGTTATGTCTAGCATTAGGTAAGAGTTCTGGTTTTTGAAAGTTGTTTCTAGCGACCACTCGGCTAAGAAGGCAGGTCTCCACCTTTGAGAGCCACAGATTGGTTCCAGATGCCACTCGTGAGATTCCTCACCGAGATAATGGCATAAGCCCCTTAACATCGTAAGGGTCTCTAGACAAAATAGAACTTCTAATACTCATGTAAGACTCATCAAGACCCATCAAAATTGCATAAGTTTCAAACAGTTGATTGTGCTTTTAAATTCATCGTAAGGCACACACAATTAGGCAACTCAACCATGGCATCATACTGTTTCCACAAAGCATTCAACTTATGATAATAGTGTACAAATTAGAACCATTTTGTTTCAAGGAACTGATTTTATGAGCGGTTGAATATCACGAACCATCAACTTTATAATATGTTTCCTTTAACTCATTCCAAACATGTTTAGCCTTTTTTGAGAAAATTTGTCCAAGGAATAACTCCTCAGAGATAGAATTCAAAATCCATCCTAAAACAACAACATTAACTCTATCCCATTGCTTAGCTAGAACCTCATCAGTAATGGACCTTTTACAAGAGCCATCAATAAAACCAATTTTATTCTTACCTCAAGGGCAAGAAGCATAGCATTAGCCCAATTTGATAGTTTTCGGCCCCTCTAAGTTTGACAAAATAATGTAAGAACAAGAGAATCATTAGGATGCAAATGAAGAGGATTACTAACATCAAGTTTACCAATGAGAGTGACAGAATCACTAACACCCTCATTGTCAATCAAGATGTTCGACATAATACCAAGTATATAAAATACCCAAACAAACAACCACAAGCAATGATAAATAAAAGCAGCAACACCTTATACCTCCACAAACAACAATCAATCTCCGACAACCAATCAAACTTCTCAAATGTCCTCAACCTATCCTCCAAGATTCTAAAACAGAAAAGTAAAATACATAAATAAAAGGAGAGAGACAAGAGGTGTTACATATATCTCCAAAGACAATCGAATGTTTCTCCTAGATTCACTTAGTCTGGAGGCAAATGTAACCGCCAAGCCACGAACCAATAATGATAACCACCGTGACCAAGATCCCCAATACTAGAAACCCCTTTACTTAAGACTAACCTGCTGCTCATACCATGTAGAAAAACATGATATACAGAAACCAAACCACTTTATATGGCTCAAACAACACAAAGTTCAACAGCCAGGCTAACAACCATAAAAGATCACCACAGCCTACTCGTGTGATCCTATTATCTAACTTGATAATAGTTTTACAAGATAAACAACAATACTAAAAGGATAGATAGGATCTTGAGTTAAAGTCTCAAGATCCGCATAAAATGAGAGAGATATTTAGTAGCGGCCCAGAAAACCACCTACGCTCTAACCCTAGATGGGAGATAAAGAGCTCTTAAATACATGCTCACTCAACGGACACAAAGAAGTCAACAGAAGGGCTTGGGCTTAGACATGAGGAGATAAGAAAGCATCTTGGGCTTGACAAAGAACCTGAAACACAAAACACAAAGCAAAGACAACACACAAGAGGATATTGGGTTATATATTTTAACAATTTTACATTTCTTGCAGAACCTGTAAGGAAAAAGGTTAACCAACATTGTAGCCTAAAGGATGTTCAGAATAATAATCAGACTTCAAATGCAACCATCCAGAATCGCTTCTATTGTGCAAAGTGTAAAAGCGCCACAACATCGACCATAGTAATTCCAAGGTAATTTATATATATGCTGATACACCACATTCAAATGAAATTTTCCAAATTTTTACTAATTCATTTGCAGGTACAAAGTTCAGTTAATTAATAGTTAAACCCAATCTGATTTTGCTTTCAGTTGATCTTGTTCTTTTCCTTAGCTAATTCACAATACGTTTACAATTTGACTTTTCTTAGCTAACCCCATACATGACCAACACTACATGGTGTTATTATTGTTACGTTTGATTTTCTATACTACTCCGTATAGTATAGTGTTTTATTTTTTATTTTTTTTATTTTATTATTCTTTTTTTAAATCATAATTTGCAGAAGGCTCGTATCGTCTTATGAATATACTTTGTATTTGATGCTTGTGAAATATATATTATGTTATATATCAAGAGGGTGATATAAAAATAAAAATTAGGTATATATTATATTATTACTATACTAGCATGCACTTGCATGCATACAAGCTCGTGACACTGAGAAATTTGGTTTTTAGCAAGGTTATAAATAGCCGAGGCGTGGCATGGCGGCATGATCAAGCCTCACGCTTTCATAAGTGAAGTTTCGTTTATAAGGCAAGATAAGCGGCAAAGTATGAATATATTTATATATTCATATCATAATACATATATATCGAGTTTACAAAAACATGTGACATAAGGCGGCGTGGCGGCATGACCAAGCCTCACGCCTTTGCGAGGCCTTTGCGAGCCTTTTAGAACAGTGGCTTTTAGTGAGTGACCCTTTTATGAAAGCAATAGCATTTAAATTTTTATATACAAGTGTTTCAAGAAAGACATAAGTATTGGATTTCATTTGATGTTTGAAACAAAAAATGGTCTGTTTGGTTTTATATATCTTCTTTAAATATACATAAGCCACATGAAAGTTAAGTATTGTCTTCTGATGCTGCTAGACGCCCAGAAGGCACTTCACACCTACTACACTTGAACTGTGATTTGGATTCTTGCAAACAAAACTAAACAAATAGTGAAGCTTATAATATTGCTTTTCGAATAGCACTTACATGTGAATGACTATATTTAGATTAAGAGTAAAATACACCGTTCGTCCTTAATCTTGTACACATGCATCACTCTAAGACAAATTTTGCCTTTTTCATTGTTGGAAGTCCAAAACAAGTCTTTTATAGTCTAAATAAGTTCAATTTTTCGTTACTAACGTGTTATTTTCCCCATGCGTTTCCAGCACATGAGGGTAAAATGGCCATTTCATTGTTTTGGTTAATTATTTTGGTGGTAAGACTGGTACAACTTTAGGGACTAACGGTGTATTTAATCAATAAAATTTTACCATCACTACCACCACCATCCCTTTATCTCTTTATCCTGCTTCTCTATCTAAATTTCTGATTCTCTCTCTAAATTTCTCTAAAATTAATAGTAACATAGAATGAAAGAATGAAGTAGTATACAATATTATCAAAATATTATCACGTAGACTATAAACCCGAAAATACTAAACCATTACGCATGGTCAAAACCGAAATCCCTAAGATACTACATTTTGCACTTACACAACTTAAAAAATGTAAATACTAAAATCACCCCCCCCCCCGGCGAAGAGGTGGTGGTAGTGATGGTATAACTTTATTGATTAAATAGACCGTTAGTCCCTAAGGTTGTACCAGTCAAAATAATTAACCAAAACAATTAAATGACCATTTTGCCCTCATGTGCAAAGCACATGGGGAAAATAACAGACGTTGACTAACGAAAAATTGGTCAAGGGACTGATTTAGACTATAAAAGCCTTGTTTTGGACTCCCAACGATGAAAAAGGTAAGATTTGTCCTATAGTGATGCATGTGTACAAGATTAGGGACGAACGGTGTATTTTACTCTTAGATTAATGAATTGTTTTTGGTTACAGAAGTCTCAAAAAATATCTATAGCCAAATCCTACCACATGAGCTTGGATTTAAACAATAGTAATACTAGTCTAACGCTAACCGCATTGAGGCCATTTGATTCGGTCATGGTGTAGTGTGCAAAGTAGGTCGTTCAAGGTCGATGGCTCATCTTCTTTTGGTTTAGGTCGTCTGGACGACCGAAATTGTATATGTTTTGTATGTGTGTTAATTAATTAAAAAATAATATTTGCAGGGTATGTTTTTGTAGTATAGGTTGTCTTAGTGTGACAAAAAGTCGTTTGTAGGTCACCGGAGAGAGAAAGCTGATGTGACAGGTAACATGAAGGTCGCCCATGGTAACTGTTGTGCTTAGCCTAACACAAATAAACCCACTAGCAGCCTCCCGCAGTTGAAGCGAGAGTGGAACGAACACTCAAACTGTCTTTAAGTTCGTTAAACAAAGCAGAAGAAATGCCCTTGGTGAAGATATCTGACACTGATAACGAGAAGGGACAAGCAAAACGCGCTCATGTCTAACATCAACTAAATACCGAACAAAGTGGATATCGATCTCAATATGTTTCGTTCGTTGACGTTGCACGGGATTAGAAGAGTGATAAACCTCGCTAACATTATCACAGTAGACAAGCGTAGCAGAAGACAATGACGTGTGAAGCTCACGCAAGAGATTACGTAACCAACAAGTCTCGAAAACCGCATTGGCAATACCACAATTTTATGTCTCAGCACTGGGACGAGAAAGCGTAACATGACGCTTAGAGGGTCAGGAGAGAAAATTGTTGCTAAGCAACACACATTACCCAAAAGTAGACCGAGGAGTAGTTGGGCAACCTACTAATCAGCATCAGACCAAAGATGTAGTCGAAGTAGATACAAATGCAAACCATAACCCATAGTGCCACATACACAACGCAAAATCCGTTTCAGAGCTTAGAAATGAGGCTCCCGCAAAATCCATTTGTGTTAGACTAGTATTACTATTGCTTGAGCCCAAGCCCATAAGTTATAGTTTAACTATATATGTTACTTGGGAGATATGTAATAAGGAAAATGATTGGGAGACCTAAAATATGTGACTAATTGTGTGCCTAATAGATGTGTCAATTAATTATTGGTTTGTGAAAAAGTGGGTCCCTTGTTGTCCCCAATAAGATGCTGACACATATGTTTAGGCATGTTATTAGACATACGAGTTAGTCATCCCAATCAATGCTCATGTAATAAAAAACAATGCAATAATTTAAATAGTCTTTCAACATGATCTACAAGAAAAATAATACCAGTTACATTAAGGGTGCATTTGGTATGTGGTTATTACTTTATTAGAATCAAACTAAAGATGATTTAATTGTTTGGTACATGTAAATGAATTTTCAAAATGGCAATGACACCCTTTAAGAGGGTTTTAATAAAACTTAACGTCATAGGTAGGGATAATAACTAAAATAATACGAGTAATATGATTTAAATCAAATTTATAAATATAGGTTAACTTCACTATCTCACTTTTTACTCTTAAAGTAAGGATATATATGTAAATGCCTTTATATTTTAAATCCAATTTATATCTCAAATCATAAAACAAATACTTTATATAAAAATTATATACATCAAATCACATACCAAATCCTAATCCTATCCCAAACCATCAACTAAGCAAACGCACCCTAAATAATAAACACACTTCTGGAAAATCATATTTATTTTTCTAAACAGAAAGCCCATTTTAAATTCAAATTTGTATTCATGTTTTGATCACACCATTTTCTTTAGCATCACCACCAGCTTGTGCCTTTTCACTGTTTTCTTTTGTAGCATTATCAGCTTGTGTCTTTTCATCATTTAATTTACTCTTTTTACTTGCTTCCTCTTCAGCTTTGATCCTAGCATCCTCCCAAACTTTAAGTCTTGCTTCTTCTTTTGCATCTTCTAAAGACTTAATCAAGTTCGTTAAGCAAGTATCGGCATTCTCTTCATCTGACTTTGGCATCAAATTTTCAGCAACATCTGCAGGAGTCATGTTGGTCTCGCCTAGCAATCGCTCAATTGTTTCAAACAAGTCATGTGACTCGATATCCAAATAGTTCTTTGCAAGAGCTTTAAATGTTTCAAAACAACAATAAGATAGCTCGATATGTTTATCCATTCGTCCTCTTCTAATAAGAGCAGGATCAAGCATTTCAACGTGGTTTGTTGTAAACACGATTAGTCTTTCGCTACCACAAGCAGACCATAGTCCATTTATAAAGTTTAACAGCCCGGATAAAGTCACTTCGCTTTCTTTCTTCTTCATATTCTTTTCCTCTTCAGTTTTTTTTCTGAATGGGGTCTTTTTCATCGTCTTTACTCTCGCCCTTTTTCTCCTTTCTTTGTCCGGTCAAATCAAGTGAACAATCGATATCCTCTATTACAATAACAGACTTACTCGATGTCTCGATTAGTAGCTTCCTTAAGTCAGTGTTATCTTTCACCGAGGTTAGTTCAAGATCATATATATCATACTCGAGTAAGTTTGCCATAGCTGCAATCATACTCGACTTCCCGGTTCCTGGGGGGCCGTAAAGAAGATACCCTCGTTTCCATGATTTCCCGACCTTCTTATAGTAGTCTTTTGACTTGGTGAACGTTATTAAATCGTTCAAAATCTCCTTCTTCTTTTTCGGGTCCATTGCTAGAGTATCAAAAGTAGAAGGATGCTCAAATATAATATGGCTCCACATCGTCCTCCTGTAACCGGACCAAGTTTCGCTCTTGTTGTTAGTATAGAGCTTGCGTTGCCTTGTTTTGACCGCAATAGCCTTCCCCTCATCGAGCACATGTTGCACGTACGATTTTGTTATGATATCACGATGTTCTCTTTTACATGTGAGCTTATAGTACCTTTTTTCACCATCATCATCACGATATGAAAACATAGCCCTTTGTGAAGGGATAGTTTTGCTTGCAGTCCACCAAATTTGGATGCCTTTAAACTCATCTTGGACCTCTTCATAGTCATCCATGCTCAAGACAACAGGTTCGCAGTCTTTAACCACGTTTGCTTTGAGCCGTTTAGCTTTATTTGAAGAGTTGGAGCTAAGGTAACGTTCAATGGCGACATAAGCTTTGCTTCGCTCGAAATCATCTCCTTGGTATTCATGAAATGTGATTTCGATATAAGGATAAATGTAGCTAATGATCTTGTGAAAGTATTTTTCGAAATACTCACGAGACTCCTTTGGAAACCATTTTCCAACTACAGCCCAAACGAACATACCTCCCGCCATCATAGACCCAAATTGATTCATGTCCCATGTCATCTTGTTCTTTTTGTTGTTCACTACTAGCACAATGATTTTTGTAAAGTGGTGTTGATATTATGTAAAGTGAGATCTGAGTGCATAAATCACATCTTCTATATATAGGAAGCTAGTCAACTGGACTAACAAATGAGTCTTCAATTATGTATTATAGGAAGTTTTAGTAAATTTCCATGTAGATACCTTTCTTGTTTTGGCATATTATAAAATGTTCGACATTTGGCTTAAGGTATATGTGAAAGGTTAGCGAAGCTTCGCAGAGAGCTAAATGCAATTGGGTGTCATAGCCAGTGTGTTATCTACCGCCAACTCAATATCTACCTTATACACCACGATAACATAAACACCCTCTCTAATAAAATTTAGTACACAAAATCTAAGTTTTGTGTTTTAGTGTATTTTAGTATAGATGTATAATATCATTGAAATTTGATGATTTTATATAGAAACATTAATGTTAGGGAAAAAAACATGAATAGTAAGTAACTACATAAGTATACAAAAAGAATACGTTCTTCAATCAAATATTTGAGATCATCATATTTTTGCATAGTACTAGTAGAGTAGTAGTAAGCCATGAGAGCATGGTACATGCATCAATTTGTCTTTGTTTGCAAGGAAATGATAGTAAATTGAGAGTATTAGTGAGCCATGACAGCATGGTACATGCATCAATTTGTCTTTGTTTTGCAAGGAAATGATGATAGTAAATTGATTTATGGTCTTCTAAAAGTTATTGTCTTTAACGGGTTTCGTTTGAGGGAGTTAATTTACAGACCATGCATTTTGATTCTCACACTCAACTGTATAAGCAAATAAAACAAAAGCTGTAGATAATGTATAACCATGCAATGTGTAAAGTTGAGTGTACACGAATAAAAAACATAAGTGTACAAATCAATTCTCATAATTTAACTACCAACTACCGTGTACGGCTTTCGAGGTCAAACTAATGAACTTTTTGCTTATTTAAATCCAAAGTAGTATCTTCTTTTAAATTTCATGAAATTTCAGATTTTTTTCAAACTTGGTGGAATGTCTTATGATATGTAAAGTTACCCCCAGGTGACAAATGAGTTACTCTAGGATTCCATATGAAAAGTCAAGTAAGAATACCTTAATTTGATGTTCTTTATGTCTGAAAATAGTGATGACTGAAGGGGTGTCACGCGAGTGTGACGTTTCGGTTCAATGTTGGTAGGCTAAACACAATATACCAACAAGAAACACACATCAAGAAATGTTAATAACTTAAGGATATGACTAATGTACATAACATCCCAAGATTTGACTGTTAATATAGCATGATTCATATCTTTTATAAAAATAGGAATTATAGTACTGTGAGCTTGGATTTCTATATTTTGCAAAAATTATAAATCTACAGTACGTTATTGAAGTAGTTTTCCCTAAATCCTAATCAATTGTTATGTAAACTTTAGACATGCAGTAAGGTGGTCAATGAAGAGGAAACGATAACGATAACGATAATAATAATAATAATAATAATAATAATAATAAGAAATAAATAAAAAACTATAGATGTATAGTATCATAAACTAGTCTCGTGGTTAAACTTGAATAGAATGATACAACATGCATTAATTTAAGCACACCTTAACACACTTCTATACACCTTATGCTTGTGTTCTCCTAGCTAGTTAATTACATATTGATCATCATAAAGAAGTCAACTTGAGTGAGCTTACGCATGCAAAGCCAAGATAGTTGTCTGGCCAAAATCACAAATCACGTATAAATTAATAGAGAATTAGGTGGCTTATAATCTTATATAGTTTCACTAAATGAGGCAAGATTCCGTTCACGAAAGTAAGGCGTGTATAAAGATCAACGATCATTTAAGACTAAATATACTAGCTGAATGGGTTTTGTGTTAATTTTTTTAGAACAGATATACACAATCTTCTATCTATACGTCACTGAATTTACTATTTATATATATATAATGCATGTTACTCGTCGGGTAATCAGAAGTGGTAACAGGAATGGCTGTTGCTCGCTAATATGTGGATTGCAGTATGATTATAGTACGTGAGAGGCATCTTGCAGTGGATACTTATTAGTCGATACTATGAGAAAAAGTTACGTCTAGTGCATTCAATAAGGACACAAATAGCACACTAGATGCGTTCCATGTTTTAAATTTTAATGGATGTCACGATAACATGTGGGTATACAGTTTGATTAAACCCCGACACCTACCAATACTCCAAAGTAATTTTTATGTTTCCAAGTTCTCATTGAATTATATGTCATCAACACATGAATGGTATTTGAAACCAAATGACACCAGAAGACATGGTTATTTATTTAAGTTTCTTTGCAGAAAACTACCTTTGAGTTTGTATCAATGCAGCTTTTGGATATAAACAAAAAAAATTGTGATGGTTTTTAGTAAATTTTTTTTGGGTACAATAATTTTGAATCTAGCCTGTTTGGTTAGACTGGGTTTGTGATGTACAGTAATTAACTTTTGTATGAACTCGTTATATATAAGTTCATTTTATTAGCTTTTTCCTAGTTTCTATCTATCACTATAGTGCTGTAAGAAATTATGTGGTCCAGGCCATTCAATATATGTGGTCCGTTTCAAAATATAAATTGATCAATTAAGCTATTATACTTTATACTTTATATAAGATATAAGATAGGATTTGAAATTATAACGCGTATGAAAAAGTTTCTAGATCACCCTGCTCCCGAGCCATGACATCATGGTACGTGCATCATCAATTTATCCTTGCTTTGCAAGGAAATGATAGTGACAACAATGGTGTACAGCTTTGATTTTTAACAGACTTTTTTTGACCACCAACAATAGTGACAAATATGTAAAACACACAGCAACACGAGCATTTTATCATTTTATGTTCTTTGGCCGATCATGAAATGATAGTAACATTAGGCCACGGCTAATATCATTACCGTCATTAGTGACGACCGCATGTGCTATTATTGATTTTTTTTTCTAGTAGTTTTCAATGAGAGTTTGCAATTGTTTAAGAAGAAGCCAGTACTAGTCTTTTGAAGATTTTAATTATATGATGTAGGAAGATATTGTGACACACATAAAAAAAAATGGAAGCCTATCTGGCCCATGCAGTTACTAATTGTTCAGAAACTAGCGACGAAAACATTGGCAAGTATAAAGTGCTCAAAAAGTTTAATAAGCTTAGCTTGGGGTCAAAACTCAAAAGTTTTTTAGCCAGATAGTTTTGGCAAGTTCAAAATCTTCTATTACAATAATATTTCAATTCCAGATGGTTTCATTAGATATCTTACAACTAGAATAGCTCTTTTTTCCGATCCGGTCCCTCCACCATTGCGAACCCTAGTTAGATTTAGGCATGCTGCACCTTTTAGTTATTGGGAGAACAATCCTAATCAGCCCCTCTCGGGGTAGAAGAACAAATACTTACTATTTATACCGGAATATGACATGTTCTATGAATAAAGTCAATAAACGTGTCTTAAAAGTCTTTACTAAATGCACTAACGTGCAGCTGAAACTCATTAAATAGTGACCACTTCTAGTTTTAGTGACACTGTCTACCTTAATGACACTTTTTTACTTTCACTGAGAGGTCACGACGTTGTCTAGTGTTCTTGTAGTTTGATAAAACTTTTTGATATATCCTACTATTTATAAATATGCATACACGGTTTCATTTTTTTTTTAATTATTATTTAAAAAAATTATAATAAATAGTTTCAAAATAATCATCCAAATCTCTACTACATAAACATCAGTAATATATATATATATATATTTTCATTTTTGTGATAACTCATAGTTAAGTTGAGGAAATGACTAATAAAAAAAAAATGTTTATATTGAAGTTAAGGTTGGTACGTTTTAATCTTTTATTTATCACTTGTTGTTTCACTGTTTTAGTTCATGGTCATTCAAAATAACACCAACTTGTGTACTGCTTTTGTTTGTTTATATACAACTTGGTGCCGCTCCTAATCCCGCTCTCAATCCCAATCCGTTTTTCAATCTCAATCCGTTTTTCATCCTAATTTGTAAACTGGAACTGGGATGATATTATTGTCATCTCGGATGGTGATGAAGATGATGAAGACATGCAAACGTCAATTGTTGAGAATTAAGTTTTGATACTTGGATGGATTGGATTTAGAGTCTAACTGATGAAGTGAAAATGATGAAGATTAATAGTGGAACATATTGATATTTATGTTTTTTTCTCAAAGTTCACGTTACACAAAACACTTAACCACAATATCGCAACATAGTTGTTTGTCGCTAGAAAATTTCGTTGCTATACATGGGTACTCGTCAAGTCTTTACTAAATTTTAACAGGAACAACATTTCTTAAAAGCTTAACTTAAAAATTGAGTAAATCGTTTTGAAAAAAATACCCTTTTAATGTTTAGTGGTTTTTAACTTTTAAATTTGAACGTTTTTGTTTATTATCCAATTACGTTTAATTAACTTACATAAGTTTTACTACAACAATCCAATGAGTGTTCTTTAAGCTTACTCTAAATAATAATGTTTCCTAACATAAACTCATAATTCTATAAATACATGATTTCAACACATATAGTTAAGGTAAATGAGTTCTAATAAGATATGTATTATTATTAAGTAAGTTCATTTAGAAACATTATTAATTAAGGTAAGCTTAACAACACCCATTTGTTTGTTGTTAGTAAAACCCCAATCCCTACATTTTAACCGAAATATCACAACTATAATTATTTGTAGTTAAATTATCGTTGTTATACATATGTACTCGTCTAACATATATACATAAGCAGTGAGAACCCTAGATATAAATAAGGGGTAGATATACGGTTTTTGTTTCAAATACGAGCATCAGATTTCCTACCAATTGAATCACAACTCGAGTTAATCAACAAGTATAATGAAAATTAACAATGCGGTACTATGGTACGTCACAAAACATTTGAGCCTAAAGATTCATAAATTAATTTGTTTTAGAAATTGACGATCGAACGAGCCATCTCCAGTTATAAGGTTTTTCAAACATCAAGCTTATATATTTTTAATGTTCTCATGAACTTATGTGACAAATTGTGCGAGGGGGCAATCAACAGCTGGAAAAAGCCCGAACTCGCTTACAAATGATCAGGGCCGTCCCACGGATTTTGGGGGCCCTGTGCCAAATTTTTAGTTAGGCCCTTAATCATGAAAAAGTATAACTACATATAGAGAAATAGCAAAGGTTTTCTTTACTTGATTTTGCATAACATTTTAGATATGTTTTTAACGTTATGTGTAACTTATTTTTCAACTATAAATCATTTGGTTTTTGAGATACTATTTACAAAAATTAAAAGTTCTGTTAAATTTTGGGCTAGAGTTGCCTTATGAATCTTTTATATAAAAGATCAAATTTAACAATTATGAAAGATTAAGGGGTTAAAAGAAAACTTTGTGATAATAATAGAATTGAAAATAAAAGAAATTGGTGGGCCTTACAAATATGCTCTTTTGGTCATCTTCCCCATCTATTACCAGTTCACACCGAAACTCCATTAAGGTAAAAGAATGAGCTTCGTTTTTTTTGTTTTTTGTTTTTTTTTTTTTTTTTCTTTTTACTTTCAATAGTCATATAATCTTATAATACATATATTTTAGGCCGAAAACACAGATAACATGATCAAATCATCCAAAAATGACTTTATATACGACTATAACCTTTAAAGATCAGAGGCCCCACCAAAAACCATTGATCACCCTGCACATGCTCAAATCCGGCCCTGCAAATGATGCTAACACATGAACCACTATCAATATAAAACTTAGTAAATTATACAATATTCCATTAAACAATACTACTTTTGTCTCTTAAGTTCACTACGAGTCGGATATAAAGTTAAAAAAATGATATAAAGAGATACATTTTAGACCACCCTTATATATACTCTTAGATTAAGTTAAGACAATAAATATATCTTTAATGTTGATCCATCAATCTATAGGTGTAACGAGTGTGGAAACCCGCGCGATGCAGCAGGATTGGATTCAAAGGACTTACTTTGTAGTGACACTTAAACTTTAGGGACTAATTTTGCCAGGTTGCTATAGTTAGCAATTAATTCTACAGGACTTACCTTGCAACGTCGCTTAAACCTTAGGGACTATTTTAGCCAGATTGCTATAGATAGCAATTAATGATGCAGGACTTTATTTGCAGCGCCACTTGAACCTCAGGGACTGTTTTTGCCAACTTGTGAAACTTAGCATTTAATGTTTGGCAAATCAGAAGTCGACACATGGCTTGTGAAGAGCTAATGTCTTGCTCTATAGTTATATTAGATAATTTGGGGATCTTTTCATAGAAAAATTGTCTTCTATGGACGTGGACAATTCAACTATGGTCAAATTGAAGAACTTTTTCTTTTAATATAGGGGAAAAGCCATAAAATAACAACGTACTTTCCAAAATGTACCGACTTGAAACACTTACTTTTTTATTAACATATACACCCACGTACTTTCAAATTTTGTTCCGACTTTACTCATATTGTAATAAAAGGTCATATGGGTGAAGCCGGAACAAAATTTGAAAGTACGTAGATGTATATATTATTAAAAAAGTAAGTGTTTCAAGTTGGTAAATTTTAGAAAATACGTTGTTATTTTATGGCTTTTACCCTTTAATATATCAAAACTGCATTTCTTTGCAATTACTTACTTGTTGTGAACTCGAAATTTCTTTTTAAATATAAAGGACTAAATTGATAATTTAGTAAAATGGTACTTGTTACTTTGTAGAATTGAGAAGTACCTCATAGTCGTGATTGTACGGAAGACGTGGCAACATGGGCGGGTTGGACAGGCTTGGGCAACGGTCCAAACGGGCTTGGATTCTAACAGGCAAAGATCAAACATGCAAAGTTGAAATACGGTTCAAACGGACATTGGCTAAAGGGCACAAGACAAAACATGCGACATTAAAAATTAGGTGTCGTTTAAACTGAAAAATTGTAATACTTAGGCTTTCAAGTCTTGCAATAATCTTTTTATATATTTTCTAATTTTCTCTATCATCTTCCTTTTTTGGGTAAAAGGGTAATACTTTTGGTTAATTTATTCTCAAAAAAAAGTTTTAAGTACTGGGTGAATCCCACATCAATGCCCGTGATAAAGATGGGAAACAAACGCACCAATTGTACTTGAGACAAAACCTATAATTAGAATGACAAACCAAACTTATGAACAACTATTATAAAAACACGAAATAAACACTAACGTTTAAACTGACCACGAAGATTAATATCCATCGCATCACAAAAAACCTGTTGTTCCGTAGTTGAACCTTCAATATCATAAGTGTCATATAGGTAATAATCTTCATCCTCAGATAAACTAGCATCCTTTGCACTAGGGGCAGTGCTAGAATTCGATGTTAGAGGGGTGTTGTTCTATTACAAATTAAGAAAATAACATTTGTGTTCGATTAATTCAAAGGATATTTTGGCTGGTTAGGGGGTGCTAAGCATCCACTAGTCACCCTACTAGCTTTGCCCCTGATTTGCACCTCCACTAGCCATATATATGTATATATGCTAATTTTTTTTTATGTCAGATTGAGGTTCCGAGAACGGAAATGGCGACGGCAACGACAAAGTGAACGGAAAATTAAAATTGATATGAGGATTTGTACGAAATTGTATGAGGATCACAGTGGTGCTTTTGGTTTTACGTAAAACCATCTCGTTTGGCCAGATAAAGCAAAAACGTAGCTAGATCTAGTAATTCTGGTGAGTTCTTGTGGTGGCGCGTAGAGGCGCGTGAAGATGATTCTGGTCACGAAATTTTTGTGGTATAGTCGGAATTTAAATTTGAATCTGATGGTTTGTTGCGTGATGTTTATGATGTTGAGGAGGGGCCAGATCTTATGGCCGTATATGTGGCCAGAAAAATCTACGGATTTGTGCCCAAAAAAAGATTAGGTTTATGGCTATGATACCAAGTTAAACCTCAAAGGGTATTGTATTGTAAATTGTACACTAGATTGCATATGTATATATACTAATAGTGTTGCTTGGAGACTAAGCAACTAACACATACCTAACGGAAACGGCCCATCTATATAATTGGACCGACCCATGTAATCTGTTTGGCCTAATAGCCATGTCAATAAACAAAAGTCAAAGAACAACGCTATCCAAGATTGGTTAATTTCTATAACGTCCTGTTTTTCCACAAGGACAACTATATGCATTACTATATGCGGTCGTATCAAGAGTAAAAAAAAAGGAATTCAAGGTTATTTGTTGGGACGAAGACGGTGCCTACACTTATAAGACAACAAATGTTGTTAATAAAGAAGTTCTTATGTGACAAAAGATGCTAACACATGAACAACTATCAATATAAAACTTAGTAAATTATCCAATGTTCCATTAAACAACACTACATTTGTCTCTTAAGTTCACTACGAGTCGGATATAAAGTTAAAAAAATGAAATGAAGAGGCACAGTTTAGACCATATATATACTTTTTGATTAGTTTAAGTCAATAAATATATCATTTAAGTTAATCCATCGATCTATAAAGTTTCTGGAGGTATTTTCATAGAAAAATTGTCTTCGATGGACGTCGACTATTAACTATGGTCTCACTGATGAACTTTTTCTTTTAATATTTTGAATAAAGCTATAAATTCATAACGTACTTTACAAAAAAACTCATTATGCTCTATCTACTTCACTTATTGTCATAATACATAACCGTTTTCATTTTATTCGGTTATTTTCTGTCCGTTTTTATCCGTTTTCATAAATCGTCAATTTTTATCCGTTTTTATTTTAATCTGTCCGGATAAAAATATATAAAAACGAATAAAAACCATTTTTATTATCCACGTCAAAACGGTTTTTATCATTTTTTATTTGTTTTTATCCGGACATATTCAAATGAAAACAGATAAAAATGGACGATCTACGAAAACGGATAAAAACAGACAGAAAATAACCGAATAAAATGAAAAAGGTTATGTATTATGACAATAAGTGAAGTAGATAGAGAATAATGAGTTTTTTTGTAAAGTAAGTTATGAATTTATAGTTTTTTTCTTTAATATGTCATAAATAGCATTTCTTGGCAATTACTTACTTTCGTGTAACTGGAAATTTCTTTTAAACATAGAGGAATAAGTTGATAATTTCATAAAATGGTACTTATTACTTTGAAGAATTGAGAAGTACCTAAGGCTACTCATGGTGGCTGGTAAAGAAGGGCTTACTGGGAGGGGAACCAGGTGGGGCATGAGGCCCACTAAAAACATACTTGAACGATGACCTTCTCACCGAATAAAAAAGTGTGCAAATAGCTCCCCCCTCTCCAGCAATTTTATATAACATATACTAAAAAAAAAAAAAGAAATTAAACTTATTATTTTTTACTTATAAATACCCTTTTAACTCATCATTTTTATACAACTTCAAACTTCCTAACTCATCATTCTTTACGTAACTTCAAACTTAATCTCTATAAAAAATCTTATGGATTTTTCTCACCCACATATCATCGAAGAAATCAAAGCTACAGTTATTAAACAAGTTGAAGAGGATAACATTCGTATGCAAACGATTATCGGTGTGCAGTTTGACAAAGCAAGCACATCTAAAGATGATATGATTAAACCATACAAGGAACGCAAATACATTCCACAAGGAAAACGTGCTTTAATTGGGACTTTTCTAAAGGAATAATCTTGAAAAGATTACGATATTCATTCAGATTTGTTTTAAATGATGAGACAAATACAAAATTAAATCAGTGCCAAAATTGTATGGATGCATGTAAAAAAAATAGGACGATTGTGTTTTTCTTTTCTTTTTCGTGTAATGTTTAATTTCAGTTTTAAATATTTATGATGTTTTTTAATTTTTAATGTAATGTTTTCAATTTAATGAATAAACGTTTTATTTTTTAATAAATAAAATAATGGATTGAAAGGTGGGGTGATGTAAAGGTGAAAAGTAAGAGGGAGTGAAGTGAGGTAAATGGATAGAGAAAACTTATGTGACGCTGAGGTGAAATGTGACGACCATTGGGGGTAGTTTAATAGTCACAAGATGATAGACATGATTGTACGACAAAGTTGGAAAAACGGGCGGATCAGGTGGGCTCGAGAAATGGGCCATACGGGCTCGAGTCTTAATGGGCACAGGTTAAATGAGCACGAGACAAAATGGACGACCTTAAAAATTAGGTGTCATTTAGAAATGAAAAATCTCATGTTCATTTATCAACCAATAGCCATAATTAATAAACTAAACTTTATTTGCTAATTTATGTCACAAGAAATAAGTTGAAAAATTAAAACGAGCAAAAAAGTTATATATCTGTATATACATGCTTTACAAAGAGCATTGATTAACAAAAGGGAAAATTAAAACAAAATAAAAACGTAAACTATAAAAAGAAATGATTGGAAACATTATTGTGATTTTTACCTAAGGTTATAGATAGCGCGAGGCGTGACGTGACGGCATAACCAAGCCTCACATTTTTGCGGCTAAAACGAAGCTTTTACGTTTATAAGGTCTGGCATAAGGCGACACAAAATATAAAAATATTTATTTATTTACATTGTATTTCATATATATAGTGTTTACAAAAAAATGTGGCATAACCGGCGTGACGGTATGACCTAACCTCACGCTTTTACGAGACTTTTGCAGGCCTTTATAACCATAATTTTACCTCACAAGTGAAATAGTTGAAGTGTACGCCGGTTATTAATAAAGCCAATTATTATTATTTTTAGTTAAACCTAGGGTTGTTCATCGGTTCGGTTATCGAGTTGTTCGGTTAGTTCGGTAAAAATTTTTTCTGCGTATAACTGAGAACCGAACCGAACCGAAATTAAAATGATTCAACCGAACCGAAAACATAAATTTAATTATTTATTCATTTATTTATAAGATTTTTAGAAAGAAAAAAAAATTAAATCCTAAAAAATATTATATTTAAAAGAGTTTTAATATTTTTTTATTATAAATATATAAAAATATATATATATATATTTATTTGAATTCGGTTTTCGGTTTGGATTGCTAAAATCATAATCGAACCAAAACCCGAATATTTAATTTCTGTTCGGTTCGGTTTTGGCAAATTCGGTTCGGTTACGAGTCCAGTTCGGTTATTTTCGGTTCGGTTCGGTTTCGGTTTTCGGTTTATTCGGGTTTACCCAACCCATGAACACCCTTAGTTAAACCCAATAAAAGTGACTATGCTCGCCAAAGAAGGCCCAACTTTTGAAAATTACCCATGGCAGCCCATTACTAAGGATCTATTGCAATAATTGTTCCACAACATATACTTCCCGTGACATACAATAATTGTTTCACAATAAATAAACAACATACATATAGGATCCATTACCAAGTGTCCAAGTGTATACAAATATCTTAGCAAACAATAGAAAACTTTGTTTAAAAGATTAGAAAAATACTTGAATACTTAGTGACAGTCAGTGAGCCTAGTAACAACTTCTGGTGTGTCGCTAGAGACAAAGCTCATGTATTGCTTGATCTAGTATTATACTCCAGTAATTAGGTTATTTTGAATCATTATGCATGATTTGAAGTAAAACACCTTCCCATTAATCATTTTAAACTTTGCAACAACAACATAAACCACACAAGAGATACGAGTTAGATCAAATCATTTTCTTTCTAGTGTTCATGAAACAGTGACACCATTCTCTTTTGCATCACTAGCTTGTACCTTGTGACCATCTTGATCATCCTTCTTTTGTTCTCCATTAGCTGGTTTTGCCTCACTTGCTTGAACATTTTCGCCTTTTAGTTCGCTATTTTCACTTGCTTCCTCTTCGACTTTAATCCTAGCATCCTCGATAGCTTTTAGTCTTGCTTCTTCCTTTGTATCTTCTAAAGCTTTGATCAAGTTGCTCAAGCAAATATCAGCATTCTCTTCACTTGACTTTGGCATCAAGTTTTCCACAACATCAGCTGGAGTCATGTTGGTCTCGCCTAGTAATTGCTCAATTGTTGCAAACAAGTCGTGTGATTCAATATCCAAATAATTCTTGGCAAGCACCATAAAAGCCTCAAAACGACAGTATGACAACTCGATATGCTTATCCATACGTCCTCTTCGAATAAGAGCAGGGTCAAGCTTTTCGACAAAGTTGGTAGTGAATACTATTAGTCTTTCGCTACCACAAGCTGACCATAGCCCATCGATGAAGTTTAATAGCCCGGATAACGTCACTTCACTCCCGTTCTTTTCCTTTGCCTTTCCCTCCTCGGCCTTCTTTTGAATAGGATCCTTTTCGTCATCTTTACTTCCGTCCTTTTTCTCCTTTCTTTGACCAGTTAAATCAAGTGAACAATCGATATCCTCGATCACAATTATTGACTTACTTGTTGTGTCAATCAATAGCTTCCTCAAATCCGTGTTATCTTTAACAGAAGTTAACTCAAGGTCATAGATAACATACTCGAGAAAATTAGCCATGGCAGCAATCATACTAGACTTTCCAGTCCCTGGAGGACCGTAAAGGAGATACCCTCGTTTCCACGACTTCCCGACCTTCTTATAGTAGTCTTTCGACTTGCTAAACGTTATCAAATCGTTCAATATCTCCTTCTTCTTTTTCGGGTCCATTGCAAGAGTATCAAAAGTAGAAGGGTGCTCGAATATAATATGGCTCCATATCTTCTTCTTGACACTGTACCCATTATCGCTCTTGCTATTCGTATAAAGCTTTCGTTGCCTTGTTTTAACCGCGATCGCCTTCCCCTCATCAAGCACATGTTTTAAGTAAAATTCGGTAATGATTTCACGGTTTTTTCTTTTACAAGTGAGCTTATAGTACCTCTTCTCTTCATCGCCGCTATAAGAAAAGAGCGGCTGCTGTTTCAAGATCTTTTTACTCGAAGTCCACCATATTTTAACACCTTTAAACTCATCCGTCACCTCTTGGTAGTCATCCATACTCAAGACTATGGATTCACAATCCTTGATCACATTTGCTTTAAGACGTTTAGCTTTATTTGAGGAGTTTTCGCTAAGATAACGTTCAATAGCAATAAAAGCTTTGCTTCGCTCGAACCTACTGTCTCCTTGGTATTCATGAAATGTGATTTCAATATATGGGGAGACATAACTAATGAATTTGTTAACGTATCTTCCAACATCCCTTCGAAACACGTCTGGAAAAAGTTGTTGGAACATCGCCCACACGAACATAACCGCGGCCATCACTGAACCAAACTGAGTCATATCCCCAATCGTCATCCTTTTCAATTTCGCTGTTTTAGACAACATTTTGTTAGAATATATGGTTTATGCAGACTTTTGCTGTGTTCTAGACTAATATATCTACATATTCTTTTAACAAAACTGAGTCCATTACAAGGATTAACTTTGTATCTCTTCTTAATCCTTACAAGGTTATGCTGGAATACAATTCTGACATGTAATGCAAGTTAACCATAAAAAGTTATGAACATGTCAATGTAAATACATTTACGTGGTGTCCCTGTTCTTTTCACAAATAAAAGTTAACACTCAGTATGATTTAAGGGGTTTTTGGGAAAACCTATTTCAAGTTCTTGATAGCTTTACATGGATAGTGTTTGGATAAGCTTATTTTATAAGGCTTATAGCTTTTTGTCGAAGGAAATAAGCTAATAATCTTTAATCCTTTGAAGTGGAACACTGGAACTTGTTAAAAATAAATAAGCTTACCCAAACACCCTTTTTTTGTATTTAAGCCATTTTCATTAATCAGAGGAATTTTCATGAGAAATATGATTGATAATAATTAAAAAAACTGATTCACAGTTGTGATATGAAAATGTTGTTGTTTATGTGTTTTGTCAGTTCTTCATCTCTACAAAATCACCTTTATTCACAAGGCTTACAAAAACATTGTAGTTCGAGTAGAAAGTTTCCTTAAATAGGTATAATCAGGTTTCATCAAGGTTTCAGCAAGTAGTATTTTTAACAAGTTTCATCAAGGTTTCATCATGTATTAACAGCAAAAAATTAAGAACAAAAGATTTCATCAAGTAGTAGTATTTATTTAGCACATAACTTACAGAAAGGATGTTGCTAAAAGGGATGAAAGCATAACAATATGTTAAAAATTTGGGATGAATAAGCACTTCATTTTAATTTTGTATGTAGATATGTGTTTTCTTATGGAAAAAAAGATATAAATTTATAACGTACTTTACAAAAAAACTCATTATTCTCTGTCTACTTCACTTATTTTCATAATACATAACCGTTTTCATTTTATTCGGTTATTTTTTATGTGGATAATATTTTCTGTCCGTTTTTATCCGTTTTGACATGGATAATAAAAGCCGTTTTTATATGTTTTTATCCGGACATATTAAATGAAAATGGATAAAAATAGATGATTTACGAAAACGGAAAAAAACGGACAGAAAATAACCGAATAAAATGAAGACGGTTATGTATTATGACAATAAGTGAAGTAGATAGAGCATAATGAGTTTTTTTGTAAAGTACTTTATGAATTTATAGCTTTTTTTTCCTTTTCTTATGCAACAAGTATGAACAACAAGAACTGATAGAAATAATGTTTTTGCTAAAAGATATAAAAGCATAACAATATGTAAATAATGACAATAAAGTATGAAGTGCAAATTACCATACATGATATATTCATACCTGAAATCTTTTGCTTGTTGAAACTCAAAAGCAAATACTCCTGATTCAAATGAAAGACTGAACCTTCTATTTAACCACCAAGGAAAGATGCTATGTGGAATATTTTCTTGATAGAAACCTTATAGAGTTTTTTTTTATGACACCTTAGACTTCTTTGAACGTTTTATTTAATTCTCTTGATCATGACATGTACATCAATGCCCATTAGTATGATTTTAATGACCATGTACAGAATAAAGTAGCCAGCAATAGTGTGATCCATATCCTTTATGGCTATTTAGTACTTGATCATGTTTGGCCATGAAAATCTTTAGAATTCTATGAAGTGTTGTGGAATGTATGATAAATAAGATTGAAATCATCAAGTTTCATCTTAGTTACAAGGATTATGTTATATTGTGTTTTAGTTAATTACAAAATGATACTGAATCGAGAAATGTGGTAAGAAAAATGCATACAAGTTATATAAAAAGTATAATTGTCAATATATAAATGGTTTAAGGCAAAACATGTATCCATGTACCATAATTAAACTTTAAAATGGTATGAACAAAATCAGTTGGAGCTGAAGTTGAAACGTATATTCTAAGATGTAATATGGAGTTTATCTCAGTTTATAGCTTTTTAGATTTATTTGGTGACAGTTAATTCTTTTGTGGCTGAGATAACCATTGATGTGAAGAATTGTCAAGTGCTTTTTAAGGGTTTACAATGGGGCAAATGACACGAAAATGTAATTAATTTGTCACTTTTTGCTTTATTGTGTAGTCATCTTTATTTTTCCTATGGTAAATATCACAGTTTTGAATTTCGTCTATTGTATGTATTTTGTGACAATTTTACCATTCTCATTTATCAACACACCTATTAAAATGTAGGGGCAAAGATGTCATAAGATACACACAATAGATAGAATTTTTAAGTATATAATATATATACAATAGGAAAAAAAATGGCTATAAAACAAAACAAAATATGAAAAGTTAGCTACATTTTCGTGTCTTTTGCCTTTTTACAATGAGATAAATATTGAATACTAGCTAATAGAAATAAGAAACCGAAAGGAAATAAAATAAGCAAAACTTCAATTCTCACCTGCACCAATTAAGTAATTCAGATTTTCACTAAAATAGCAAAATAATTAAGTGTTCATTCAATGCATAAACACACAATAACGTTGTATTATAAAATACATAGCATATTAGGTAGATTAAGGCTAGCCCCAATAAGGCCGAATCCCACTCGATCGAGTGCTTCTGGCGATCGAGTGCTTCTGGCGATCGTGTTGCTGTAGAGGTAATCGATCGTCACATGTTAATACCCAATTCAATCGCTTGCCGATCGAGACAAAATCATGTTACCGTTTATATTTACGTTGCAATCCAAACAAAAAAAAAAACATATTACCGTTTGTGATTAAAAAAAATATATATATATATATATACAAAAATACAACTAAAACTACCCTATAAATACACAACATATTTACACACTAAACTCACAAATCTCACAATCCTCTCTATCAAAAATGTCTAACAAAACACCACAAACCAAAGGCCGAAAATCCCGTTTGGCAAACGCCCCGCATATTTTAACACCGGATCCGAATTTCCGGTTAACCGGTGTCTCACCAAGAATCAATTTCCAACCCCCTGCTTTCGAATATCAGTCCCAACAAGCTCCACAACAACAAATTAACAATCCATTTTTTATGAATCGTCCATTTGTTCCACCGCATCAAAACATCCAACAACAAAGCCAATCCCGTCAAAGCAACCAATCAACGTATGGGTCACCCGAATCTGTGTACCGTCCAACAATGGATTCATCAACGTCTTCATATTCAAATTATCAAGAATATTCTCCGGTTAACCGTATCAATCTTAAGGGTTTTGATTTCGATGACCAATTATACAACAATCCTAATTTTTATGCGGGAACCTGATCGGGTTATCCGGCTCAAGAGTATCACGGTTCGGGTACCGGTTCGGCTCATGGATCGTATCACGATTCGGTTAACCTTTATGACGTAGAAGAAGAAGAATGTCGAGAAGAGACGTCACCGGTCAAACCGAAGAAACGAGCTACTAAGGCGAAGAAGAAGGTTGTCGAGAAAGA
This sequence comes from Chrysanthemum makinoi, assembly GCA_910596185.1. Classification (NCBI taxonomy): domain Eukaryota; kingdom Viridiplantae; phylum Streptophyta; class Magnoliopsida; order Asterales; family Asteraceae; genus Chrysanthemum; species Chrysanthemum makinoi. The sequence goes on from OU343217.1 coordinate 43,157,818, forward strand.
AGCCAAGAATGATTCGTAGCTTTGGTCAAAATAAGAAGAGATCGCCTTGTGCAACGCTTGGTGTGATATATCCGAGAATAGTGTAACCGGAAACAACCAAAATGCTAAAGGATTTTGGCAGAAAGTCATTGCATACTTTGAGAAGGAGGTTGGTTCAGAAAGAACGTACAACTCTATCATTACAAAGTGGAAAAATAGGATTCGGCCCTAGAGTTGGTCAATTTTTTGCCATTTACAACAATGCTCTCAGGAATTACGGAAGTGGTGAGAATGACCTCACTGTTTATACACGAGCGTGTGATGAATACCAACTAGTGTGTGGTCATCCGTTTGTTTTGGAGCATTGTTGGAAGATTTTGAGGACCATTCTCGCTTGGAAGGATAATGAGATGCCGGCATTTTTAAGCCAAGATGAGGGTCGCAAAAAAGCAAGGACTTCAACCGACTTCGGATGTGCACTCGGATGTGCTGCTAAACCAATTGGTCATGATGCCGCAAAGAAGAATAAATAGAAATCTTCGGAGATTTCGAAAGCTATGATTATGGAAGGTGTTGCCGAGAAATGGGGCAAGATCAAGTCCAAGGCATTCGAGAAGAAGGAGTGGCACCTGCACTATGATTTGAAGGAGAAAGAGCTAGAACAACGGCAAATCGAGTTGGAGATGGAGCAAAAGAGAGAAGAAAGGGAAGACAAAAAATTAGCACTAGAAGAACGAAAACTTGAATTAGAGCGACAAAAGAAATATGATGCAGATCTCATGTTCTATTGCACGCCAATCGACGAATCTTTGCCCGCAGTACAACAACAAATAATGCAGAAACTCAAAGAGGCGATCAAGGCACGCCACAACCTAGATTTTTAATAAGTGTTGTAATGTTTTAATAAGTTTCATAATGTTTTAATTTTATTTGAATTATTATGTAACGTTTTAATTATTAATGAAATTTTATTTTGTGTTAAAAATGTTTTTTTTTATTTTTTTTAAATGAACTTGGTCGCCCTTACTGGGGCACCTAATCGCCTGAAGGTCGCTGGAGAGAGAAAGCTGACGTGACAGGGAAAATGAGGGGGATTGAATCCCCCTACTGGGGGCAGCCTAAGAGCAAGAGTTTTTCAAGCGTTCCCAAGAGGCTTTTTTTTTCAACGATCAATAGGTGTGTTAACGCTCAAAAGTTTAAATTGTCGTTTAGCTCCATTTTGCAATGTATTAATTGTGGTTTTATATAAATGAGGACTGTTTATTCGCGCTCTATTGCAGGGCGCGGGCAAGGATCATTTTCGGAATTGGCAGACAACTACCTCTATTATTTAAGTATGTAATCTTTCGTCGTACAAATAAACCCTAGAGTTAACCTAAAGCTTTTTTTTTGGTAAAGGGTATTCAACCCGGTAAAATATATTACTAAAAAAAACGTTTAAGTACAATGGAATGTGGCTGAGGTACCACATTAATCGCAAACAATCGCTTGACACAACTACTACATCATTTATGACATGCCATAAATGTCAACTAGCTACAACCAACTAGATCTCCAAACCAAAAACTAGCATAAAATATACAATTTATGCAAAAAAAATAAAACAACCTAGTTAAGACAAAAATCTTGAATTCCAGCAGCCTTTAACTGAGCAGGAGAGAGGCCAAAATCATCATCATCATCATAATTGTTGCCATCACCCGTATGTGTTTTCCATTGCTTATAAAGACTCTGCTCCTTACCTCAACTTCCAGAATACAATGTCCCAATGTGATCATCAAAAACTTCATCATCCTCGCTGTCAGAAACTACCACATTGACCACCTTAGAGAATGGGTTATTGCCCACCTTAGTTGAAGAAACAACCTTTTTAATAGGTTTATCATCATTATCCACAAGGGTAGCTTTCCCATCAATAATAAGCTTTTATAGCTTCCCAATTTTGACAACAATAGGAGTGTTCTTCATAGGCGATGGATACATAGTTTTGGAAGAACTAGAAATAACATCAGGCGTACACGTAGTGCCAATCACAGGTTTCAAAACCGAATCTTGTTCCACAAGCCTTAAATCAACAAGGTTGATATCATCCACCCAATTATTATTCTTACCTTGGTCATCCCGGGATGAAGTCGAACTACTAGTAGGATCAGTAGTAGGTTCGTTACAAGAAGTAGAACCTACATTAACCGTTGGAGAACATGTATTTGATTGGACAGAAGGCATAGACGTCATTGCTCCTCCATTCTTTGGCTTATTAACCGGCCTATAGTAATACGAAACTTTAGGCTTTTGATAACGAATCCCATCTACATGACGATTAGTACCCTGAAGCTTACCTTTACCTTTCTTCTTATAAGCTTCAACGAAACCCTCTTCATCTGTCACAATTCTCAATTTCCGGTCATTTCTCAAATTTACTATTTAATCGTTTATCGTAAATTAGGTTTACGAGTATCAAATTCGCGTAACCTTAATGGTTTAGCTGCGAATTCATGAACAGACATCAAGGACATTCCATATAGACTAGGTTTAGTCTACATATCATTATCATCATATTAGTTCATGCATGGTTTTGCAATTCACGTTAAATGCATAATTTCTTATTAAATAAACGCTATCGCGTAATTAATTATTTTGAACATTTGATCCGATACTTCCAAAAATTATCCCGATATATTTTTATACTCATATTAAGATTATAAAAATAATATTATTAGTTTACCCGGTGTTTAAAATTTATTTTGTATATAAATTGTTATATTTATATAATTACGACGGTTTTCGTAAATATTACACGATAATTATTATTTCACTCAAATTTTTGCAAGAAATGTATTTTTATAATTTTTATGACATCCATATATTTTATTTTGTTCCGTTAAAATTTATCTTTAGCTAACGCTACCCTAAATAATTAATTACATACACAAACTACCAACTATATTTAAACTATTACACACTATAACTTACAAAATAAATTATCCCCTTTTATTTTTGTGGTATGTCGACATCCCCTCATGACTCAACACTTTATAAAAGTCTTTCAAGTTAAAAAGAAAAGGATGTACACATAACCTTTCCTATGACTAGACTTGAGATATTAGATATTTGTTATCTTTAACACATGCATACACATAGTTAAAGATGTTAGAAAATCAAAAACTCTCCTCTCTTATTTGGGTGGTTCGGCCAAGGGCAAGAACACAAGACAAAACTTTAATTTTTCAAGCAACAAGTGAATTCACAACTATAGCATACTCTTAATCAAGGTTTTGAAATAAAAACCTAGGGTGTTAGGATTAACCTTGTTCATTTAACCTCATCAATTAACTAGTAAGCATTTCATGTTCATATTTATCTTTCATATTCATATTATGTTCATTTTATCATGTTTGAGAAAAACATGCAAGTCATATTGATGTCTATACCACTTTTTATTGTTTTTAAGTGTTATAAATATATATTCATCATCCTATAATTACTCCTTGAAACATATCATTTTTGCTGATGTCTAGGAACCCATGACACCCTAAGAAGGTGTATGGTATGTTTAGAATAGCTTTGACGTTGATTTGAATTGGTTAGAATATGTTTTGCGCTAGAAAAACTCATTTCGACAACTTTAGTTAAAGGTCTGATATTATTTTTAAATTCTGGAATTCTCGACAGTAGGTAAAAATTTTTGGGCTAGATATTTGGAAAATATAATTTAAAACGAAAACGTGGCCGCTTGAACGGGTTAAAACGGAATTATAACGAAGAAGTTATGATTTTTCCAAATTTAACGACGAAAAACTATTTTCTGAAAATATATGTGCTGTTGCACGAATTTCGACGGACAAAACGAGGCGTTAGACGTGATCTGTAGGAGCCGACCTACTGAAAATATATTAGTATATGTTAATACGAAACCGTGGATATAAAGAATGTAGAAAACAAGCTTATAACGACCAAGATATACACGTTTGAATCCCGACGAAACTCTATTTATTTTGACAGCTTCTAATAGCAAAATAAACCTAAGTCTAAAAAACAGTTTTTGTAATACGTCATGTTGAGAGCCATTTTTCTCATTGATCGAGACCCGTATGGTCAAAAGTTAAATGATACGACTTCTAGACATTGTTGCAAGGTTTTCAAAAACGCCGAGTTTCATCACTAACCCTTAACGTACAATATTTCACGACTAGTTTTACGAGGCCATTTTGGGCATATTTTCTAAGTATGAAAAGTGTCATTTTACGACGAAAACATTATATTTACCAATAAATCACTAAACGACTATCGTAGGAGGTTGTTTCAACGTAAATACTTGTAAAGTATTTTATAATATGACGAGATGTCATAAACTTATATTTCGACGATAAACCTTATTTTCCAAAATGTACAAGTGGTATGGATATCATTTGAGTGTGCATGCACGACATTGTTTCATGACTTATATTAGAGCATATCATTCATTATAGGTCGCGGTTAGACTGTTGCGTCTCATTTCTGTGCATCCACTTTGTCATCATAACTATTGCAACAGGTGAGTTCGTAGCCCCACTTTTACTCGTTTAATTGTTTTATAAACTTTTCGGGGGAGATACATGCTCAACTACTTGCTTTTACTTTACATTTATATGAACTTAAATATCTTTTGTTCCACTCTATGTGCGCGTAAGTAGATTTTGCCCGAACTAAATTGATAACTATGTTATGAACGCTATTAGTTGAAACACTTTCCTTGATTTTGAACCCTTCGACATGTATATTTGAACTCTTTTAAATTGATTCGAACCCTTTAACATATAAGTGAACACTTTGGACTTGATTTGAACTTTTTGACATATAGTTGAACTCTTTTAACCTGTAAAGGACCCTTTTGATATATGTTAAACTTGTTTGACGTGATTTTGAACGCTTCGACTATCTTGAACCCTTTTGATATTATTCGAGCTCTTTGACTGCTCTGAACTTTTGAACTCGACTTAAATCTTTGAACTTAACTACGAACTTTTGAACGGAACCCTTGAACTTAAATACAAACTAATCACTTGTTTGAACTTATTGAACCGTACGTGTTATGACCTTGACCTAAAGTCTCCCATGTTCGGAGCATCACTATAAAGTCTCCCATGTTCGAAGCATCACTATAAAGTCTCCCATGTTCGGAGCATCACTATAAAGTCTCCCTTGTTCGAAGCAACCTAAAGCCTCCCCGGTCCGGAGCAGAGCGTCTCACTATGTTACTTGAGCTTCTCAATAATTCTCTTTATTGGTGGAGTGTGCAAAGTCTCCATATGTGAACGGAGCAATACCAATTCTCGCCTTATCGGTGGAGTGTGCAAATTCTCCCATGTTCAGAGTGTTCTTAATTGTATATAATAGTTGTATGATGTACTGTTCGTACATTCGCATTGTTAGTCTCCTATTAGTAGGTAGTATGGATAGCGCTATTAGAGGTCGGCCAACCTCTCGTCCACTATGTTACGGGACGCATATTATTTATTCTAGGGGCTTTGCCTGGCATACATTATTATATACGTGGTACTATATTGTGAACTATTATGACCATTTATACTTGACTACTTGATACGCTATATTTTGTGCAATGGGTTGTGAACACACAGGTTGCAAGTTTTGTATGGGCGGAACTTGGAACTGAGTGGATTTACAATGCCTTTGCTTTGAGAACTCATTTGACCTCGTGTGCTTGAACATAAACTAGACATACTACTTTTGGCAGTGGATTGTGAACACACAGGTTGCAAGTTTTGTATGGGCAAAACTTGGAACTGAGTGGATTTACAATGCCTTTGCTTTGAGAACTCATTTGACCTCGTGTGCTTGAACATAAACTAGACATACTACTTTTGGCAGTGGATTGTGAACACACAGGTTGCAAGTTTTGTATGGGCGGAACTTGGAACTGAGTGGATTTACAATGCCTTTGCTTTTGTGGACTATTCTAATTGACCAAAACTTTGCCTTTGTTGCATGAACGCTCTTTAAAAGCTTTACTTGTTAACCAAACTCTATGAACTCACTCAACCATTGTGTTGACACTTTTAGCATGTTTTATCTCAAGTATCTAAGGCATTCACTTCATGGCATGCATGTGGACTTATCATAGAGTCGCGGTGTCGACGCTGCCTCACATATATTTTATACACTTAACTATCGTTTGATTGTAACAAACTCATTTTGGTATATTGGAAATATTTTGGGACCGATGTTTTGTAAACTCTGATTATTTTACTTAATCAAACGATATTTTCAAAATGACACTTTAGGTCGTTCGATATAACTGTAACTTTGATGCTATGACAGTCATCCCCCAGGAATTCCATTCCGCTGCAAAACAGGTAATTTGGGGGTGTGACGAGATTGGTATCAGAGCATCGGTTATAGAGAACTAGGTTGCATCATTGACCCTAGACTATAACTACATCATTATAGCATCTCATCATATCATTATAAGTGCATACTTCTTATACATGCGAACTTATGACTCAACACCAAACATCATATGAGACGATTAGTCCAAGCATTGCATAGTTACTCCTAAATTATACATAGCCTGATCACCTATGTCTAATTCAGGAAGAATCATGCAATGAAGGGAGTAGTAGTCTCATATGTGTAAGCAATTCAGTAATCGAGCCAAATTTTTAAAAGATTTTCTTCAAACCACTTGTTTCCAGTTTGATCCGAGCGACAGTTCTTGTTTGATGAAGTTGCAAAGATCAAGCTAGAAACAAGTTGTTGCTCAAACCGATTTAGCCTAATCTCATGACAGTTCTTGTTTGATGAAGTTGTGAGATTAAGTAAAAATCGGTTACCTAAAAATCTTTTGAGGGTTTCGCTCGAGAATGGGAAAGCCTGCCTCATCAAACCTAATCATAAGAGAGCATGTATTTAGGACGAGAAATGCTCACGATAGCACGAGAACGTATTTAGTTGAATGAGGAACCCATATGCATGAGCATTGACATGATCATTTAGACTATTTGTACGAGCATGAACTTTTAGAACCTTTGTCGCGGTTCAGACTATAGTATCCATAATTGAATCACGAGGACGTGATTCCTCTAACCGGGGAAGAATGTCACAATTCTCAATTTCCGGTCATTTCTCAAATTTACTATTTAATCGTTTATCGTAAATTAGGTTTACGAGTATCAAATTCGCGTAACCTTAATGGTTTAGCTGCGAATTCATGAACAAACATCAAGGACATTCCATATAGACTAGGTTTAGTCTACATATCATTAGCATCATTATCATCATATTAGTTCATGCATGGTTTTGCAATTCACGTTAAATGCATAATTTCTTATTAAATAAACGCTATCGCGTAATTAATTATTTTGAACATTTGATCCGATACTTTCAAAAATTATCCCGATATATTTTTATACTCATATTAAGATTATAAAAATAATATTATTAGTTTACCCGGTGTTTAAAATTTATTTTGTATATAAATTGTTATATTTATATAATTACGACGGTTTTCGTAAATATTACACGATAATTATTATTTCACTCAAATTTTTGCAAGAAATGTATTTTTATAATTTTTATGACATCCATATATTTTATTTTGTTCCGTTAAAATTTATCTTTAGCTAACGCTACCATAAATAATTAATTACATACACAAACTACCAACTATATTTAAACTATTACACACTATAACTTACAGAATAAATTATTCCCTTTTATTTTTGTGGTATGTCGACATCCCCTCATGACTCAACACTTTATAAAAGTCTTTCAAGTTAAAAAGAAAAGGATGTACACATAACCTTTCCTATGACTAGACTTGAGATATTAGATATTTGTTATCTTTAACACATTCATACACATAGTTAGAGGTGTTAGAAAATCAAAAACTCTCCTCTCTTATTTGGGTGGTTCGGCCAAGGGCAAGAACACAAGACAAAACTTTAATTTTTCAAGCAACAAGTGAATTCACAACTATAGCATACTCTTAATCAAGGTTTTGAAATAAAAACCTAGGGTGTTAGGATTAACCTTGTTCATTTAACCTCATCAATTAACTAGTAAGCATTTCATGTTCATATTTATCTTTCATATTCATATTATGTTCATTTTATCATGTTTGAGAAAAACATGCAAGTCATATTGATGTCTATACCATTTTTTATTGTTTTTAAGTGTTATAACTATATATTCATCATTCTATAATTACTCCTTGAAACATATCATTTTTGCTGATGTCTAGGAACCCATGACACCCTAAGAAGGTGTATGGTATGTTTAGAATAGCTTTGGCGTTGATTTGAATTGGTTAGAATAGGTTTTGCGCGAGAAAAACTCATTTCGACAACTTTAGTTAAAGGTCTGATCTTATTTTTAAATTCTGGAATTCTCGACAGTAGGTAAAAATTTTTGGGCTAGATATTTGGAAAATATAATTTAAAACGAAAACGTGGCCGCTTGAACGGGTTAAAACGGAGTTATAACGAAGAAGTTATGATTTTTCCAAATTTAACGACGAAAAACTATTTTCTGAAAATATATGTGCTGTTGCACGAATTTCGACGGACAAAACGAGGCGTTAGACGTGATCTGTAGGAGCCGACCTACTGAAAATATATTAGTATATGTTAATACGAAACCGTGGATATAAAGAACGTAGAAAACAAGCTTATAACGACCAAGATATACACGTTTGAAACCCGACGAAACTCTATTTATTTTGACAGCTTCTAATAGCAAAATAAACCTAAGTCTAAAAACAGTTTTTGTAATACGTCATATTGAGAGCCATTTTTCTCATTGATCGAGACCCGTATGGTCAAAAGTTAAATGATACGACTTCTAGACATTGTTGCAAGGTTTTCAAAAACGCCGAGTTTCATCACTAACCCTTAACGTACAATATTTCACGACTAGTTTTACGAGGCCATTTTGGGCATATTTTCAAAGTATGAAAAGTGTCATTTTACGACGAAAACATTATATTTACCAATAAATCACTAAACGACTATCGTAGGAGGTTGTTTCAACGTAAATACTTGTAAAGTATTTTATAATATGACGAGATGTCATAAACTTATATTTCGACGATAAACCTTATTTTCCAAAATGTACAAGTGGTATGGATATCATATGAGTGTGCATGCACGACATTGTTTCATGACTTATATTAGAGCATATCATTCATTATAGGTCGCGGTTAGACTGTTGCGTCTCATTTCTGTGCATCCACTTTGTCATCATAACTATTGCAACAGGTGAGTTCGTAGCCCCACTTTTACTCGTTTAATTGTTTTATAAACTCTTTGGGGGAGATACATGCTCAACTACTTGCTTTTACTTTACATTTATATGAACTTACATATCTTTTGTTCCACTCTATGTGCGCGTAAGTAGATTATGCCCGAACTAAATTGATAACTATGTTATGAACACTATTAGTTGAAACACTTTCATTGATTTTGAACCCTTCGACATGTATATTTGAACTCTTTTAAATTGATTCGAACCCTTTAACATATAAGTGAACACTTTGGACTTGATTTGAACTTTTTGACATATAGTTGAACTCTTTTAACCTGTAAAGGACCCTTTTGATATATGTTAAACTTGTTTGACGTGATTTTGAACGCTTCGACTATCTTGAACCCTTTTGATATTATTCGAGCTCTTTGACTGCTCTGAACTTTTGAACTCGACTTAAATCTTTGAACTTAACTACGAACTTTTGAACGGAACCCTTGAACTTAAATACAAACTAATCACTTGTTTGAACTTATTGAACCGTACGTGTTATGACCTTGACCTAAAGTCTCCCATGTTCGGAGCATCACTATAAAGTCTCCCATGTTCGGAGCATCACTATAAAGTCTCCCATGTTCAGAGCATCACTATAAAGTATCCCTTGTTCGGAGCAACCTAAAGCCTCCCCGGTCCGGAGCTGAGCGTCTCACTATGTTACGGAGCGTTCTCAATAATTCTCGCCTTATTGGTGGAGTGTGCAAAGTCTCCCTATGTGAACTGAGCAATACCAATTCTCGCCTTATCGGTGGAGTGTGAAAATTCTCCCATGTTCGGAGTGTTCTTAATTGTATATAATAGTTGTATGATGTACTGTTCGTACATTCGCATTGTTAGTCTCCTATTAGTAGGTAGTATGGATAGCGCTATTAGAGGTCGGCCAACCTCTCGTCCACTATGTTACGGGACGCATATTATTTATTCTAGGGGCTTTGCCTGGCATACATTATTATATACGTGGTACTATATTGTGAACTATTATGACCATTTATACTTGACTACTTGATACGCTATATTTTGTGCAATGGGTTGTGAACACACAGGTTGCAAGTTTTGTATGGGCGAAACTTGGAACTGAGTGGATTTACAATGCCTTTGCTTTGAGAACTCATTTGACCTCGTGTGCTTGAACATAAACTAGACATACTACTTTTGGCAGTGGATTGTGAACACACAGGTTGCAAGTTTTGTATGGGCGGAACTTGGAACTGAGTGGATTTACAATGCATTTGCTTTGAGAACTCATTTGACCTCGTGTGCTTGAACATAAATTAGACATACTACTTTTGGCAGTGGATTGTGAACACACAGGTTGCAAGTTTTGTATGGGCGGAACTTGGAACTGAGTGGATTTACAATGCCTTTGCTTTTGTGGACTATTCTAATTGACCAAAACTTTGCCTTTGTTGCATGAACGCTCTTTAAAAGCTTTACTTGTTAACCAAACTCTATGAACTCACTCAACCATTGTGTTGACACTTTTAGCATGTTTTATCTCAAGTATCTAAGGCATTCACTTCATGGCATGCATGTGGACTTATCATAGAGTCGCGGTGTCGACGCGTCTCACATATATTTTATGCACTTAACTATCGTTTGATTGTAACAAACTCATTTTGGTATATTGGAAATATTTTGGGACCGATGTTTTGTAAACTCTGATTATTTTACTTAATCAAACGATATTTTCAAAACGACACTTTAGGTCGTTCGATATAACTGTAACTTTGATGTTATGACAGTCATCCCCGTGAATTCCATTCCGCTGCAAAACAGGTAATTTGGGGGTGTGACATCATCAACCAACGATTTATCTTTCACAACCGGTTTCACTCTCTTAGGACAACCATCATCATTGTGATCAAATACTTTACAAGTCTCACATCTTGGCGGCTTCCACTCATATTCAATATCAATTTTTTCCAATGAATGACCTGACCCATTAGGGTAAGGGATAGTAACCACAAGAGAGTCAAGTAAGCCTTCCTTTGATGACACTTCCACAAGATCCCTAGCATAGGAATTAGGACCCCACGATTTAAGGCACATCGTACTCGTGTAGGAATCAAGCATGATTGGACGACCAATTTGGGTTGTAATCAAACTAAGACAAACCTCAGAATACGCAACAACCAGAATATTATGGAGTTTAACCCAAACAGGAGCTAAAGTTATATCATCTTTTGTAAGTTTAGTGTCCAGAGTCCAAATATTCAAAAAGATAGGCACCAATCGTATCAGCCATGGACTTTCTTCCAACACCCTTTCCATACCCTCTTTGGTTTCAAATTTGAACCCAAAAAAAAACCATTATTAAGCATAACCCTTTGTAAACCAAACTTAGCCCATGTATTTCTAACATAATTTTCAACTATCGGGAAGGCGAGTCTCTTACCGATAAAATAACCGTACAAAGTATTAGCGAATCTAGAACTTACCTCATCGACAACTTCCAAACGAATAGTGACATTAACACCATCAACATAATTGTCGTTTCTCATCTCTGAAATCTTAATGGTTTTCTTGGGTGTTTTACCCTTAAACATATCCGCAAAAGAGAAAGGAGTAGAACCTGATTAACTCATGTTTTTGCACATTCGCACCTTCCTTAGACGAGATAAAAGCATCATTCACATGTCCGTTATCATCATTAACCACATGGTTCATCGTAACAGGAGATTTTGAACTGTTCGACTCATTAACATGTGCATCCTTACATGTACTACTGAGATTACCAGCTTCAAACCCACTATCCATAATAAAATAAAGAACGAGAATAATACAAACCCTAATTACTCACGATCAAAATAAAACAGCAGCAGCAACACAACGATTTAGATCGCCAAGACAAAACCCAAAAAGGATTCAGTCAACCGATATAAACTAATCGACTTACATAATTACGTAATGATTGAACAATAAAAGCATTGAATGAAGGTATCTAGTACAAATTGAAACAACGAAACCCTAATTCAAAAAAAAGAAACCCTAGAACTATTTGAACAACAATCAAATAAAACTAACTAAAAGGATAGAGAATCCACAGTAATTAGCAATTTATTGGATATTAGAATCAAGTAGAAAAAGAGAAATCGGTTTGATCAGGAGGGTTAGAGGGTGTCGCCATTTTCACCAAATAGAATTAGGGTTTTATCATATCAAGAAAGTTAAGTAATGCACCTAGAGGTTGTTTTTGATAGAGTTAATCACAATATTTTTGATGCAAGAGTTAATCAAAATATTTTAAATCACAATAAAAATCGATCTGGGATGAGCCGCCTAGGTTGACTAGGTTGCAAGCTCCTAAAATAAAATGTGTTGTTTGCTTACAAGGGGTATATTTCACTCGGCTCGCTTAGGGCATCCAAAATCTCAGGACCAGACCTGTTATACGCAGTGCTATAAGTAAGATGTTGTACATGCACTACTTGTTTTATCTACATCTCACTCCATAAATTTACCAAAACCTTGGAGTTTATGATGGCAGCAATTATATTTGTGTGGCCAATGTGGGCGATGTTCCAACAACTGTTTCCTAATGAGTTTTGGGGGAATGTTATAAACTGCGTCAACAAAGTCATTAGATACATCTACCCTTATGTTGAAAAGAAACTACCCTTATGTTTAATGAATACCAAGGAGATGGTACATTCTAGCGAAGAAAAGCATTTATTGCTATTGTACGCTATCTTATCACAAACTCTTCAAATAAAGCTAAATGTGTTAATACAAAGAAACCATAAAAACGTTTATTTATATTTTACGATCTTCTAATGTTTTTTCGATAACAAACGTACAATCATTTTAACGATACAAATAAAATACGTAAAAGCTTTGAGCCAATAGTTTACTAACACACTTTTACTAAACATTTTAAAACCATCAAAACATGTTTAGTAAATAAGTTATATAAAACCAAAGACATTTTTATAAAACACTAACAAGTAATATGTATAAAAACTAGTGTTTACATTTTATAGAAATGTATATGTACTTTGTATATGTTGTAATGGGTAAGTAATAGGTAAAAACCAAAGTCCATAACCCATGATCCATTGACTAGGTACAATGAATGTTGTTGGGTAAAAACCAACGTCCATAACCAATACCCATGGAGCATGATCCATAACCCATGACCCATTGCACGACATCATGCATGAAGTCATGTTGGATATTATCCATGATCCATGACCCAAAGTCCATGATCCATGACCCAAGATCGATAACCCAATGACTAGGTACATTGCATCTTTTTGGGTATCCATAATCCAATACCCATAACCCATGGTCCATAACCCGGTTTGCAACCTGAAATCCAGACTAAACTGACCTAGTAGCCGGATCTCAGGATTTTCACTAGCCGGATCCCTCACCTAGAGGGATCCGCGGGAACCGTGGGACAATAGGCATGTTTTATCTATAAATAGTGAGACATTTCTCTCTTGCTCACTACCACTCTTAGATATACTTTCTCCCAGTATTCTAACATCACTAACCACAGATCCAAAGGATCATTCTATGTAGTTTTATATTTGTGTGATTCTCTAGGTTCCTCTTAAAGGCGAGATCACCACCTCTTGAATACGTGCAAGCTCAAGGTCATGAGTTTCTAAGCTTCGTCATCATCAAGACCACTGAAGTGCATCTTGTTGATAGTTCTTTCCTCCCTCCATAGAAGTGTGGTGTTGAAGGCATTAGTGAAAGGTGCCGAAGTGTCGTGTTGAAGGCATTAGTGAATGGTGCCAAAGTTGTACATTCGATATGGTGCATCGATGTAAAAGTTATGTAGGTTAGGTTAGATGCTGTTGATATCCTCTCTAGTGTTGTAACAAGGAGCGTATCTCCTTTGGGTAGTTGTGTTGTGGTGTAGTGTTGGGTAGTAGTTCCTCCTTTGTAATGGAACTCGGTATCTATCCTTGTACCGGATAAAGTGTAGGCGACGTTCTGCTAGGTTTGGTTCTACTTCGTGGAAGAACTCGGTGTCTAGCATTGTACCGGATAAAGAGTAGGCGATGTTGTGAAGGCTTCTCCGCCACATTAAGGAGCTTGTGTTGTGTAGTGCTTACAAACTCTCGAGTGGGGTACTCGTGGAGTGGAGTAGGGCAAGGAAGGCGTCCTTGTAGCCGAACCACTATAAATACTTGTGTCGTGGTTTTGTGTTCCTTTTCTCTTTATCTTTTGCATTACCTACTTATATGCTTATCTATCAATATCCAACACACATACCAAATAGATTGACATAAGTCGATATAAATACTTTAAAATGAAATTTTAAACGATAAAACTATTCAACCCCCCCCCCCCCTTATACAATTGGCATCAGAACTTCGTTACCAAGTTTCTTAGAGTATATTGTACTTTAAAAACTTGATACGATCCGTGTATGTTTGAAAACTACAAAGAAGGAAATCCTCTAAAACGAAAACTATGTTTTAAGAATATGTTTTGTTGGATATTAATTAGACGATAACATTAATTATTTCTTTTTCTTACATCTAACTTTGTCTTACAAAATGCACTAAATTATCTTTTCATTTTCTTTAGCTAATATGAAAATAAGCAAACCATCAACATTCTTTGGTAATAGTATATCTTTTCCTAAAAAGGTGTCTAAACATATTACCAAGTAGATCTCGAAGAAACCAGAGTCGTCCATTGATAAAACTCATCAAAAAGGGACACTCAAATTGCAATAGAGGTATGACTTTCATAAGACTTATATCTCAATAATGTTAGTAAATCATGTGTATGCTTGTATGTCACTAAATGGAAAATTATGCATTTACTTTTTCTCATTCATATCAATATCTAAACATACTTATATGATATACGTGGCTTCAATAGAAAAACTTTGTGCATACGTGTCATCATCCGTCTAAACCTAGGTATATTAATATGTGTTGTCTAAACCTAATTTCTAAAAATCAAATATTTCTAAATACAAATAAAACAAAACACAAATCTCAAAAATTCCTCCTTCCCCATAAAAATCTTTTCGATCGTCAAACTCTCACCAACAAATCCCATTTTTCAAATCTTCCACTTTCAAAAAAACCCCACACTCAAAACTTCATCCTCTTCATCATCTCACTTCAAGAAATCCAAACCAAGAAAGATCTTCGTCATCATGGTTTACATCGCCTTCATGATCATCATCATCATCTCGCTCATCGCTCTCTTGTATCCTATGATCAAATTCTCGCATGGAGACATGTTCTTTGTTTTATTGATCTACATTTGTATCATCTATCTGATCCTTTGTATTGCTTTAAGAACTGAAATGAATATAAATGATGTCGTAGTTTCTCTTTTCTCATTCTCGCATAATGTGTTTTTATTTCTTTTTCGCACATTCAAAACACCAACATGTTCGAAGCTATTAATATATGTTTAAGAATTCACATTGGCTAAAACACATTTCACCTTGTAACATATGAGTTGTAAAAATAGATCCTACGTCAAAAATTTTTTTTGTCAAAACTGCAGATCTCCCGGATCCCTGATTTTTAACTATTCGGATCCCTTTTAAAAAGGAACCGGCAGAACCGGAGGAACTGATGACAGAAACTCATGCAACATAAAAACCATTTCATGAAAACTTACCATAAAAGGAAAACCTCACTAAAATGTCAAAAGGAAGTTAGTTAAATGTCATTGTTAATAAAAAAAGAATAGACAATAAAAACATTAGGAGATGCTATCAATTTACCATAATCTCAAAAGTATAATTAAGATACTCAAAAGTATCACCGACCAAAAACATTCTCACTCTTGAAGTTTTACTATGTACTAACATACTCATGAAAAATATTCATTTCATGTCTATAGGTTTCATCATGTCTCATGAGTATGACTTTGATCATCAACTCACTTATGTATACATTCCAAATATATCTCTTGAACCTAACACCCCTGACAATCATGTTCGTGGGTTCAATAATCTCGAAACTCGTTACTTTCATGAAGGACATGTTGTTGACTCACCTCTAATCTTCCAAGAAGGTATCAATACTTCATTCCGTACCATAGGACTAGAAGGTCTTCTCGGGATCAACGAGAAAATTTTTCCATGGTTTGTTTTGGAATTCTTCCGTCAAGTTGAAATCATTCGTAACGAGGATCGTTCTCTATCATTATGGTTTTGGATCAAAAACCAAAAGTTTGTTTTGACTCTTGAGCAATTTGCTCACATTCTTCGAATTCCAAAATTATGGACAATGTGCTTTCACTGAAGATTGGTCTCTTGATTCTCTCTTTAACTATCGTGTAGAAAACAGTCCATACTGTTCATACGTACCCTTTCCTCAAGAAATAACTCGCTTTCTATGCAATCCTCAATCTAATTACTCAAATCCAAACATAATTCATACATGTGAACTCCGAGATGATCTTAAACTTCTTGCAGTCATCCTACGTGAAAATGTTTGGAGTCTTACAGGAAATCATGAGATCCTTCCCGCATGTTGCGCTCACATCATTTACTGTCTCCTAACTCAACAACCATACAATCTTGCCTACTTCTTCTCAAGGTGAATTGTAAACCTCCAAGGCAACAAGAACAAACTAATATCATATGGATGTTCCTGACACGCCTTTATCATCATGTCATGTACTATCATCTTTAATTTCAAAGTCCTCAATATTCACTTGTGAATAAAATGATGGAACCTTTGAATGCATCACTCATCACATCATTCTTTGTTCCTAAATCATCAACTGCTCACAGCCCACTAGATGATCCATCAAACAAAAACCTATGAGCAAAAGAGTTTCTTTAGAAAACCGATCCTTAGGCTTTTTCTTAATTGTAATCTAATCTCGCCTATAAATAAATCGATTGTTAATCACATTTTCTTCATATACTTGAATATTTGATGTCTCTACATGCTACACTTGCCATGTCTTACTTGTATACATGTATACTTAATATGGAGATAATTAATTTCAAAATTCGATACCTAGAGCAAAATATTGCATGTTCACTGTTAAGAATTATGTCTCAGATGCCGGATCCCTGGCTTATAACTAGCCAGATCCCTCAAGTGAAGGATCCGTGAGATCCGGGCAAACAAAAGTGACTCCTTTACTTTCACATATCAATCCAACCCTCCAGACCTTATTGAACTAGTTGAACATGCTTCATTAGGATCACTTAAACTGTCCTTAGGCTCAGTTGATCTCACATTCACTCATAAATGACTTAGGATCATATTCAAGGTACTTTTTGATTTATCATTACTTCAAAACTCACTATATTTCTGCTCCAATGTTTACACATTATGTCTCTCATCTCAAAACACCTAGTTTGATATTTCTCTCAATTTTAGTAAAGGGAAAATTAGTCAAGTAGACCGCTCTCCCTGAGGCTTATCAGTTTATGGACCACACCCTTTTAAAATTCGAAAATAGACAGGTTGCCCACCGCTTTTCTTGGACCCAACCAGGGGCTGCCATGTGTCCGACAACTTATGACACAAGTACGTATTTTGAAGGTATTTGTCATGTATTGTAACGTATTGTTTTTTGGGCAACTTGTATCGTTTTTTGGGCATCTTTATGTTTTTTGGGCAACTTGTATTTATACACAAGGATAGTTTTGTCATTTCACATTAAAAAAAAATCAAACGGCAACACAAAACACAGATTCACACAGTCACACACCTCTTGTCCTCCACATAAACCATGACAACTAACACCAGTATAACCACCCAACAACCCGATGTCACCACCATCCGGGCGCACCTCCGCACACGCCACCACCATCCTGCGGCACCACCACACAACTGAACCTTTTTCTGCAGTGGCCTGTTCTTGTTACAGGTAATTCAAATCACCTGAAGAAATCTTTTGTTATTATCTACTTAATTTATTTTATCTTTGATTTAATCTGTAATTTTAGTTAAATTTGCATTTGTGGTTGTTCCCTTGATGAAAGTCAAAATTAGGGTTATCACCCCTAAACAGAAGATCAGGTTTTGTAAATTTGTTAATTTGATGAAATTATGTTCTGCTAAAAAACATGTGAATCAGGCTCGGTATTGATTATTGTATCTAAATTATTATATCTTCTGTAGGACCACTACGATATATATATCAACCTTATCACAAATACCCACTTAACGAACACAAGTATACCTCGTTAAACCAACACTTTATGCGTAAATAATAGGAAAGGAAAAGATGAAGATAAGAACTTGGTGACTTGAATATGAATTCGTGTATGTTAGAGAGGTAGAGAGAAGAAAGATGAAAACAATAAGATGTTATATTGCTTCAAAGGAAAACACACACACACACACACACTCAAGCACACCCCTCAAATGACATACTTGAGGGGTATTTATAGTAAGAGAGATGATGCCCTAAGGCTTGGCCATGGGCCGTGAGATGGGCTAGGACATGGATTGATATAAGGCTAGCTTAACTAAACTAATACCCATTTAGCTTAGTCCAATCCACGAGCCCGTTGACTATTCTATCACGATATCTAACATACGTTACAAAGTTCCTAAATGTGAATGACCATCACTTCTAATATAAACTATTAAGGCTAACATCTTCTTTTATACTCTAGATTCAGGCTCGGTATTGATTATTGTATATTATATCTTCTTTTATACTCTAGATATATTTAGGAGGAATGGTGTTCTGAATGTGTGACATTGATTTATATCTTATCTTAAGCTTTTCAAGTAGCTGTTGAAGTTTATATCTACTATTTTCAGTCTAAAAGGCGTTTGGACGCACTTTTTATATGTCCTTGCAACACTTGAATGTATGGGTTGATTTGATGTGGCTGTTTAGACCAACCGATGCAGATTGGGCTTTAGCTTACCGTGAACGGATGCTAGAATACTTCTAGAACCACAAGGTAGAATACACAAATTGACAGCCGTCTTTCAAGGTACGATCCTTAATGTCTGTTTGACCCATAATTATTGTCAAATGTTCACTTGTGAAGTCTTTTTCTTTCAACTTTAACTATATGTATTTTTACTTGTGTTATATATTAGTCGATTATTATAATTTTTTTTAAATCAACGGCATTTCTTTTGTAAATACCCGTGCACATATACAAAAACGGCTATGGTTTGCAAACCACTTCTATATTGGTTATGTATACTTTATTAATATTTTCTATACAGCAGAATATAATATTTGGTTGCCCAAAAGTACATCACGGTACATGTCCTTTAATGTCTTCTGTTCCCAATCACTTTCTTCTTTCTTCAATACAATTTGTTTAACAAAATATTTCTTTCTTCTTTTGGTCTATTGACTTCATATCTTTATCCCAATCTTTCTGCTTTTGTTTAGAAAATATGTCTGACAATATCCCACTGGATGTTCAACTAGATATCATCCTTAGACTACCTCCTAAGTCTATACTCCAGCAACGTAGTGTTTGCAAGTTATGGAAGGCTAGTATAGATTGTGGAAGCTTCATCTTTAATTACGGTGTTCGTCGTAGTGATGAGTGTTTATTTACGCTAACATTCGATATGGGTGACCAAGGTTTTGTGTTAGCTTTAGATGAATAGCTAATCAGTACGCCACTTAATACAGATTTAATGCTTTCATCTATGATTATAGTTGGCAATTCTAATGGTCTTTGGTGTTTTGTCTATGGTTCTAATCTAATGACTGTTATTTGAATCGGTTGCCAATAACAGAAGCGGTGAGCACCTCTATTTTATCTACAAATTGGAGGTTTAAGTGGACCTTGCTCACCGAAGTCATAATTGATGAGGATTTCTTTTATTATTTAATATATAAGTTTGATGGGAGGTATGTTACTAGACTTTTAAATAAGCTTACGGGTCCCATAAAAAAGTTTGTCTTCTCTGTAGATCCCAAACCGTTGTCTGGAATTGAAGACTTGAATTATAAAGAGATTCGTGATTGTCTTATGTTTTTGGCACTGCAAGGAATTGAGGACCTGACAATTAGAAACTGGTATGGACAACCAGTTACATTGCCAACCCAACTTTACGGGCGTATTGAATTGAAACATCTTGAAATTCATTGTTGTGATTTTCCTAGTTTGGTGTTTTTCACTAGTTTTCCAAATTTATTGAGCTTAAAATTGTGTTTAGTCAAATTTCTAACCGGTAGAGTTTGGGATTTAATTGCTGGTTTTCCCTTACTTGAGTCTCTTACATTGGATGTTGAGAGTACAAACAGGATGAAACTATGGAATCTTGCAAGTCTTAGGAATTTGAAGAAGTTACATTTGTCATTCGGTATTTCGAATGCTGTCACGACAATCATAGCATCCAATATCTTTCACCTGACAAGACTTCCATCTCTTGAGACCCTTACATTGGATTTTGACTATTGCACGGTAAGACCGTTTGGAGATTTACACTTCTAATTTTACAATTAATGTTAAATATATGTGTAATCAGAACGACAATTAATCTTTGAAACTAACCCAAAAGTCGAGCTGTTGTAGTTGATGCGTGATGGTAATTCCAGGATGAATGTCCCTTTGCCGTTTGTACCCCTCGTTAATCTGAATCTAAAAGGAGTTGATTTTGGCGAGGTTGTTATTGTGTCACTCATCGTCCAAATGATTCGCGGATCTCCAAACTTAAAAAAGCTGGAAACCAGAGTAAGTGTAATACTTTATTACTCTATTTCATACGTATCAAATAAACATCCGTAAACTGTCATGTTTTTCTATCTCAATACTATTTGATTTTCCAGGCTGCACACACGGTTAGTGTTTTACCTTTGGAACAACGTTCATTAGATTTAGACACAACCACATTCAGTCATGGGCAGATTCAGACAGTGATTTTTCGATCCTTTCCTAGATCACAGAATGAATTACACATAATAAAGTTTATACTTACTTGTTCCATGTCGTTAAAGAAAATGTATATCGGGCCAGGCGATTTGATGGGCGATGGTTATGATAATATCAAGACGAATTGGGAGTTCGCTAGGAAGCTGTTGAAACTCCCCCGATCTTCCGTCACAGCCGTTGTAAAATTTTTCTAGTGGTTGTAGTTTTATGTATGGTTTGAATACCCTGTGTCAATTAAATTTGTGTACAAAAAGTTTGGTGTGTCTATTTATCAAGGGTTTATGTAGTAATCGTAATATGTAGTAGGTTGTTGTCTCTATGAAACGTTGTATGTCAACGTATTTAGTATTTCCTCTGTTGCCATTATCCATTTTTATTTCATCTCGCCAACTAGCAGTTGTTTCCAAATATCAATTTGGCAACTAACTGTTGAACGTAGGGAAAGTTCTATCACTAGCAGTTGTTATAATAACTAGCAGTTGTGCGTATAATACTAGCAGTTGTAAGTATACAACCTATTCAGTTTACTAGCAGTAGTCAGTATAACTAGCAGTAGTAAAAATTAACTAGCAGTTGTAAGTATACAACCAATTCAATTTATAATTACAGATATTTAATTTAAGTAATCAAGCATAAAAGCATTGTACCATTTTTTGACATTTAGAAAAGTCGCATAAACCTCAAAATAATCAACTCACTCTACACATCTAATAACATGAAGCGTTATGTGCTTACGTCAAACTGATGATGTTGATGTTTTTACAATGGGACTTTAATTGGTCAAAGGCTAAAGCTGTTTGGCACCGCATGATAGATATTTTCGTCTTTCCTTTCATTACCTTGTATTTTTTTATAAGTTCTATACACTAATATTATCAACAATTTATTTCTGTTACATGTTTACCGTTTTCATTTCTAATTTCACAAGAAGCTTATACTAAAATAATAATCAACCAATTAGGGGCATAAACTCTTTAAATATGATCTCGTAAAAAAAAAAAATAATAATAACAAATTTAGATGAAATAATAAATACGTAAGTAAACAAGGGAAAACAAGGTAATATTTGTTTTGTGTTGCTCTTTATAACAATTTTGTGGTATTTTTAAAATCCATGACCTAACAAAAATTATGTAACATTTTTTTAATCTAACTAGTTATAATAAATCGACATTTCCGTTTCATCAGTGTTCACTTGAATAGTATGTTTGAAAACAAATATTAATGTTAACAAATTAAATTCACACCAATAAGTTATGGTCTATAAAAGACCTACACGAATACTCTGAATAGTATTAGCGATTACAACCTTGGAGTGTATCGACTCTAAATATGACGAAAAGTTATATCAAACTCTAGCCTGGACCTCCTTTTATAGGCTAATGAGTCCTTTACAATATACAGGATAATTATACTTAGCATACTTATCTAATACAAAACATCCTACCCAAGAAATTCAAGAAAGTTACACATTAAACCGACACTACTAGCAGTGAAAAACTACATTAGCAGTGGTTTGCTCTTTATTTTATCCCGGCGCCCGCAAGCTCGTCATTTTTACCTTTACCTCAGTCTATCCAACCTGATCTGCCAGGATTGGTAGATGTACACTTGCTTCGAGAAACGGGCTGCAATCAACAGAGGACTGAGACCATAATTTTCAGCCTCTCTTTGCATATTCTATCACTCCTTCGACCCAATACCCATTATATACTTCCTTCTTCCGCTCGGGTAGAGCGAGGTTAAGAAGTGGCGGCTAAAATTTGAACATCCTAAATGGCTAATGAGAGTCTAATCGGTTTAAACTCCCACCTTTGGTACGCCATATGGTCTGGGCATGCTTCCACAAACTTCAAAGGACACGGGTTTTGGGTGAAGGAATGTTGTGAATGGTCGCGGGGATGTGTTATTAGTCGTCATTCTCGACAATTTAGAAACGACTAATTGTTATTAGTAGTCATTTAAGAACATGTTTCAGTTGTCGCAGCAATGTTTTGCGCTATGTTTTTGTTTTGGAGGGTAAAGGTTTAGGCTATGTATGGGCTTTTTGGAACCGACGGTGCGTGGGCAACGGGTTGTTAACATCTTCAACTTCTCTTTGGTGTTTTTTGTTGGTGGAGGAATGGTTGTTTTTTTATGTGCTTTCCCTTTATTTACCTCGCGTATTTAAAGCGAGGATTTTACTGTTCTTGCACGCGGTATAATTAATTTCCATTTACTGTTTTTTGGGTAGGCACGTGCCTAGGCTCCTACCCTTCTATTTTTCCTGCTGGATTTGTCCCAAAATTTCTAGGGAAGGAACGTGAATATCTACTTGCAGATTTTTTAATCTTTTTTGGTATTTAGATAAGCCTTATCCGTAATTACAAACCGTTTGAATTTATCGGTTTATTATCCTTTTTTGTACTGAAAGTTTGCTATTTCTGTATATACTTTTTCTTGGAAAAATGTAGCTTCCACAGCTGTTGTTGGTTTTGGAAATGTTGCTTATGCACGTTTGACAAACTGAAGTAAATCATTTATATCGGCGCTTTAAATTTTACTTTTAAAATTTGAACTTCAACTAGTCAACCTTTTAATTCGCAAAAAAACCATATTGTACTTTAGGGACTTTTTTTTTATTATAACTGATTTGGAAAAACAGAAACAAAGTTAATATTTGCGTCGACACTAGCGGTGGTTTAAACGACCCTAGCAGTGGTTTGTTAAACTGTAGTAGTGGTTGCATATTCACATATGCATATAATTGAGAATTTGTACAAACCATGTAGCCTCCTTTGGTTTTTCCAAAAACGAAACCATGTTGAGAGTTGCAGCAGAAGAGTTGGGCACCATTGATGTTTATTTCGAAATTGATTGCAACAGGATGTTAGGTGTTGCGAATTATGATGTGTGTGGGTCTAAACTATGTTTTTCCCTAGCAGTTGTAACTCTATTTTTTTTGTCCCCAATTGAATCAAAATTAATCTGTACTTTCAAAACAACTGTTTTAATTCTTGTAGCAGTTGTTAGTATTTTTGGACGCATTTATCCCCAAATGTGCTATTCTAATCAGCAAACGCAACCGTTATCGTCATCTACTATCTAGACACGATACGATTTTTTGACGTTTAGAAAAGTCGCATAAACCTCAAAATAATCAACTCACTCTACACATCTAATAACCTGAAGCGTTATGTGCTTACGTCAAAGTGAAGATGTTGATGTTTTTACAATAACTTATGGTCTATAAAACACCTGGATATAATATTAATACATGAATACTCTGAATAGTATTAGCGATTACAACTTTGAAGTGTATCGACTCTAAATATGCCGAAAAGTTATATCAAACTCTAGCCTGGACCTCCTTTTATAGGCTAAGGAGTCCTTTACAATATACAGGATAATTATACTTAGCATACTTATCTAATACCAAACATCCTACCCAAGAAATTCTAGAATGTTACATATTAAACCGAGACAATGATACTAGCAGTGAAAAACTACATTAGCAGTGGTACGCGACTTCATTGTGAGTGTGGATTCCTTCTTGTTTGCTATCATTTTCTTGAAGGATTTCTCGTGGCTTGGTTCCTCACAGGGGCGTATTTTCATATGGGATTCCCTGCGAAGTTCGATAGGCTTCTCAGCGGGTTTCCGTGTAAATCCGCCCTCTGCGCATCTTGGAAGAGCTTTTAGTGGGGTTGCTTTTCCATCCGCGCAACTTTTATTTTAGAGCAATGGTAGAACCACAAAGAATTCAAAAAATACATCCACCCGCCGCGTGATAGGTTTGAATTGGAGTGAGGAGAGAGAACTGTCACAAAATACACCAATCATCCCTACGATAGCATGGCATTTTTAAGAATTCTTTATATGGTTTGCTCTAAAATTAATTCCGGTGCCCAAGCTCGTCATTTTACCTTTAACCCAGTCTATCCAACCCGATATGCCGGGATTAGTAGGCGTACACTTCTGCGGGGCGGGTGTAATCAACAGAGGACTGAGACCAGAAATTTCAGCCGTGTTGTTTGCCTCTCTTTGCATATTCTACCACTCCTTCGACCCAATACCCATGATATACATCCTTCTTCCGCTCGGGAAGATCGAGGTTAGAAAGAAGCTGCTGAACTTTGAACATCCCAAATGGCTAATGAGAGTCTAATCGCTTTAAACTCCAACATTTGGTACGCCATATGGTCAGGGCAGGCTTCCACAAACCTCAAAGGACACGGGTTTTGGTTGAAGGAATGTTGTGAATGGTCGCGGAGATTGGTCAATTTAGTCGTCTTAGAAACGACTAATTGTTATTAGTAGTCATTTAAGAACATGTTTCAGTTGTCGCATCAACTGCTTTGCGCTTATGTTTTTGTTTTGGGGGGGGTAAAGGTTTAGGCTATGTATGGGCTT
Organism: Chrysanthemum makinoi; assembly: GCA_910596185.1. Taxonomy (NCBI): domain Eukaryota; kingdom Viridiplantae; phylum Streptophyta; class Magnoliopsida; order Asterales; family Asteraceae; genus Chrysanthemum; species Chrysanthemum makinoi. The sequence continues at coordinate 43,183,298 of OU343217.1, forward strand.
TTTGGAACCGATGGTGTGTGGGCAACGGGTTGTTAACATCTTCAACTTCTCTTGGGGGTTTTTTGTTGGTGGATGAATGGTTGTTTTTTTTTATGTGCTTTAAATTTATTTACCTCGCGTCTTTATAGCGAGGATTTTACTGTTCTTGCACGCGGTATCATTAATTTCCATTTACTGTTTTGTGGGTAGGCACGTGCCTAGGATCCTAGGCATCTATTTTTCCTACTGGATTTGTCATAAAATTTCTAGGGAAGGAACGTGAATATTTACTTGCAGATTTTCTCTCCTTTTTTGGTATTTGTATAAGACTTATCCGTAATTACAAACCATTTGAATTTATCGGTTTATTATCCTTTTTTTTGGTAAAATGTAGCTTCCACATCTGTTGTTGGTTTTGAAAATGTTGCTTAAGCACGTTTGACAAACTGAAGTAAATCATTCATATCCGCGCTTTAAATTTCACTTTTAAAATTTGAACTTCAACTAGTCATTTGGAAAACAGAAACAAAGTTGATATTTGCGTCGACACTAGCGGTGGTTTGAGCGACCCTAGTAGTAGTTTGTTAAACTGTAGCAGTGGTTGCGTATTCACATATGCATATAATTGAGAATTTGTTCAAACCATGTAGCCTCCTTTGGTTTTTCCAAAAACGCAACCATGTTGTGAGTTGCAGCAGAAGAGTTGGGCACCATTGATGTTTATTTCGAAATTGAGTGCAACAGATTGTTAGTTGTAACTCTATTTTTTTTATCTCCAATTTAATCAAAATAAATTTATACTTTCAAAACAACTGTTTTAACTCTTGTAGCAGTTGTTAGTATTTTTGGGCATATTTATACCCAATTGTGCTATTCTAATGAGCAAACGCAACCGTTATCGTCATCTAGTATCTAGACACGAAAATTCTAACAATCAAGTTTAAGTTATTGGGAAATTTCGTTTGAACCTCAGGCCACCTTCCAATTTGCAATCTGGGCAACTAAATGCCATAATTGGGCAATACTTGTACGATCGGGAAACCATAATTCTTAACCATATGATCATAAAGGATAGAATAAACAAGATAAACCTAACAACACTAAGTTTGGCATAGAAGCACTATCGCATGGTTGGCAGCATAAACTCATAATTATTTTTTAAAGGCAACAAACATTCATAACAGGTGGAACCAATCCTTGTGCACTAGTCCCTTTTTTCTATGAACTCGAACCCTCTTTCAGTTTTCGTGATAGAAACACGCTTTGTTAGCTTCCTTCTTTTGAGAGGTGTTGCACTACCGCACCGCATGCCAGCGTCCTCTTCCTGCCATACCATGTTTTTGAAATAAAATTGTGACAAAGCATGTAGCTTGTGCACAATGTAGACGTCCATGGATCCATTCTCATCCGCAAGGTCATACATTCGTCGAACGTCATTGTTTGTGTGCAACAATGTTAAACCATCTTCTAGTGCCTTATTTGGTGCAGCATAAAATAAAGCCCATTTTTCCCCTCAAATATCATTCAAAACATGATCAAGCACCACGGTAAATGCAACCCGGTGGAGCTAAAACACCGGACATCAAGACAAGCGACCGCCTACATAGCGGAGTGTCTGAAATTCAAATTTCCCGTTGTGGTGCACTTTAAATATGACTTCTTTGGTTTCCGCCATGTCCTATAAAACATAAACCCTAATAACAATTTCAATAACTTTTAATTAAATAAATATTTAATAATAGAATATAAAATATAAAGCCGCACAGTTATTTATATTCATGTACTCTATAAATATATGAACGAATAGGGTAACAAAGTACATACGAGGGAGTACAACAAACATGGATTTGTTTATAAAAAAGAAGAAAAGGACAACGATTTTTTTATTTGGATTCTTCGATGAAAGTCAGCCATAAGCATCCGCAATGGAAACTTGGTGAAAGACTTTTTTACTATTCTAATAAGATATTCAAATGACTTGTTCCATTGTGGCAATAACTTTGAAGAAGACTTTTTACAAAAACACTTGTAAAGACTTCAAGCGTTTGAAGCTATTGTCAAAAAGCTTTTGTATTTATAAAATTTCATTTTTCACCCAACATTAAATATGCAAAAGATTTTTGCAGTGGAGTAGTTGGTTTTGCAAAAGCTTTTTACCTCAACCATTTAATTGTGTTCAATGCATCAAGTCTTTTATGACTTGATGCATTGGTAATGCTCGAGGAATGTGTGGATGTTGATAGTTGAAGATTATTAAATTGATTTAAAAATACAAAACCCATTTCTCAAAAAGCAACTGACATCCTTACCGAAGCAAGGTAAAAAGTGAAAACAAAATAGCCAAATGCTAGAGTTTACAAAAAAAGTCAAAAAAAGTAAAATGCAGAGGCCACTGATACTCTAACTCTTAGTGACCACAAAAAACCCATTTGCAAACACAAATTCTTACAGTTAGTTTGGATTATTCACACTATACACCAATTCAAATTGTCAATAAATAATACAGCTGTCTACACAAAAACTAAAAACACCTTTTCATTTGTGAAATTTACCTTTCACTTCTACTGTGATATTTTAGTCAATTAACATTTAGATCAATTAGATTATCAATCATCACAATCATTTACGAAATGCCGTGTTCTTTGTGTCAAGATGGTACATGCACTCCGAATTGTACTAATTTGCACGATTCTTTATTTAAAGACATGATAGACCGTTTCAAGAGAATGGTAATTTCTTGTGAGCCAGGAAAGACTTTCCCAATAGAAGGAAATTTTAGAGAAACAAGAGTGATTCATAAGAGGAAGAGAATGATTGAACAACTTCAGGTATGAATGTGAGTATGAAGATATGAAAGCACGTTTCAAGAGGATCGAAGATGATAATGCTAATTTGGAAGCAACGTGTGAAGAGGCGATAGCTGATTTTAAGATTTACAAAGATTATAATCTTGATCTTTGAGCGAAGTATGAAGAGATACAAACCAGTTTTAAGAATTTGAAAGATCATAATGCTGTTGTCAAAGCTAAGTATCAAGAGATGGTTGAATGTGCCAAAAGCTTATCAACATACTCAAAGAAGTTTCGGTGATCTTGATGATTTTAGGATGATGAATGTGTTTTGTATATGTTTAAGAATGTGCTATTTGGGACTTATTTGGTATGTAAGGTAATAAGTATTTATCTAATTAACAAGGTACTAGATTACCGCATCAAATTTTATGTTATGATTTTATGATATCATTTGTGAAAACATAAATAATCAAAATAATAGCCAATCTCGATATTCTTCACATGCGAATATACTCTAACTAGACTTAATTGCAATACTAAACTGAAAATTCCATTAGTTATTGATATTATTCACTAGGAAACATAAATTTTCCAAACTTCAAGAGTCAAGATGATTCTTTAAAGGTACTGCGGTTGAAGAAAAGAGAATGAAGGGGTGCATGCAACCACGCCGATGCTTTGCATCCACTTGCTAGTATTGGAGTAACCACTTCTGCTATTATTATACCCACTGCCGGTTCGGACATTTCCACTTTGCATAGGCAACCATTGCTACAATTATAACCACATCAATAACACCAACACCAAAACCAAAAAAGTCTGACAATGAGATTGCCATACAATTGGTCAACCAAAAGCAATCTCACCCTATCCTTGCACCTAGACCTATTGCTAAGAGTCTAAACATTGGTGAACACTGCGAGAAAGATGTAGTTACTCAAACTGATATTGGAAAGGGTAAAGGGATTGCAAATCCAACTTTGGTGTTTCAAAGTACAGAGGATCAGATAGCTTTTGATGAAAAAATTGCTAAAAGATTACATATGGAAGTAAATGCTAAAGAAATTGCTACAGAAAAGGAAAGGGCAAAGCAGAAGAAGCCTCTAAACAAGCTATAGAAGAGCGGTAAACGGAAGACATGTATTTTACCCTACATAATTACGAAAAGCAGTTATGTTTACTCGTAATGATTAACTTAGCTTCATAGTCCTAAAAAGGGTCAACAAAAACCAAAAATAATTCAGGCCATAGAAGGAATCTATACCAACGTCGTAAACAATTGCATAGATGAGGCATATAAACCACTCCTTATTAGTCTACAAACTGCCACTAAATTTTTTACTGAAGCAAGTGATGTTACATACTTAACTAACGACATCTAAGGTATCATACCCTACATAATTACGAACCAGATACACATAAAAAGAGCAATGGATTATAAAATGGAATTAACACCTATCTAACATAGGTTTTCATCGAATAACAAAAACGATTTATTATAACACAGAACCAATTGGAAATAATCATATATAATAAACAACGAGAAGAATATTTACGTACCATATTTGAGAACATTTTTTTAAAACTTGATCAATCGAATGTTGTTTGCAATCAACACTGTAGATTTAAAGATGGAGACATAACTGACGTTACAAGGAAGACATGGGGCTGACGAAGAAGACGGCTTGATTTGTGAAAATAGTAGTACGAGAAGCAAAAACAGAGAAAAACGATAACTATGGATGCTTTATTGGTCAGTGACTTTTGGATTTTAAACTCTCTTAATTAATGGATATTGTACTTTTACTATTCAAATGTGTACTTTTTTGTCTAACGTAAAATGACGATACAACCCTTTTTAAAATTATACGGTTGCCCACCGCTTTTTAGTTGCCCAAAAAACAATACCTTACACATACGGGACACTTGTCGCAATGTCGATGAGTTGCCCAATGACAGCGGTTGCTCTCGGTCTATTTTCAAATTAAAAATAAAAGTGGTCCGGAAAGTGATAAGTCTCATGGCGCGCGGTCTATTTGCATCATTTTCCCTTTAGTAAATTGATTTTAGTCATCTTGATCTTAAAATGGTCTAAAAACTAGTTTTTTCATTTCTTGTAATTTCTAAGGAATTTTCTAAATTTTCCTTATATCACCATCTAGCCTCTAGGATCATTTTACACCATTTGACACCCTTAAAATTCTTAGTGTCATCCTTGATCACCCATTGGTGTTCATGAAAACTACATTTGTTTTCATAATAGACATCATTAGCTACTCTCACTCACTATGCTTGATCATTTAAGTCTCATATCATTTAAGACACCTAAGGAGACTTAAATCACTCATTATATGTAGGTACTAGACCTTACTAGAACCTCATCAATCCTTTCTTGGCTCCTGAGAGCCAGATCCCTGGGTTTAGCCTAGCCGGATCCCTCAAGTGAAGGATCCATGAGAACCGTCTGCTCAGACAAATCATTCCTACTTGATATAATCATTTCAAACCCTCTTTGTTAATCTAAACACTCCACATTGTCTTAAATGACTTCCTAGATCAGTACAACTCTATAGTTGACTTTTGTGCATGCAAATCATTGCAAGTTAGTTGAAGGATTTTTTAGGCTTTAATTCATTTGCCAAATCTCTTCCTTTATAAAACACTTAAGTTTGTACTTCCAAATCATCACTCAAACACTTATTCTCATTAGCTAAAACCTTATCTTTACATTTCTCATTCTTACCATTTCATCATGACAAAGGAACCAAGTGGACACTCATCAACCAAAGGACCTCCCAAGAAAATTGCTCGGGTTGTTCATGAAATTTCCTCAACCGAATCATCACCCATCAAAGCCTCAAACACTAGAACTCCCTTACAACCAACGCTACCTATCAAACCAACTCCCAGAAGGCTTGTTCCTACAAAAAAACCCTTGCTAAACACTACCATACCTCCTAAACCAAACACTCCTACTTCTACTAAAACAACCAAACCATCACCTCTAGTACCTAGAGCTATCTCCTTCACAACTCCACTTTCATCCCCAAACCTTTACAGCTTAGAAGACTTACCACCTAGGCCCTCCCATCCACCACCATTGCCAACATTTCCTCAATTGAGAAATTGGTGCCACAACAACCTTCTCACCAAAACTTTGGTGTTGAAACCACACTAGCACACGTGTACTATTCTCCTTCACCCTCAAATGGTCCATTTTGGATTATGAGGAATCACCAAACTCAACAACCGGACCATATGGAAGTAGATACTTCTTTACCTCCACCATCAACACATATTCCACCATCTTCACCCTTAGTTAAACCACCTCCAACTTCATCAAACTTGCCTCCACAAATCCCTCCATCCTTTGTGGAACCTCCACATTTCTCATCAAACTTTCCACCTCAAACCGCTCAATTCCTACCACCACCATTCCCTAGCCATGAAATTAGTGCTTTCATTGTCAACATGTCGAAGGGTTAGTCCATGAAGTACGTGACGAATTACGTTTCATGTTCTATCACTTTCTCAAACGTTTTGATAAAGTCAACAAATCTAATCGTCCCTAAAAATTAGGAATACAAGCACAAATGATGCTTTCTCTAATCTTAGATGCAACTTAGAATTTATTAGGAAATCCACTACATGTTGTATCATTTTCTTAGTTTTGGAGATATGTGTATCATTTCTCTTGTTTTATTGAATAAAACTACATGTTTGTATGCTATATAGTTATGTGAATATGTCTGGTGCAACAATACATAACTCATTTGGACGTTTACGTCACTATTTTATCTACATTGCTGCCTATAAGATGCAGGTACACGGTTCCCAGGCTTTTGCCTAGACGGATCCCTCACAGGAAGGATCCGCCAGAACCGTCCAACAAAAACAAAGTTTTTAACTAATTTGAAGCTCATTTGCAAGAAACAATGCACCATATATTTGTTTTCTAACATTTGTTTTGTAGATTTTTAAAATACACATGAAAACTTTGACACCCTCAACAAGGGGTAGTTTTTCGTCAAAGCAAAACATTGCAAAAACACTTGCAATACATTCACTAAGGCTTCCTAACTACTTGACATCCTTATCAAAAGGGAGCACTCGTCAAGGGGGAGCATTTCGTCAAAGACGAAACCATTGCAAAAGTACTTGCAATACACTTGTTTAGCTTTCCAATTACTTGACGCCCTCAACAAAGAGAAGCATCCATCAATGGAGAGCTAAGACAAGAATTTTAGTCTCTCATCTTACTACATCCTTTTACTTTTCTTCTTCTAACTATTTCTCATTTTGTAACTTTTCACAAGTTTTTTTTTCTCAAAACCATGTTTTCTACTATGTGTTAGTTTCTTTTCGACGCTCTTTTTGTTTCGACAAAAAAAACTCCAATTCAAATTTTTATGATTTTTATTTTTTTCTAAAAATAATCTTATGTTTTGTCATCAACAAAAAGGAGGAGTTTGTTAATACAAATAAACCAAAAACCGTTTATTTATATTTTACGATCTTCTAATATTTTGTCGATAACAAACGTAAAATCATTTTAACGAAACAAATAAAATACGTAAAAGCTTTGAGCCAATACTTTACTAACACACTTTTACCAAACATATTAAAACCATTAACACATGTTTAGTAAATAAGTTATATAAAACCAAAGACATTTTTATAGAACTCTAACAAGTAATATTGTTTACATCTTATAGAAATGTACATGTATAACAACTAGTGTTTACATTTTATAGAAATGTATATGTTGTAATGGGTAAGTAATAGGTAAAAACCAAAGTTCATAACCCATGATCCATTGACTAGGTACAACGAATGTTGTTGGGTAAAAATCAAAGTCCATAACCCATACCCATGGAGCATGATCCATAACCCATGACCCATTGCATGACATCATGCATGAAGTCATGTTGGATATTATCCATGATCCATGACCCATAACCCAAGATCCATAACCCAATGACTAGGTACATTGCATCTTGTTGGGTATCCATAATCCAATACCCATGACCTATAACCCATAACCCGGTTTGCAACCCGAAATCCAAACTAAACTGGCCTAGTAGCCGTTTCCTAGGATTTGCACTAGCCGGATCCCTCACCCAGAGAGATCCGCGGGAACCGTGGGACATTTGACATGTTTTGTCTATAAATAGTGAGTCATTTCTCTCTTACTTACTACCACTCTTAGATATACTTATTCCCAGTATTCTGACATCGCTAACCACAGATCCAAAAGATCATTCTATGTAGTTTTATGTTTGTGTGATTCTCTAGGTTCCTCTTAAAGGCGAGATCACCACCTCTTGAAGACGTGCAAGCTCAAGGTCATGAGTTTCTAAGCTTCGTCATCATCAAGACCACTGAAGTACGTCTTGTTGATAGTTCTTTCCTCCCTCTATAGAAGTGTCATGTTAAAGGCATTAGTGAAAGGTGCTGAAGTGTCGTGTTGAAGGCATTAGTGAATGGTGCCAAAGGTGTACATTCGATATGGTGCATCGATGTACAATTTATGTAGGTTGGGTTAGAGGATGTTGATATCCTCTCTAGTGTTGTAACAAGGAGTGTGTCTCTTTTGGGTAGTTGTGTTGTGGTATAGTTTTGGGTAGTAGTTCCTCCTTTGTAATGGAACTCGGTATCTAGCCTTGTACCGGATAAAGTGTAGGTGAAGTTGTGATAGGTTTGGTTCTACCTTGTGGAAGAACTCGGTGTCTAGCCTTGTACCTGATAAAGAGTAGGCGACGTTGTGAAGGCTTCTCCGCCACATTAAGGAGCTTGTGTTGTGTAGTGCTTATAAACTCTCGAGTGGGGTACTCAGGGAGTGGAGTAGGGCAAAGAAGGTGTCCTTGTAGCCGAACCACTATAAATACTTGTGTCGTGGTTTTGTGTTCCTTTTCTTTTTATCTTTTACATTACCTACTTATATGCTTATCTATCAATATCCAACATACATACCAAATAGATTGACATAAGTCGATCTAAATACTTTAAAACGAAGTTTTAATCGGTAAAACTATTCAACCCCCTCCCCCCTTCTACTTTTCCACAAAATGGTTGAAAACAAATGAGAGCAACGATTTTAAATCTTTAGTCTTGAGTATGGATGACTACGGAGAAGTCATGTATGATTTTCAAGGTATCAAGATATGGATGACTTCGAGTAAAAGAATCCCCATACAACAGCCTCTTTTCGCTAATAATGGCAGTGAAAAGAAGCGGTACTACAAGTTCACATGTAGTATCATCACAGAAGTTTACCTAAAACATGTACTCCGTGGGGGAAAGGCTATCGTGGTGAAAACAAGGCAACACAAGCTCTACACCAACAAAAAGATCCAAAATTATTATGGCTACAAAACGGAGATGTGGAGCCAGATTGACTTCGAGCATCCTTCAACTTTTGATTCACTTGCAATGGATCGAAAAAAGAAGAAGGATATTCTGAATGATCATATGAGGTTCAGCAAGTCAAAAAAATTCTATAAGAGGGTCGGGAAGTCTTGGAGATGAAGGTATCTTCTTTATGGTCCCCCAGGAACTGGTAAGTCTAGCATGATTCTTTGCCATGGCTAATCTCCTTGAGTATGATATCTATGATCTTGAGTAAACTTCTGTAAAGATAAACTCGGAATTAAGGAGGTTGTTAATTGATACTTCAATGAAATCGATAATTGTGATTGACGATATCGATTGTTCACTCAATTTAACCAGCCAAAGAAAGGATAACAAGGAAAAGAAAAAAGATGGAGAGAAGGATTTGATTCGCAAAAAGGCCGAGGAGGATATGGGAAAGGAAAGGAATGGGAGTGAAGTGACTTTGTCGGGCTTGTTGAATTTCATCGATGGGATTTGGTCAGCTTGTGCTAAAAAGACTAATTGTCTTCACTACCAAATATGTCGAGAAGCTTGACCCTGCTCTTATCTGAAGGGACGTATGGATAAACATATTAAGCTGAAGAGAATGTTGATGTCTGCTTGAACAAGTTGATCAAAGCTTTGGAAGATGCAAAAGAAAAAGCATGACTAAAAGTTGTTGAGGATTCTAGGAACAAAGCTGAAGAGGAAGCAAGGGAAGCAAGTATAGCTAATGGAGGTCCAAAGAAGGCTGATGAAGAGGGTGATAACATGCAGCTTAGTGATGCAAAGGAGAATGGTATCATCATTTCAAGAACACTAGCTAGAAGGATTATGATTTGAACTCATTGACATATTTTTCATTTATGTATCATTGTTGATACAAAAGTTGGGTGTTCCTTGTTTGGGCTCCGACTCTCGTACCAATTGATGATTGTTGCTTGAGACCTGCGCACTAAGAAGACAGAAAACACCATTAGGCTTATCGTGGGATTGTCTCCCACGATTATCCTCCGGCGTGAGAGTAAGTAATCGGTTTAGGGTTAAAGGAGAGTTAGGGTTTGTAGATCGTACCTTTAATGAGGGATAGGATTCCCTTTATATACACACGGAATCCTTGTTGGTTCCGTGTTCCTCAACCTTCGGCGTATCCCGCCTAAGTCGGTTGGGGAAAGATTATCTCCATAATTAGGATATATCCGATATCATGTTACGTAAATAACATCGGGTTTGGGCCTTCGTGGGCCTAAACACTTATCGGCGTAGCCCGTTCGTCTGGGCTTATTAGTATTGGGCTTTAGTGGGTTCGTGACCGAATATAGACTATCGTCATCACGTCCCCCAGTCTAGTATGCGCGAGTGAAGGATTGCGGATGCTAGACTAATAACTGCAGACAATAAAAAACTATGAAGCGTAGCCAAGAAGCCAAAAATATACCGCCTATACATTGTATCTAGACATAGTATTTTAAAATGGGCCTTAAATAAATGGGGAAAGTAGCTGCGGCGTCACATCAAGTGATCGAACCACATGTTGAAGATAGTGGGATCCACGTGTGCTCATCGCGTGGATGAGGACACTTATATTACAAGCGCCTCATTTTAACTGTTTTTCACGGTGAAAAACTCAATCCGCCATTGTTAAGAAATCCTCCATTTGCAAAAAGCGAAAACTACCTAATCCAAAGGTAACCACGCGTGCGCCTTTAAAAAGAAAGAATACCATGGTCAAATAGTTATCGATTTTACCTCCGATATAGCGAGGGTGAACTTCTAGAGTTCACCTCGGTTAATATATACCACTTGGCGTGCATCCGGTTGTTCGGTGCGCGGGCATCTATTGCAGATTTCGAAGGAAAATAGGTGTACACACGGTTTTCGAGTTCGCGAATCAGCGTGTGCCCATATCCCTATTTCGTACGGCGTATTAAATTATTACCATTGCATCTATCCGGTACCTTTGCATCGGTCGCGAAGATTACCAACTTCAGGTTAATTGCCGATTGCGGCGATTAACCCAACTATCCACTTATTCGTGCGTTCTACCACACAAGCGTGGTCGCACGGGTGGGTCTCATTTGCTAAACGCGCTGGCTACTGTTATCTGAAAAAGCGGGCCGCTCCGAATGGCGGAGAGAGTCTTTTTCGGGTAGGCGGCGTGTGCTTCCCACCGCGTTTTGAATTTTATACCGGGGACATTGCCGAAGGATGGCGCCCCACGGATCATATGTTGTGGAGGATGCGGGCGATAAGCGCCAACCACATCTCTATTAGTTCCTATCACGAGGAATTTCGGTGCATATGGGCATTAGCCGTAATTACTTCCGGTATGTCGATGAGATGCCAATCTTCTTAGGCGCGAATGGCAGGTGGGTGCTCATCCCTTCGCATCCCCTTTCTTAATTAATGTAAGAGCTTTCTTTTCCTTTTTGCACATTATGTAACCTGTGTACTTGTTGTCTTACATTGCAGATGGATCTGTTCTGATTGTGCAACTAGCGAAACCAATTCAAGTGAGTGTAGGGGCGCGACGGTGAAAGAAGGAGAAGACCCTACTAGATGCAACCGCGTACCACGCAATGAATTTAGGAGAAGCAGGGACCGGCTCCTCGGTCGCGAGTGGAAGCGGCCGCCGCAAAGCTTGCCAAACCCCATAGTGCCATCGACGATGCGCGGCCACCACCGTAGCGATGGCGCGCCTATGGAAGAAGAAGAAGAGGGGAGCAAGAATCCGGGCTAAAGCGCAAAAGATCACTTTCGGAGAGGATGGCGCTAGCTCATCAAGGAAAAACGCCCGGTGGTGCGTCACTATGGAATCATCCTCCGGCGATGTTGCGTCATCTCACCCTCCGCTAATATCTACGGTCCGCGATAAATAACGTCGTCCATATATTTTGTGCGCACCAAGCTGTTTATATGGGAAGCTGCTAATTATTTGTCGTGTATGCAGGTTTGAGCAGTGCGAGTCGCCCCCAGGCGGGTCCGGTACATTCGGCCTTGATCCGAGCATGCCAAAACGATGAGGACTTGTCTGCTGGGGATGCATCGATGGAGCAATTGGTTGAAGGGTTGGTGCAGGTGTCTGCGCATCAAGCTTCAATAGTTGAGAAGCTAAAGGTTCAAATTGCCGGTGAAAGCGACCAAAGCTCAAAAGGATGAGAAATTGCTTATTTGAAGCGGGTTGGCTAGTGCCAAAGAGGAGAGTCCGAGTGTGTACACTTTCGAAGCGGAGTGAGGAAAAAATGGCGATGGGCCAAATAAACCAAAAGCACGCAGAGTCATCGGGTACAAGGCTTCGTGTCTCACGGGCACTAAAATATCTAGAAAGAGCAAGGATCGTTGACCACGCAGTTGGAAGAGTTTGGTACAAGCTGGAGCGGTCGCTGGAAACACAAGAGATGAAGCTGCGTAAGCTCAGTTTGGAATATGATGAGGAATTATATCCTCATCTCATGTCTGTTATTGCTGAGCGCAGGTGGCTTATTAGCCATGGCCTGCGCCTTGCTGCTCTTACCACACTATTGTAACACCCCAACCAGACAAGGGTAGAAGTGTCACATTCTGGTGTCATATCAGAACATACAATAAAATATTTACAAACGGAAACCTTAAAAATGAAGTATCAAAACATATACACAATTGACTGACAAGAAAATACAATATCGGAATGAATTAAAATCCCAAAACAAAAGTTCTTCAAAATAAGCCCCAAAGTAATAAGGTGCTAGGGTTGGTCCACTCAGATACTCTAACTCTCACCCATGAAGCCCATCTTCAACCCTAAAACCTGCTGCGGGGAAAGAAATGCTGGTGAGCTTAAAAGCCAGTGAGCGGATATAACAAAGCGAAAGCTAAATAAAATCTGAAATGCAAAATGAAACAAAGGGAACCGATAACAAAGTCACGTGAAATGAGAACAATGAGTCAATGAAGATCTGCGAGAACACAATTATATAGATATCCAAAGCACAGATAACGAGGAGAACGAAGCAAAGCAAAGCATCGATGACATATAAACAAGCACATACAAACCGGACATACAAGAACTGAAACATAAGCAAGCATAGCAGGCTTTGCATCCACACAACATATATGTCATACAATCAAATCAGAAATCGAGAAAACATACAAGCCAAGCAGGATATCTACAGGAAAAGCGAAAGCAATTAATTAATAAGTGAGCATGGCAATTCACACAGGTCAAAACCCTTAGTTGAAAACATAACCAGATATCATAACGGCGGAAGTACTAACAGCAGTCAACACATGGTAGTCACACGTAATAAGTAGGAATATAGTATAAACGATATAATTAAATGAATTAAAGACATAGCGGGGCAACTAAACAAATTAACAAGCCAGACGTCACAAGTTGAACCATTTACCTAATCAAACCGTAGCATAGACAGAAATGTAAACATGGCGGTAAACAATAAGCGGATAAGGACACAACGAATAGTCATAGTCCACGGAATTAACTAAGCGAAGTACACATAATAAACAGACAAAACTAATGATTACACATTAGCATGGTCACGAGAAAATTGAGAGGGTCACATAACGGTGAGATCACATATCATCGAGATGAAAACACGTAACTTCGGATAACCGTATATTAATCATATCGCAGCAGAGTAATCGGTAGTCACATAACACATGAAAAGCATAATCAAATCCAATAACATATAATAACCCGATGCGTGAATGGAGCGATAGTGCGAAATAACGGAATGAAAGTGTGACAGATCAATGAAAAGGAGTATCTATATATTGGTAAGAGTGAGTCATATAAAGTCTTGAGAAATGAACAATTAATACAGATTATGGTGCGTTGGGGAAATACAGAAAGTACAGTGTAGGCATATCAAAAGTGTAAGGGTTGTCAGAAATCTACCACGAGCCCAGAAACATATCATATCATATCATATCATAAGTAGCCATTGTATTCGGAGGGTGACCACAGAATACCATATATAATAGGAGGAGACCTCGTTAACCAATGGAGTAGCTAGCTCCCAGTGTGAAGACGCGTATTGCACATGACATCATTCACCGGACAAATCATATCATATCGGATAACGAGCAGATCTAGGATGCATGCATACGCCTACCTCACATATACAAAATATGATCCACCACCAAAGGGCGTGTGGGAACATCACTCTACGCCCTAGAGTCATGCCAGAGGTGCATCAGCGACACGGCCATGTTACCTTCATGGCTAGGGAAACATATTTGGCTCGGGTATCAAGCGGAAGGGTCAATGCATAATCATATCATAAGGATTCATATCAAAGTTCATATCAAAGTTCCATAACATAAGTTCATAATCAAAAGTTCATATCAATGGCTCATGTCGAAAGGTTAAGTAGTCATAAGGTTCACAATCGAAGGTTCATAATGAGAAGGTTCATAATCGAGTTCATAACAAAAGGGTGCATAAGCGAGTCATAGGGAAGCCCTAAATAGAAGGCTCGAGCAAAGTATAGCAGTTCAAAGCTAATATCGAAAGATGTAAATGAATCATGAGAAACCTTAAGAGAAAAGGTCAGAATATCTGTACCTTAGCAACGAAATGAAAACAAACGGAAAAGTAACACCGAAAGCAGCGTCGTATCTTAGTCACGAATCTACGAATTGATATCATATATTACTTATATACTCATTTTATAAGATTCTTATGCATGTATAAGTGTTTTACTTATTGATATAATCTTTTTATCTTTCATTTTCTTAACTTCATATATGGACCAGAATTTAGCGATTTTTATAAAATACTTACTTAGCTCAAATAAAATCAAGGAAATTCCCAGGGTTTCCCATATGAGTTAAAAGACTCTCCAAAAATTGGGGATTTTATTTCAGGTCAAATGGCCTATGGAAAATCATAAGTCAGACACTTGCCAGAAAGTGGTCAGAAAATACACCTTAAAAGTTTACGCTTATTGGACCTGTTTAGACACCTTGGAAAAATCCCCAAAACTCCCAGAAATTCATTTATATCCTAAATGTCACACCTGTAAAAGGAGAGCTCCTACTAACTTATGGTTTGAAAATGAAAAATCAAACAATCCAACTAAATTTCAGACCCGTTTTCTCAGCTTTGACACTTGATCTTGTAAAATTCAAAAATACGACTTAGAAAACTCCAAATTCGACCAAACCACTTGGAAAACTTAACTAAGACATAAAATAAACTTTTCCAACAAAAATCCCAGATTATTGCACTTATAAAATTTATCTATAACACATACAAATTCGACATATGATGCTGTCCAGTTTTAGGGTCTATTAAAACCAATATAAGCACATGTTTAACCTACCCAAAAGCACCCATGACCCATGAAAGCCGTATGACCTGTTTTAATAGCATCTTAACATGTCTAAATTTTATATTTTCCAGCTTATGAATTTTTATACATACTCGTTTCAAGGTAACAAAGAAAAGAATTGAAAGGAGATTAACAACACAAACCCTAGATGCTCGAGTGGAATGATACGAGAACAAGGCAAACAAAACTCACGACCTAGCAACCCTAGGGCCACGACCAGCAACCATTCTTTTGATCCACGAACCCATGATCAGACAACAAACCCGTCATATCCTCCTTGAAACCCTCTTCAATTGCCTTGTTTCTTTGTTGAGATCGAATGGAGGAGATGGACAAGAAACTGCCGTCACTTCATTGATAGGGATTTAGGGTTTCATGTGGACAAGACTTGTGTAATGTTAGGTCATGAATAAAATGAGGGGAGGGATATCACGGTTGTTTTAGCTGAACCAAAAGAAAAAGAAACATGGGCCAAAAACCAAACTTAGTTAGGCTTCAATTAGGTTGCAATGTTTATGTAAAACTCGGCCCATGTACATGAGTTTTAATGTTTACGAAAGTAATCTTTTGTGATCTCGTACACACATGTTCTCCAATTATTCGTAAGGTAGGTTAAAATTTATATTTACTGAGCTTGACGGTTTTACGTATTTTATAGATATTAAATAGAGGGGCAAAATAGTCTTTTCACGCGTTTATGATTTTTAGGGTTTTACACTGTAGTCCAAGGAGGTAGTGGACGCATTTGGTGGGGTGGTCCAATGTGCCTTAGAGCGTGGTAAAGCAGAAGCTGTGGAGAAGCTTCATGAGGCAGATCTGTTGAAGGTACTGCCGAAAAGGTACCCGGCTATAATCTGTTGAGCTTATGATGAGCTAGTGTGCGCCATGGAGAAGATGAAGTCTTTGGAGCTTCCAATGATTCTTTGAAATGGAAGGCGACCAAGATTATCCCATGCTGTTTATTATGGAAGGGTTGACCTTAGCACGCCATCGTATTGATAATCTGAAGCCTTGTGGGACTATTTTACGAAGCCGATGTCTCACGACTCCAAGTTCCTGTTTTTGCTTTCGCCGGGGACATTCTAAATCCTTTTGCTTTAGAAAAGAAATGTCATTGAAGGAAGTGTTGGGCATGCCACCGGACTTGCTAAAAAGAGGGTATTAAAGGTAAAGCGACTATGTGCGGGGTTGGTGCGCTCATCTTAGAGGTGCGGCGGGGTGCGATGAGTGTTGCCCTTTGTGTCTACGCCAAGACTTCGGACTTATTGAAGAGGCTAAGCGAGAGTGGAGATCTTTGCGGGGCGGCGTGGGAACTTCATCATTGGAGCGGTCGAATAGTATATAGATAGGATCTTTTGTTTATGAACATCCTTTGTAATAATTTAGTTACTAATAGAAATCTCTTTTTGTGAAATGTGTGTTCATATTATGGCAACTTGGACTTATCTGTTTGTCTTTACGTATAAGACATAGTCTACAGGTCAAAGTTGTACACAAGCGCGAATAATGTAAGAAATCCATAGTCATGTATGAAGATCATAGTATTCATAAGAGATAATTTCTAAGAACCTTTTTTTTTTTTTTTTTTTTTAATCATAATCGTGTATGTAGTGATATACAGCGTACTGAAAATAGCATATCAAGGAATCAAGTGTCTTGGTTCCTAAGTTGTTAAACGTGCACCATATGCATTGTTGCGCACCCATCGTGAGATGTGCACAAACTTATTCCAACGTCTTGAGAACAAGGTGTTTAACAAGGATACGTGATCCGGTGTTGATGGGTTTGCAACCCTCTTACTCAACGAGTCCTTTAGTAGGTTGACTCATCCTTTTACCTTCGTGGGTTTTTTAAGTACATGCACGCCATGTAGGCAAAAATAAAAATTGTTAAGACATACGGTATATGGAAATAACAAAGTGAAATGTGTCGAGAGTTAGCTAGAAACGCTGACGTTTTATTGATACTTGCAAGTTTTTATGAGAAATAAGTGAGACATTATACTAAGGAAAACAAAAAAGAAATACATAAATGTGTATTGGGCACTTCAATAAAGTGCAAAGAGCGTCTGTCTTGTTGGGCCCTAGCCATTCCTATAGGTAGCACCTCTTAAGGTTGCGGATGTTCCATGTGCGTGGCGGTTCCACGGCCATCCAAGCCTCGTAGCTTATGCGCGCTGTTCCTAATGCTTCAATAACCTCATAGGGTCCTTCCCACTTTGGTCCAAGCTTACACGTGTCTTCTGCGTAGCTTGCATCATTGGCCGGATTGAAGTCACAGTGCGAATGAAACACTTCGCACTTTAGCATCATAGTATCCTTTCATCCTTGACTTTGATTTTGCTTCCCGTATAGGCTGGCGTTCGCGCTTTCTTTTAGCGCGGTCTAAGTCGATCGTCGCTCGTCGTCATTGGTTGCCACATTGATTTCAGCAGTGTGAATAGTTGGCATTTCGATTTCGGCTGGTATGACGGCTTCTGTCCTATAGACTAGAGAGAAGAGGGTGTCCCCTGTGCTGGTTTTGATTGAAGTGCGGTGCGCCCATAGAGCATGCGATATTTCTTCCACCCATCTTCCTTTGTGCTTATCCAAGCGTGCCTTAATTCCTTCTCCCGGGCTTCGGTTCGCCGCGTTCAACTAAGCCGTTGGTTTGTGGATGTTTAAGCGATGCGAAGTCTTTGTGTGATTTTTAGCTTCTCACACAGTCCTTGAAAGGGTTGTCGCGAATTGTTTCCGTTGTCGAGATGATTTCCCGGGTAGACCGCGGCATACAATATTTTCCCGGACAAAGCGTTTCACTGGTTTCCGATGATTGTCACCACGCCTTTGCCTCGATCCATTTGGTGAAGTAGTCTATGGCGACTATGAGGAACTTTAATCCTCCTGCTGCAATAGGAAAAGGACCGGCGATGTCTATGCCCCACTTGTAAAATGGCCATGGTGCCGTAATTGGTGTTAGCTCCTGTTGTGGTTGGCGTGCGCGAGTCGTGAACTTGGCGTCATTGCACTTCGATTAAGTCCCGCGCATCGCGGTGCATGGTGGGCTAATAATATCGGCCGTAAAGCGCTGGCGCCACCACGGGCAAGTGGTCACGAATGCATGCTGCATGAACCTTCGTGGATTTCCCGCAGTACATAGTTTGCTTGTAGGGGACCAACACAGGGAGCCATGGTTGCAAGAAAGAGCGTCGATATAGTATGTTGTCCAGAAGTTCAAACCTTTGTGCTGTCGCGAGGATCCCGGGCTTCCTTGCTCTTGGGGTAATACTCCCTTGCTTATGAATTCCGCTATTGGTGTCATCCACGTAGGTCTGTTTTCCTCTATTACCGTGGATACTTCCATTTTCGAGATAGATTTGCTTTTCAATGTTTCCACCAACACCTGTTTGGATAGGTGTGCAAAACTTGTGGATGTGATTTTGCTTAAGCATCCGCCTTTCGGTTTTCCCCTCGAGGAACTTGTTTGATGGTAAACCTGTCAAAGCCTTTGATTAGTGCCTTGGTTTTAGAGGTATTGAATCATGTTTTCCTCCTTAGCCACGTACTCACCCAACACGTGGTTGGCTTCTAGCCTGGAATCTACATTCTCTTCCAAGTTACGTACACTTATTCGAGCTGCAATGCGTAGTCCGGCTATTAGGGCTTCATATTACGCCTCATTATTTGTTCTTGTGAATTGAAGCGCAGATGCGTAAGTGAATTCCACTCCTTAGGGTTTGTGAGGATGAGGCACGCTCACGACCCATCCACGCATAAGGATCCGTCCGTGAACAAGATCCATGGATCTTGTAGTTCCTTCTTGCTTAGTGCTTGGTGGATCATCGGTGTATGCGGTTTTTCATGATGATGAAATCGGGAGTACTGCCCTTTTACTGCAGTACATGGTCTGTAGGAGATGTTGTGCTTACCTAGCAATACACTCCACTTCCTTGTCATACGATCGCGTCGAGGTTTGGAGATAATTTGCTTGATTGGTTGGTGCTGTGATTCTGCTATTGGGTGCGCTGGAAGTACTGCGCAACCGTTTGGCGGCGAATACTAATCACGAGGACCAACTTTTCCATTTCGCTATAGTTCATCTCTGTTTTCTTGAGCGCTTTGCTTACAAAGTACTTGGTGTTTGTCCGAGTTCCTATCCGTTAGTAACAACTGCTTATTGACGCTCCATGAGTTGCGAGATAAGTACATAATCAACTCTTCCCCAGTGGGGTGCTACAAGTGTAGGGAGTGTTGCGGGTGTTGTTTAAAATGCAAAGGCTTCTTCTGCCTCCGTAGTCCAATGAAGATCTCCCTTTTTTATACACTTCTTGAGCGTTTTGAAAAGAGGTAGGGATTTGTCTGCTGACTTGGATAGGAATCTATTTAGACCGGCCATTGATAACGCTACACACGTCGTTCGGGGTCAAAGGAACTCCCTTTTCTTCGAGCAAGTTTTATAACACCCTAGGCAGTGAACCTAATCGTTGTAGTGTAGTATTAGGGTAAGCTACGGGTATTGATATCGTTCTCTAGGGGAATAGTTTCGTTAGGCTGAAGTGTATGTCGATTTAAGTTTAAAGGTGAGGGATGATTATTTTTGTATTTTTATATTTTATGAAATGGAAAGGTATGAATATCGGGGTTTGGATTTGGGGGTTGGTATTTCTACCGATTTCTCTACTTATCTAATTAACTAAGCTAAGGATAGTCTATGTCTATTGTTGTGTGCTCGTATGATGATTTAAAGATGTGTTTACTTAGGTTTTATTACTCCTTAATTATCTCCTATTGGTGGTTGAATTGTCACGTCCTTATTCTTAATCGCGTTGTGTGTCTAAGGTCGTAGGGTATGCGTATGTTCCCTAACTCTTTGAACTTACCAAAGGGTCTCGTCTACAAAACCCACTAGGGATAATAAACTCTTACTCTAAGGCACTCTTTGGATGGTTTAGCTTACAACTACTCAAGGAGTTATATTCTAAGGTTCACAAAGATTTAATCAAGCATTTATTACACAACGAATGACCTATCGCACTACTAGATCATTAACAATTAAGATAAGAGACAACCAATCAATATTCAATAATTAAGTTTCATATTCCCTAAGCAAACACACAAGTAAATTAGCCGGACATGGAGAACATGCAAGCATACACACAATCAATCAAACATAGGATAGACATAATGATAAATTGAATATATGGATTAAGATATAATCAACAAACCATTACAAGATGTTTTCGGAGTGATTGAAACCTTCAAAGTTCTTTGGAAAAACACCTATCTAAACCCTAGAATCGGAGTTAGGGTTTAGAGCCTACAAAAAGTGAAGTTATAATGTTCTATTTATAGGCATATTTTCTGTCGGCAGAGGGTGACGGCGTCACACCTAAAGAGTGACGACGTCACGACCATTTTTTTCACCAAAATGTATATTTTCTCGTTCCGGTCGTGTGGGCTTTTGAATCACCTAAATCCGAGTTCGTATGCAAAAGTTATGGCCAAAACAGTATCAACTATTTCGCGGGCATGTTGTGACTTGATCACTTGTGGGCGTCACCTTGAATTGTGACACCGTCGGTGCGCCGTCATTAGGGTTTTCGTCTTGGCCCGTTAGTCTTGTGGCGGCGTCACCTTGTGCTTAATGGCGTCCTCTTCGAGCTTATGACGCCGTCTGGATCGAATCTAGGCCGTCTGAGTTGCGACGGCCTACTCTTTTATAACTTGACGTCGTCACTTGAAAATAAGAGTTTTGGCTTCGTCCGTCACAAAATCCTCTGACGGCGTCGTGAATAGCTTGATGGCGCCGTCACCTTGTGTTTTCATAGCGAGTGTCTCGATTCTTGACTTTGGTCTTTTTCTTCGATATCCGCCTTTTCGTCCAAATGAGTGCCATTCTAGCATTTTGCCTTCAAGAGACCTAAAAAGTGAAAAGGAGCGATATTAAGTAATAACGGATACAAAAGTGATCAAATAAGGGCTTAAATGACCCCTCAAAAAGGTACATTTTAAAACCTTATCAAATATCCCTACACTTGGTATTTGCTTGTCCTCAAGCAAATATGCTTTTAGCCAATTAATTTATTAGTTAGGGGTCATGAAGCATTGATTTAAAACAGTCCAAAACACATATAAGCCCCGCAAAAGTCATTAACAAGCACGGAAATTACATACTAGCACCTCACATGGGGTGTTTGGATACTCACATCCTTCTCGGGTGTATATGAAATATAACAAGTTGGAAATGGAAGATAAACACTCATTAACCGGTCCTAGTACATAGATTACCATAGGCTTGAGAATAGATCAAACCTCCATCGCTTTGGCGTAAGCACCTAGGAAAGACTATCAAAGAGGTCTTTAAAGGGTTGTAATGTTAGGCTTACGGTAGGGAAACAAAGGGTTTGGTGGGATAGGCTATTGAGTGTTGGCAAGTCAAAAATCTCTATGTTGCAAGTATTCGAAGAATGGCGTTGCTAAGCCAAGACTCGACACTCTAAACTCTAGATAACTGAAATAAACAAACATAAATTTAAAGGATAGATGTAGGATGGTAGCCCGTATGTTTTTTTTTTGTTTTTTTTGCTTTTTTTTTCATCACTCTATTTTTTTTCTTTTCTCTTTTTCTATTTTTTTCGATTTTTTTTTCATACACTTTTACTCTACCATCCTCTATGGTAACATCAAAATGATAGGGATTTATAGGCACATCCCTTCACTTGAGTTTTTATTACTCTAACACTAATTTGACCCGAATTGAAAAGATCAAAACACTTGGGGTATGTTATTACGCAAATTAGGGAAACTAACGTCCCCTTTCAATCATTTTATAAACTTTAACTTTTTCCCATGAGTCCCAATCGTCCCAAAACTGTGTACAAAGGATATGACTCGACTTAGCAACTCATGCAAGAAACTAGATAATTGAATTAAGGGTTTAGGGTGATAACAATAATGCACTAAAAGTGAGTGCATACGAGGGTAGGCTAAGCGATTTGGGTGTAAATTTAGGGGTGGGGTGTAAACAATGCTCTTCATTGATATTCCGGAAAAACCGAAACATCACGAGAACCGCGAAAAGGATAGGCTCTGAGGGGCTAACTAGGGGTATCGTGTATTAAAGATGAGTACAACGCAAAGGGTGTGGGGGAATTACTCAACCGATGTGGAAGAAGTAATTATATTATGGGTATCAAACAAGGGTTATCCTAATGCCTCTTATCATTTAGTTATTCCTAACTACACAAGTGTAGTCTTACTAGCGATCTCGGAATGCATCACAAAACAAGTTCTAGAATCTAATATACTACCGGTTCACACTCTAAGCATTAAAGATGAATGCTTTAATTCATACTAATCTAAGGGCGATCCTCACATTTTGGGTGGAGTTTAGGTGGTAAAGGGTTTTTGTGCTAGTCATGCAACTTCCTATCCGTGAGACGCTTTTGTTAAAACTAATGGCCCACTCCTATATGTCATGAAAAATTTTAAATTTGGTGCCAAAATTACCCTAACCGACATTTTCTCATGGTTTATTACACAAATACAATTGGACAAAGCAAATAATCAAGGATAAGCATAGTTTCAAAGTTCCCGTTTTATTTTCCCTCCCTACACTTAAACTGAACATTGTCCCCAATGTTCCCCGAAAGTATCAAAGTTATGATAATGGAAGGTAATGAAAAACGAAAGAAACTAGTACCCCCCTGATTAGCTCGGTAGGATCCGTATGTGAAGTAGTGGTTAAATCCTTGTCAAGAAGAATGTATGCGTGAAAAGCTCCTTCCAATCTTATGTAACTTCTTCTTGATAAATTAAACCTGCACACTTGAAGAAAACAAACAACCCAACGCATCAAACCGAACAAACAAAAATCTCAACAAGATGTAATTCGGACTTAAATAAGATATAATGCTTGTGGAATGGATGTTTTGCGATTTTCTAGAAAATTAAGACCGGAAAATTCAAAATTTATAAGTAGCCGAGAAAACGAGAAAAAGTTAGAAGCTGTTTCTACTCCTCGGCCGAGCCGTCAGGTTGCGATCTGGCCGTCAGGTTATCATGACAAAGGTGCGTGATTTTCTGAAAAAATTCTGGAAAATTTTTATCTTTAAAATCTGGAAGAATTTCCTGCAAAACATCCATTATGACTCGATACAAGCATTTGATTCGAACAAACACACATGTATATCTTTTAAATAATTGTAATTCTCATGTTCACGTTTCTTTTGAAAACGTGTGTAATCCTCCCTACACTTATCCCTTATGCAAAATACCTTTATATGTAATTAAGACGAGGTTAAAGACAAAATAAAGCATTTTTACAAATTCAAACATGAGAATAAACAATCAATAAAAGATATACGACACGCAAATAAAAATGAAAAATAAATACACATGGGTTGCCTCCCAAGAAGCGCTTGTTTTTGTTTGAGTCACGAGCTTGACTCTACCCTTATTTAACGAGATAAAGGGAATTTTTCCCTACACTTAAGTTTAAGTGCGGGTGATAGTAGCGATACACACCCTTAGGGTGGAAATATGCCACGTGAGGTGAAGGGGTGTGTGAATGGCTTCCTTCATCCTAAAACTACCCAGACTAAATTGGTTGATGGGTGGGTCGGTTCCTCTTTTGTCTCCTAGATGTATATCTAGGGATGGAAATAAAGATTGAGGTTCCGGTTCATCAACACTAGGAAATTCCCTAGAACTAAGAGTAAGACTGAGACTACAAGTAT
>OU343217.1:43207588-43434388 GCA_910596185.1 Chrysanthemum makinoi
TTGCAAAAGCTTGTGAAGTGACAACTTCGTGAATTTGGCTTATTTGGTAGCCTTTGTGGTCTAGTTGTAATGTTTATGCTTATTTGTCCCTTATTTGCTTATTTAGGTAGCTTAATCATTCCAACCTTTTTTGTCCCCATCTTACTCCTTCACCTGAAGCCAAAACAGTGGAGGTGGAGTTGTTTTCAAAAGCTAATGAAAAGTTCCTCCTTAAGCTTGAGCTTGTGATTTTTAGTTTCATGTTATGCTAATTAGTCATACTCAATGTTTCTGTGTTTGTTGAGCTCTAAGTGAGCTTATTGGATAAAGATTTGAGAGCTTGTGTTTGCCCAATCACAAATAACCCTGAGCAATTCAGTGGTATTACACCATTTCCACAAGCACTCTCGAAGCTCATATGTGAACCTCCACAGAGTGAACTTGGGCTTTTGAAAGCTTACCAAGCCATCTTGCAACTCCAACTTTCATTTTACCATTTTGAGCTTAACCCGTCAGCTTAAATGGCCATTCAAAAAAGTTGCAGGCCTTGGTTTGGACTGTTTGGGTGCGAGTGTAAAGTGAAGTGTGATTGCTTATAACAAGCTTATCAGTGCTAATCTTTGCATCTCCTTGTTCATACTTACACATAATACTTGTACATATATACTTTTACCTTTTATTTCCACTTTATAGCTTTTTCAAGCTTGTTTCAAGCTTATGACCAACTGTAAGCCAAAGCTCAATGAAGTGTCATAAGCGTGAAACGCTTATTTCTTTAGTTTGTAAAGTTCCATTTTCTTCAGATATGTATAATACTTGTATATACCAGTTTCCAAAGAGTAAAACCAAAAGACCCTTTAACCACAAGTGATAGCTTCTATTTAGAGCTTAAGGAGTTAAAAGCAAACTGTGGAGGAGATAAGCTCCACAGAGCTTATTTCCAAGTTTTGAAAAAAGTTGCTTTTGTTAAAGTTACTTATTTTACTTATTATATAATTTGCAAAAAGAAAAATCAAAAATAAAATAAAGTCAAAAAAGGTTGTGTGTTAGATTCGAACCTAGGGCTCCATTGGTTGACAAGTTCATTGCATAACCCACCTAGGCTAGCTCACTTCTCAGTTATCCTTTGCACATTTTATTTCTTATAGTAGTAAACATCTTAGCTTATTTAAATAAGCTTATACGAGCTGTTTGGCTTATTACAGCTTATCTGGATAAGTTGTGAACTTCATAATATATTTCCCAGCTTCTTTACTATGTAAATTACTTTCCATAATTTTTTTTCGTAATTTTTACTGTTCATATAGTATTTTTAATACTAATATAGTTTATATTTCTTTTAGATAATAGTTAGTTATATATTTTAAAACAGCTTATTTATACTCTTTATGAACTTTTTATATTTTTATGATTCCTGAAAATGGTTAGAAGTTTTATAAAAGTTTTATAATTTTATAAATTAGTTTTAGTATGTATAATAATTATAGTAGTTTCCTTGGTTTATATGAGTAATAATAGTATTTAATTAAATTTTCTTATTTTTGTATATAATATATAGTTTTTATATTTTTCTTAGCTTCTTAATAGTATTTTAGAATTTTGTAAAAAGTTTTAGATTTTAGTTTGTTAGTTTAGTATTTATTATAATTAAATAATAGTATTAGTAATTAGATAATAGTAAATAATTAATAATAAATAGAATAATTGTATAATAAATATATTTTTAGTTTCTAAAATTATTTTATAATAATTTAGATTTTTCAGATTATTTATTTCATTTATTTAAGTTAATTTTAGATTTTCTTATTATTTAATTCATTATTAAATACATTTAATTCATTTTAATTTATATTAATTAATTTAATAGTGTAAAAATTTATTCTAATAATTTTCTTATCTTTTTAGGATTCCAAAATATGATTTTCACATTTGTGGGAGTTGTATTGGATCAAATTCACGTTTTATTTTGTACGTTTAGTAATTGTATTTAAGCGTACGTTTTAAGTTTTAAACGTTCATCAATTTTAAAATAGTGATAGCGTTTATTTAATATATTTTATCTTTTTTAATTTTATTTAATTTGCATTTAAGTCGCTAAGACATGTAAATCCCTACTATAGTTATATTCGATTTGTTTTATACGTTACGTTTAATTTAGGTTAAACGACGTTTATATATCTTTCACGTTTTAGGTTTTCGATTGTAATGCGTTTTTAATGACGTAGCTGTGACTGAGCTATTACTATTCACATTCCTAGTGTTAGTCAATCAGATTCCTGTTTTACTATACTAATATTATTTTCAACAATTCACAAGTCATTGTACCAGAACGTCACACTCACCACGTAAAGACATAAACGATCCAAGGATATTTTAATCCTTGGTAAACTATCATTCTCTCCGAGCGCCGCCCTTTTATCATCTGTTACGGTTGACCGTTCACGAGCGGTTGATAAGTGTGACGGAGAAATAATGGAAGGTAGTTCGGGAGGAATCAAATTTTGGCGCCATGCCGAGGCTGTGCTACGATTATGACTTGTATTTTGTATTTTGTTGAAATACCTATCCTTGTTTGTATATTATACTTTATCATTCAACTTCCGGCCGTCCGGGCATATTTATTACAGTTAATCATTCACAAGTGATTAGCTAGCGTGGTAAACCTGACACTAGCTTGGGAGGTAGTGATTACTTATATTGTATCATATTTCTTTTCAATAAACAATATAAAAATACAAAAACATTTTTTCCTTTGCACACAACTTGCCCAGCTTTGATGAGTCCCTCCATACATTTGGTTGTTGGTGTTACAGTGATTGCTAAGCTCATGTAGACCAGTTCCCTTTCGAGGGCGGTTGTAAGGAATTTTCTTTCTTTTGTACATATATATATAAAAGATAAAAATACAAAAACATTATAAATTTAAAAATAAAAAAGATTCTCCCTACCTTATCATTTATAATTCTGTGAGTGGCAATCCCACTCCAATTTCTCAACCAAATCTTTGAGTGGCAATCCCACTCCACTTCCTCATGAACCAATTAATTCGGGGTCGAGTCAAGCTAGCGACTCGGTAATCAAAAACAGTAGTTAAACAATGGTTTTCACCCGTGTGTACCACTCTAGTGTGGGGGATGTCCCCATGTTGTATATAGATCTAAAAAATGAATGAAAATTATAAATATTAAAGAGAATAATTGTTGTGTTTCTACACTTAGCTAGTAATGTTATCTTTTTACGTTCTAAGTTTCGCCATAACAGCCGGTACTTTGAATATTGAGGACAATATTCATTTCTAAGTGGGGGAAATTCGCGAATTTGATCATAAATGTACCCTTTTAGTCCCTTATTCCCCCATTTTTGGCCAATTTTTTTTTTTTTTTTTGGGAGTAAGTGTTTTACACTTACTCATCCTATGGTTATCAGTCCGCCTTGTCTAATAAACAAAAGGATTGGCTAATCCAGGAGCAAACGGCTCTTGGTAAAGATGTCTCAAATCCGTTGACGGCTTGCAATTTGCCCAAAATTGTATGGTGTTCAAATTTCACCATATCCTTAAAAGTGAAGAGTTGGCTAGCCCGCAAGTTTATAGCTTGTGGTAAAGGCAGTTGGAAAACCATAATTGGTAATCAGCTCACCAAAGATATTTTATCTAAGAGTTGGCTAGTCCAGAAGCAAAACGGCTTCTGGTAAAGACAAATCAAAACCGTTGACAGCTTATGATTTGCTCAAAATCATTTGGTTATCATTGTGCCAAAGTTCTTACTTGAACTAAAACAATTGGCTACTCCAGAAGTGATGGCTTTTGGTAAAGAGTTTTTCAAATCCATTAAGTTTTAAATAAAAGATTGCTAGGGACTAGCAATAGTTTAAGTGTGGGGATTTGATATGTGTCTAAATACACATATATTTGTATTGTATAAACCCACAAAACGACCAAAAACACACAAATAACTCACAAAATGTTATAAATATCAATGAAATGTGTTTTTATGTGATTCAGGTACAAAAGATTGAAAAACAAGTGAAAAATGCGCAAAGTTCACACAATTGTCGTTTTCAGTCCCTGGAGTTACACAAATTGTCAAAACTAGTCCCTAAATGTTTTAAATGATAGAAAAGTCAACTTAAGTCCTTGGGAAGTCAAAAATATTCACAAATGATCCCTGGATAAAAGTTTACACATATTGGCAATTTTTACCCCTCAAGTTTCAAAATTGGCAAACTTAGTCCCCGGGTATTCAAAACTTGAAATTTCACAAAATACCCTTGAACTATCCATAAATATACAATTTGGAACAATTTTGATAAACTTTTGGAAATTACAAAACAAGTCCCTCAAAAATCCAAAATTACATTTAAGGTCCTTAAAGTTTTAAAATACAATAATTATATACTTTTGGTCCTTGTGTTTATATTATTGGCAGGTTTGGCCCCTTAAAAGAAGTTTGGAATGTTGACAGGATCAGTCCCTCAAGTTTGGCAGATTTACACTTTTGGTCCTTGGGCCTTTTGTACTACTTAAACCAAACGGATCCTATTAAAATAACTAATCCAAATCCAAACTCAAACCAAACACAACCAGACCCACCCTTTGTATTTTAAATAAAACCGGCACAAACTACCCACTGTTCACTCTCCCTCACCCTTCCCTCTCAAACCACTGAGTCACAAAACCAGGTGGTTTTGTGCCACCTTCTCCCTCCACTTGCTACCCCAGCTCACAACCTACTCCCCTACACCCTGTCACCTCTTCCCATCAAGCAGTTAATGCTTCCCCACCTTCAAACACTCCACCTTTTCCCCCTTGCCCTGTTTTTCCTCATACTTGACCCTAAAAGCTTCAAAAGCTCACCACCTTGTCCCTTCCACCTCTACATACATACAAGAAGCATTGAATGCTTCTCAAACCGCCTCAACTGTCACAAAGGACTTTGGCGCCAAAAGTGAATTTGAATGGTTGAGATCGATTATAATGAATCAAGGGTCAAGATTGAAGTCAGAGCTTAAGAGTGGTCACCAAGGGTACTGAGACTATAAAAGAAGGAAAAGAAGCAGAGGAACAACTACCTTGGCCTTAGGCCATTGTCACTTAGACTTAGCTTAATCATAGTGTAACTTTTAATGCTTTCCTTTAATTATTGTCATTTACAGCTTTAAAATAGTGTAATGATCTCAAAATAGTGTAATGGAACCATTTGACTTCAGTTTAATGCAATCTCTTTAAATTTCATGTTCTATCTTAAGTCCTTTTAATTTCAAAGCCCTTTTCATATCTGTTTGATCATAGTTGATTATATGGACTCAGTTAAGCACACTTAGGCTCCTAACAAAGCCAAATGAGCTTTTAGATACATATAAACAGCAATAATCATTTTAAATTAGAAAATCACTAAAAAATAGAGAAAATAGAAAATAATCCAAAAATCATGAGTTCTTGGGTGATTCTGCTTGGAGCATGGCAAATTATGGATGACCATGGTAGTAGTGCCTCATGGGAGGTTATAGGTTATGGTTTGGTCCTTGGTTTCCAAAGTCTCAGTTGATTCACCTTGTAAGTCCACTTTTTACAATTTTTGCTTTTTATGGCTTAAGTTATCTATCTGTCTTAATTTCTTCTTTTCTGTGTTTATTTGTTGTTAGTTAATGATATTATAGCTTAATATAAGTTTGTTATGTTTTGGAATTTGATTTGACTTGAAATTCCATTTCAGCTGTCATAAGCTCAATTTTTGAGAATCCTAGGTATACCTTTGTGTGACTACTTATGTATACTGAAAAAGTTCTAATTTAACCAATGAAAACCTCTGGATTTGATAAAATCAGTTTATACAATGATATGGATTGAATAGCTAAATTTAGTTCTATTTAAGGTGTGTTTGGCAATACTGATTCAAGAGTGCTTAATGATTCTAAGTTGTTATTTTTGGTTGATATTTGATACATAGAGTTCCTTAGGGTCAGACAAACCATAAGTCTATTATGTATACAAGCAAAAGTCAAAAATTCACTTCTTTGATCCTCATTTGAACACTGTGATGATTTGTAAGTCCATACTCACCAAATCCGTTTTAAAGTTGTTCTTACTTGTTTATTTCTTGTTATTGTATCATATTATATCATAATTAGTTGTTAAATTCAGATCAAAGTTGATCAAAGTCAACTTTGATCATAAAACTTAAAAAGTCAAATTTGTCAATACCTGTTTTTGAATAAAATCTATAATTTTAGTGTGTGCTCATTATTGAGATTTAGCTTAAAACCTTCTAGGAAATTAAAATTTTGTTGCTTATATTAATTATAAAAATACTAGTTTGCTTTTACTCATCTTATAAACTGCTTATTTTCAGTCTTACTTTAGCTATCTGTTCAAAACCATGCCCCTGTGCACAGTTTAGGTGTCAAGTTCACAAGCTTGCAAAAGCTTGTGAAGTTGACCTTAGCTTGTGAATTTGGCTTATTTGTGTAGCCTTTGTGGTCTAGTTGTAATGTTTATGCTTATTTGTCCCTTATTTGCTTATTTAGGTAGCTTAATCATTCCAACCTTTTTGTCCCATCTTACTCCTTCCACTGAAGCAAACAATGGAGGTGGAGTTGTTTTCAAAAGCTAATGAAAAGTTCCTCCTTAAGCTTGAGCTTGTGATTTTTAGTTTCATGTTATGCTAACTAGTCATACTCAATGTTTCTGTGTTTGTTGAGCTCTCATGAGCTTATTGGATAAAGATTTGAGAGCTTGTGTTTGCCCACTCACAACATACCCCTGAGCAATTCAGTGGTATTACACCATTTCCACAAGCCTCTCAGAAGCTCATCTGTGAACCTCACAGAGTGAACTGGGCTTTTGGAAAGCTTACCATGCCATCTTGCAACTCCAACTTTCATTTTGCCATTTTGAGCTTAACCCGTCAGCTTAAATGGCCATTCAAAAAAGTTGCAGGCCTTGGTTTGGACTGTTTGGGTCTGAGTGTAAAGTGAAGTGCTGATTTGCTTATAACAAGCTTATTAGTGCTAATCTTTGCATCTCCTTGTTCATACTTACACATAATACTTGTACATATATACTTTTACCTTTTATTTCCACTTTATAGCTTTTTCAAGCTTGTTTCAAGCTTATGACCCAACTGTAAGCCAAAAGCTCAACTGAAGTGGTCATAAGCTGTGAAACAGCTTATTTCTTTAGTTTGTAAAGTTCCATTTTCTTCAGATATGTATAATACTTGTATATACTCAGTTTCATAAAGAGTAAAACCAAAAGACCCTTTAACCACAAGTGATAGCTTCTATTTAGAAGCTTAAGGCATTAAAAGCCAACTGTGGAGGAGATAAGCTCCCACAGAGCTTATTTCCAAGTTTTGAAAAAGTTGCTTTTGTTAAAGTTACTTATTTTTACTTATTATATAATTTTGCAAAAAGAAAAATCAAAAATAAAATAAAGTGCAAAAAGGTTGTGTGTTAGATTCGAACCTAGGTTCCATTGGTGACAAGTTCATTGCATAACCCACCTAGGCTAGCTCACTTCTCAGTTATCCTTTGCACATTTTATTTCTTATAGTAGTAAACATCTTAGCTTATTTAAATAAGCTTATACGAGCTGTTTGGCTTATTACAGCTTATCTGGATAAGCTGTGAACTTCATAATATATTTCCCAGCTTCTTTACTATGTAAATTACTTTCCATAATTTTTTCGTAATTTTTACTGTTCATATAGTATTTTTAATAATTAATATAGTTTATATTTCTTTTAGATAATAGTTAGTTATATATTTTTAAAACAGCTTATTTATAATTTTTATGAACTTTTTATATTTTTTATGGATTCCTGAAATGGTTAGGAAGTTTTATAAAAAGTTTTATAATTTTATAAATTAGTTTAGTATGTATAATAATTATAGTAGTTTAATTGGTTTATATGAGTAATAATAGTATTTAATTAAATTTTCTTATTTTTGTATATAATATATAGTTTTTATATTTTTCTTAGCTTCTTAATAGTATTTTAGAATTTTGTAAAACGTTTTAGATTTTAGTTTGTTAGTTTAGTATTTATTATAATTAAATAATAGTATTAGTAATTAGATAATAGTAAATAATTAATAATAAATAGAATAATTATATAATAAATATATTTTTAGTTTCTAAAATTATTTTATAATAATTTAGATTTTTCAGATTATTTATTTCATTTATTTAAGTTAATTTTAGATTTTCTTATTATTTAATTCATTATTAAATACATTTAATTCATTTTTAATTTATATTAATTAATTTAATAGTGTAAAAATTTATTCTAATAATTTTCTTATCTTTTTAGGATTCCAAAATATGATTTTCACATTTGTGGGAGTTGTATTGGATCAAATTCACGTTTTATTTTGTACGTTTACGTAATTGTATTTAAACGTACGTTTTTAAGTTTTAAACGTTCATCAATTTTAAAAATAGTGATAGCGTTTATTTAATATATTTTATCTTTTTAATTTTATTTAATTTGCATTTAAGTCGCTAAGACATGCAAATCCCTACTATAGTTATATTCGATTTGTTTTTATACGTTTACGTTTAATTTAGGTTAAACGTACGTTTATATATCTTTCACGTTTTTAGGTTTCTGATTGTACGTTTTTAATTACGTAGCTGTGACAGAGCTATTACTATTCACATTCCTAGTGTTAGTCAATCAGATTCCTGTTTTACTATACTAATATTATTTTCAACAATTCACAAGTCATTGTACCAGAACGTCACACCTCACCAGGACATAAACGATCCAAGGATATTTTAATCCTTGGTAAACTATCATTCTCTCCCGGGCTGTCGCCCTTTTATCATCTGTTACGGTTGACCGTTCACGAGCGGTTGATAAGTGTGACGGAGAAATAATGGAAGGTAGTTCGGGAGGAATCAAATTTTGGCGCCGCTGCCGGGGAGGCTGTGCTACGTATTATGACTTGTATTTTGTATTTTGTTGAAATACCTATCCTTGTTTGTATATTATACTTTATCATTCAACTTCCGGGCTGTCAGGGCATATTTATTACAGTTAATCATTCACAAGTGATTAGCTAGCGTGGTAAACCTGACACTAGCTTGGGAGGTAGTGATTACTTATATTGTATCATATTTCTTTTCAATAAACAATATAAAAATACAAAAACATTTTTTCCTTTGCACACAACTTGCCCAGTTTGATGAGTCCCTCAGTTACAACATTTGGTTGTTGGCTGTTTACAGTTGCTAAGCTCTGTCAGACCCAGATTCCCTTTCGAGGGGCGGTTGTAAGGAATTTCTTTTGTACATATATATATAAAAGATAAAAATACAAAAACATTATAAATTTAAAAATAAAAAAGATTCTCCCTACCTTATCATTTATAATTCTGTGAGTGGCAATCCCACTCCAATTTCTCAACCAAATCTTTGAGTGGCAATCCCACTCCACTTCCTCATGAACCAATTAATTCGGGGTCGAGTCAAGCTAGCGACTCGGTAATCAAAAAAAAAACAGTAGTTAAACAATGGTTTTCACCCGTGTGTACCACTCTAGTGTGGGGGGGATGTCCCACATGTTGTATATAGATCTAAAAAATTAATGAAAATTGTAAATATTAAAAAAGAGAATAATTGTTGTGTTTCTACACTTAGCTAGTAATGTTATCTTTTTACGTTCTAAGTTTCGGCATAACAGCCGGTACTTTGAATATTGAGGACAATATTCATTTCTAAGTGTGGGGGAAAATTCTGGCGAATTTGATCATAAATGTACCCTTTTAGTCCCTTATTCCCCCATTTTTGGCCAAAATTTTTTTTTTTGGGAGTAAGTGTTTTACACTTACTCATCCTATGGTTATCAGTCCGCCTTGTCTAATAAACAAAAGGATTGGCTAATCCAGGAGCAAACGGCTCTTGGTAAAGATGTCTCAAATCCGTTGACGGCTTGCAATTTGCCCAAAATTGTATGGTGTTCAGCTCACCATATCCTTAAAAGTGAAGAGTTGGCTAGCCCGCAAGTTTATGGCTTGTGGTAAAGGCAGTTGGAAAACCATAATTGGTAATCGACTCACCAAAGATATTTTATCTAAGAGTTGGCTAGTCCAGAAGCAAACGGCTTCTGGTAAAGACAAATCAAATCCGTTGAAAGCTGGTGATTTGCTCAAAATCATTTGGTTATCATTGTGCCAAAGTTCTTACTTGAACTAAAACAATTGGCTACTCCAGAAGTGATGGCTTTTGGTAAAGAGTTTTTCAAATCCATTAAGTTTTAAATAAAAGATTGCTAGGGACTAGCAATAGTTTAGTGTGGGGATTTGATATGTGTCTAAATACACATATATTTGTATTATATAAACCCACAAAACAACCAAAAACACACAAATGACTCACAAAATGTTATAAATATCAATGAAATGTGTTTTTATGTGATTCAGGTACAAAAGATTGAAAAACAAGTGAAAAATGCGCAAAGTTCACACAATTGTCGTTTTCAGTCCCTGGAGTTACACAAATTGTCAAAACTAGTCCCTAAATGTTTTAAATGATAGAAAAGTCAACTTAAGTCCTTGGGAAGTCAAAAATATTCACAAATGATCCCTGGATAAAAGTTTACACATATTGGCAATTTTTACCCCTCAAGTTTCAAAATTGGCAAACTTAGTCCCTGGGTATTCAAAACTTGAAATTTCACAAAATACCCTTGAACTATCCATAAATATACAATTTGGAACAATTTTGATAAACTTTTGGAAATTACAAAACAAGTCCCTCAAAAATCCAAAATTACATTTAAGGTCCTTAAAGTTTTAAAATACAATAATTATATACTTTTGGTCCTTGTGTTTATATTATTGGCAGGTTTGGCCCCTTAAAAGAAGTTTGGAATGTTGACAGGATCAGTCCCTCAAGTTTGGCAGATTTACACTTTTGGTCCTTGGGCCTTTTGTACTACTTAAACCAAACGGATCCTATTAAAATAACTAATCCAAATCCAAACTCAAACCAAACACAACCAGCCCACCCCTTTGTATTTTAAATAAAACCGGGCACAAACTACCCACTGTTCACTCTCCCTCACCTTTCCCTCTCAAACCACTGAGTCACAAAACCAGGTGGTTTTGTGCCACCTTCCCCCTCCACTTGCTACCCCAGCTCACAACCTACTCCCCTACACCCTGTCACCTCTTCCCATCAAGCAGTTAATGCTTTCCCACCTTCAAACACTCCACCTTTTCTCCCTTGCCCTGTTTTTCCTCATACTTGACCCTAAAAGCTTCAAAAGCTCACCACCTTGTCCCCTCCACTTCTACATACATACAAGAAGCATTGAATGCTTCTCAAACCGCCTCAACTGTCACAAAGGACTTTGGCGCCAAAAGTGAATTTGAATGGTTGAGATCGATTATAATGAATCAAGGGTCAAGATTGAAGTCAGAGCTTAAGAGTGGTCACCAAGGGTACTGAGACTATAAAAGAAGGAAAAGAAGCAGAGGAACAACTACCTTGGCCTTAGGCCATTGTCACTTAGACTTAGCTTAATCATAGTGTAACTTTTAATGCTTTCCTTTAATTATTGTCATTTACAGCTTTAAAATAGTGTAATGATCTCAAAATAGTGTAATGGAACCATTTGACTTCAGTTTAATGCAATCTCTTTAAATTTCATGTTCTATCTTAAGTCCTTTTAATTTCAAAGCCCTTTTCATATCTGTTTGATCATAGTTGATTATATGGACTCAGTTAAGCACACTTAGGCTCCTAACAAAGCCAAATGAGCTTTTAGATACATATAAACAGCAATAATCATTTTAAATTAGAAAATCACTAAAAAATAGAGAAAATAGAAAATAATCCAAAAATCATGAGTTCTTGGGTGATTCTGCTTGGAGCATGGCAAATTATGGATGACCATGGTAGTAGTGCCTCATGGGAGGTTATAGGTTATGGTTTGGTCCTTGGTTTCCAAAGTCTCAGTTGATTCACCTTGTAAGTCCACTTTTACAATTTTTGCTTTTTATGGCTTAAGTTATCTATCTGTCTTAATTTCTTCTTTTTTGTGTTTATTTGTTGTTAGTTAATGATATTATAGCTTAATATAAGTTTGTTATGTTTTGGAATTTGATTTGGCTTGAAATTCCATTTCAGCTGTCATAAGCTCAATTTTTGAGAATCCTAGGTATACCTTTGTGTGACTACTTATGTATACTGAAAAAGTTCTAATTTAACCAATGAAAACCTCTGGATTTGATAAAATCAGTTTATACAATGATATGGATTGAATAGCTAAATTTAGTTCTATTTAAGGTGTGTTTGGCAATACTGATTCAAGAGTGCTTAACTGATTCTAAGTTGTTATTCTTGGTTGATATTTGATACATAGAGTTCCTTAGGGTCAGACAAACCATAAGTCTATTATGTATACAAGCAAAAGTCAAAAATTCACTTCTTTGATCCTCATTTGAACACTGTGATGATTTGTAAGTCCATACTCACCAAATCCGTTTTAAAGTTGTTCTTACTTGTTTATTTCTTGTTATTGTATCATATTATATCATAATTAGTTGTTAAATTCAGATCAAAGTTGATCAAAGTCAACTTTGATCATAAAACTTAAAAAGTCAAATTTGTCAATACCTGTTTTTGAATAAAATCTATAATTTCAGTGTGTGCTCATTATTGAGATTTAGCTTAAAACCTTCTAGGAAATTAAAATTTTGTTGCTTATATTAATTATAAAAATACTAGTTTGCTTTTACTCATCTTATAAACTGCTTATTTTCAGTCTTACTTTAGCTATCTGTTCAAAACCATGCCCTGTGCACAGGTTTAGGTGTCAAGTTCACAAGCTTGCAAAAGCTTGTGAAGTTGACCTTAGCTTGTGAATTTGGCTTATTTGTGTAGCCTTTGTGGTCTAGTTGTAATGTTTATGCTTATTTGTCCCTTATTTGCTTATTTAGGTAGCTTAATCATTCCAACCTTTTTGTCCCATCTTACTCCTTCCACTGAAGCAAACAGTGGAGGTGGAGTTGTTTTCAAAAGCTAATGAAAAGTTCCTCCTTAAGCTTGAGCTTGTGATTTTTAGTTTCATGTTATGCTAACTAGTCATACTCAATGTTTCTGTGTTTGTTGAGCTCTCATGAGCTTATTGGATAAAGATTTGAGAGCTTGTGTTTGCCCACTCACAACATACCCCTGAGCAATTCAGTGGTATTACACCATTTCCACAAGCCTCTCAGAAGCTCATATGTGAACCTCACAGAGTGAACTTGGGCTTTTTGGAAAGCTTACCAAGCCATCTTGAAACTCCAACTTTCATTTTGCCATTTTGAGCTTAACCCGTCAGCTTAAATGGCCATTCAAAAAAGTTGCAGGCCTTGGTTTGGACTGTTTGGGTCTGAGTGTAAAGTGAAGTGCTGATTTGCTTATAACAAGCTTATTAGTGCTAATCTTTGCATCTCCTTGTTCATACTTACACATAATACTTGTACATATATACTTTTACCTTTTATTTCCACTTTATAGCTTTTTCAAGCTTGTTTCAAGCTTATGACCCAACTGTAAGCCAAAAGCTCAACTGAAGTGGTCATAAGCTGTGAAACAGCTTATTTCTTTAGTTTGTAAAGTTCCATTTTCTTCAGATATGTATAATACTTGTATATACTCAGTTTCATAAAGAGTAAAACCAAAAGACCCTTTAACCACAAGTGATAGCTTCTATTTAGAAGCTTAAGGCATTAAAAGCCAACTGTGGAGGAGATAAGCTCCCACAGAGCTTATTTCCAAGTTTTGAAAAAGTTGCTTTTGTTAAAGTTACTTATTTTTACTTATTATATAATTTTGCAAAAAGAAAAATCAAAAATAAAATAAAAAAAGGTTGTGTGTTAGATTCGAACCTAGGTTCCATTGGTGACAAGTTCACTGCATAACCCACCTAGGCTAGCTCACTTCTCAGTTATCCTTTGCACATTTTATTTCTTATAGTAGTAAACATCTTAGCTTATTTAAATAAGCTTATACGAGCTGTTTGGCTTATTACAGCTTATCTGGATAAGCTGTGAACTTCATAATATATTTCCCAGCTTCTTTACTATGTAAATTACTTTCCATAATTTTTTCGTAATTTTATCTGTTCATATAGTATTTTTAATAATTAATATAGTTTATATTTCTTTTAGATAATAGTTAGTTATATATTTTTAAAACAGCTTATTTATAATTTTTATGAACTTTTTATATTTTTTATGGATTCCTGAAATGGTTAGGAAGTTTTATAAAAAGTTTTATAATTTTATAAATTAGTTTAGTATGTATAATAATTATAGTAGTTTAATTGGTTTATATGAGTAATAATAGTATTTAATTAAATTTTCTTATTTTTGTATATAATATATAGTTTTTATATTTTTCTTAGCTTCTTAATAGTATTTTAGAATTTTGTAAAAAGTTTTAGATTTTAGTTTGTTAGTTTAGTATTTATTATAATTAAATAATAGTATTAGTAATTAGATAATAGTAAATAATTAATAATAAATAGAATAATTGTATAATAAATATATTTTTAGTTTCTAAAATTATTTTATAATAATTTAGATTTTTCAGATTATTTATTTCATTTATTTAAGTTAATTTTAGATTTTCTTATTATTTAATTCATTATTAAATACATTTAATTCATTTTTAATTTATATTAATTAATTTAATAGTGTAAAAATTTATTCTAATAATTTTCTTATCTTTTTAGGATTCCAAAATATGATTTTCACATTTGTGGGAGTTGTATTGGATCAAATTCACGTTTTATTTTGTACGTTTACGTAATTGTATTTAAACGTACGTTTTTAAGTTTTAAACGTTCATCAATTTTAAAAATAGTGATAGCGTTTATTTAATATAGTTTATCTTTTTAGTTTCCTTTAATTTGCATTTAAGTCGCTAAGACATGTAAATCCCTACTATAGTTATATTCGATTTGTTTTTATACGTTTACGTTTAATTTAGGTTAAACGTACGTTTATATATCTTTCACGTTTTTAGGTTTCTGATTGTACGTTTTTAATTACGTAGCTGTGACAGAGCTATTACTATTCACATTCCTAGTGTTAGTCAATCAGATTCTGTTTTACTATACTAATATTATTTTCAACAATTCACAAGTCATTGTACCAGAACGTCACACCTCACCAGGACATAAACGATCCAAGGATATTTTAATCCTTGGTAAACTATCATTCTCTCCCGGGCTGTCGCCCTTTTATCATCTGTTACGGTTGACCGTTCACGAGCGGTTGATAAGTGTGACGGAGAAATAAAAGAAGGTAGTTCGGGAGGAATCAAATTTTGGCGCCGCTGCGGGGAGGCTGTGCTACGTATTATGACTTGTATTTTGTATTTTGTTGAAATACCTATCCTTGTTTGTATATTATACTTTATCATTCAACTTCCGGGCTGTCAGGGCATATTTATTACAGTTAATCATTCACAAGTGATTAGCTAGCGTGGTAAACCTGACACTAGCCTGGGAGGTAGTGATTACTTATACTGTACCATATTTCTTTTCAATAAACAATATAAAATACAAAAACATTTTTTCCTTTGCACACAACTTGCCCAGTTTGATAAGTCCCTCAGTTACAACATTTGGTTGTTGGCTGTTTACAGTTGCTGAGCTCTGTCAGACCCAGATTCCCTTTCGAGGGGCGGTTGTAAGGAATTTTCTTTCTTTTGTACATATATATATAAAAGATAAAAATACAAAAACATTATAAATTTAAAAATAAAAAAGATTCTCCCTACCTTATCATTTATAATTCTGTGAGTGGCAATCCCACTCCAATTTCTCAACCAAATCTTTGAGTGGCAATCCCACTCCACTTCCTCATGAACCAATTAATTCGGGGTCGAGTCAAGCTAGCGACTCGGTAATCAAAAACAGTAGTTAAACAATGGTTTTCACCCGTGTGTACCACTCTAGTGTGGGGGGGGGATGTCCCACATGTTGTATATAGATCTAAAAAATGAATGAAAATTGTAAATATTAAAAAGAGAATAATTGTTGTGTTTCTACACTTAGCTAGTAATGTTATCTTTTTACGTTCTAAGTTTCGGCATAACAGCGGGTACTTTGAATATTGAGGACAATATTCATTTCTAAGTGTGGGGGGAAATTCTGGCGAATTTGATCATAAATGTACCCTTTTAGTCCCTTATTCCCCCATTTTTGGCCAATTTTTTTTTTTTTTTTTTTTGGAGTAAGTGTTTTTCACTTACTCATCTTATGGTTATCAGTCCGCCTTGTCTAATAAACAAAAGGATTGGCTAATCCAGGAGCAAACGGCTCTTGGTAAAGATATCTCAAATCCGTTGACGGCTTGCAATTTGCCCAAAATTGTATGGTGTTCAGCTCACCATATCCTTAAAAGTGAAGAGTTGGCTAGCCCGCAAGTTTATGGCTTGTGGTAAAGGCAGTGGAAAAACCATAATTGGTAATCAGCTCACCAAAGATATTTTATCTAAGAGTTGGCTAGTCCAGAAGCAAACGGCTTCTGGTAAAGACAAATCAAAACCGTTGACAGCTTATGATTTGCTCAAAATCATTTGGTTATCATTGTACCAAAGTTCTTACTTGAACTGAAACAATTGGCTACTCCAGAAGTGATGGCTTTTGGTAAAGAGTTTTTCAAATCCATTAAGTTTTAAATAAAAGATTGCTAGGGACTAGCAATAGTTTAGTGTGGGGGATTTGATATGTGTCTAAATACACATATATTTGTATTGTATAAACCCACAAAAACAACCAAAAACACACAAATGACTCACAAAATGTTATAAATATCAATGAAATGTGTTTTATGTGATTCAGGTACAAAAGATTGAAAAACAAGTGAAAAATGCGCAAAGTTCACACAATTGTCGTTTTCAGTCCCTGGAGTTACACAAATTGTCAAAACTAGTCCCTAAATGTTTTAAATGATAGAAAAGTCAACTTAAGTCCTTGGGAAGTCAAAAATATTCACAAATGATCCCTGGATAAAAGTTTACACATATTGGCAATTTTTACCCCTCAAGTTTCAAAATTGGCAAACTTAGTCCCTGGGTATTCAAAACTTGAAATTTCACAAAATACCCTTGAACTATCCATAAATATACAATTTGGAACAATTTTGATAAACTTTTGGAAATTACAAAACAAGTCCCTCAAAAATCCAAAATTACATTTAAGGTCCTTAAAGTTTTAAAATACAATAATTATATACTTTTGGTCCTTGTGTTTATATTATTGGCAGGTTTGGCCCCTTAAAAGAAGTTTGGAATGTTGACAGGATCAGTCCCTCAAGTTTGGCAGATTTACACTTTTGGTCCTTGGGCCTTTTGTACTAC
Source organism: Chrysanthemum makinoi (assembly GCA_910596185.1). Classification (NCBI taxonomy): domain Eukaryota; kingdom Viridiplantae; phylum Streptophyta; class Magnoliopsida; order Asterales; family Asteraceae; genus Chrysanthemum; species Chrysanthemum makinoi. The sequence goes on from OU343217.1 coordinate 43,224,936, forward strand.
TTAAACCAAACGGATCCTATTAAAATAACTAATCCAAATCCAAACTCAAACCAAACACAACCAGCCCACCCCTTTGTATTTTAAATAAAACCGGGCACAAACTACCCACTGTTCACTCTCCCTCACCTTTCCCTCTCAAACCACTGAGTCACAAAACCAGGTGGTTTTGTGCCACCTTCCCCCTCCACTTGCTACCCCAGCTCACAACCTACTCCCCTACACCCTGTCACCTCTTCCCATCAAGCAGTTAATGCTTCCCCACCTTCAAACACTCCACCTTTTCCCCCTTGCCCTGTTTTTCCTCATACTTGACCCTAAAAGCTTCTAAAGCTCACCACCTTGTCCCCTCCACCTCTACATACATACAAGAAGCATTGAATGCTTCTCAAACCGCCTCAACTGTCACAAAGGACTTTGGCGCCAAAAGTGAATTTGAATGGTTGAGATCGATTATAATGAATCAAGGGTCAAGATTGAAGTCAGAGCTTAAGAGTGGTCACCAAGGGTACTGAGACTATAAAAGAAGGAAAAGAAGCAGAGGAACAACTACCTTGGCCTTAGGCCATTGTCACTTAGACTTAGCTTAATCATAGTGTAACTTTTAATGCTTTCCTTTAATTATTGTCATTTACAGCTTTAAAATAGTGTAATGATCTCAAAATAGTGTAATGGAACCATTTGACTTCAGTTTAATGCAATCTCTTTAAATTTCATGTTCTATCTTAAGTCCTTTTAATTTCAAAGCCCTTTTCATATCTGTTTGATCATAGTTGATTATATGGACTCAGTTAAGCACACTTAGGCTCCTAACAAAGCCAAATGAGCTTTTAGATACATATAAACAGCAATAATCATTTTAAATTAGAAAATCACTAAAAAATAGAGAAAATAGAAAATAATCCAAAAATCATGAGTTCTTGGGTGATTCTGCTTGGAGCATGGCAAATTATGGATGACCATGGTAGTAGTGCCTCATGGGAGGTTATAGGTTATGGTTTGGTCCTTGGTTTCCAAAGTCTCAGTTGATTCACCTTGTAAGTCCACTTTTACAATTTTTGCTTTTTATGGCTTAAGTTATCTATCTGTCTTAATTTCTTCTTTTCTGTGTTTATTTGTTGTTAGTTAATGATATTATAGCTTAATATAAGTTTGTTATGTTTTGGAATTTGATTTGACTTGAAATTCCATTTCAGCTGTCATAAGCTCAATTTTTGAGAATCCTAGGTATACCTTTGTGTGACTACTTATGTATACTGAAAAAGTTCTAATTTAACCAATGAAAACCTCTGGATTTGATAAAATCAGTTTATACAATGATATGGATTGAATAGCTAAATTTAGTTCTATTTAAGGTGTGTTTGGCAATACTGATTCAAGAGTGCTTAACTGATTCTAAGTTGTTATTCTTGGTTGATATTTGATACATAGAGTTCCTTAGGGTCAGACAAACCATAAGTCTATTATGTATACAAGCAAAAGTCAAAAATTCACTTCTTTGATCCTCATTTGAACACTGTGATGATTTGTAAGTCCATACTCACCAAATCCGTTTTAAAGTTGTTCTTACTTGTTTATTTCTTGTTATTGTATCATATTATATCATAATTAGTTGTTAAATTCAGATCAAAGTTGATCAAAGTCAACTTTGATCATAAAACTTAAAAAGTCAAATTTGTCAATACCTGTTTTTGAATAAAATCTATAATTTTAGTGTGTGCTCATTATTGAGATTTAGCTTAAAACCTTCTAGGAAATTAAAATTTTGTTGCTTATATTAATTATAAAAATACTAGTTTGCTTTTACTCATCTTATAAACTGCTTATTTTCAGTCTTACTTTAGCTATCTGTTCAAAACCATGCCCTGTGCACAGGTTTAGGTGTCAAGTTCACAAGCTTGCAAAAGCTTGTGAAGTTGACCTTAGCTTGTGAATTTGGCTTATTTGTGTAGCCTTTGTGGTCTAGTTGTAATGTTTATGCTTATTTGTCCCTTATTTGCTTATTTAGGTAGCTTAATCATTCCAACCTTTTTGTCCCATCTTACTCCTTCCACTGAAGCAAACAGTGGAGGTGGAGTTGTTTTCAAAAGCTAATGAAAAGTTCCTCCTTAAGCTTGAGCTTGTGATTTTTAGTTTCATGTTATGCTAACTAGTCATACTCAATGTTTCAGTGTTGGTTGAGCTCTCATGAGCTTATTTGATAAGTTTATGAGAGCTTGTGTTTGCCCACTCACAACATACCCCTGAGCAATTCAGTGGTATTACACCATTTCCACAAGCTTCTCAGAAGCTCATCTGTGAACCTCACAGAGTGAACTTGGGCTTTTTGGAAAGCTTACCAAGCCATCTTGCAACTCCAACTTTCATTTTGCCATTTTGAGCTTAACCCATCAGCTTAAATGGCCATTCAAAAAAGTTGCAGGCCTTGGTTTGGACTGTTTGGGTCTGAGTGTAAAGTGAAGTGCTGATTTGCTTATAACAAGCTTATTAGTGCTAATCTTTGCATCTCCTTGTTCATACTTACACATAATACTTGTACATATATACTTTTACCTTTTATTTCCACTTTATAGCTTTTTCAAGCTTGTTTCAAGCTTATGACCCAACTGTAAGCCAAAAGCTCAACTGAAGTGGTCATAAGCTGTGAAACAGCTTATTTCTTTAGTTTGTAAAGTTCCATTTTCTTCAAATATGTATAATACTTGTATATACTCAGTTTCATAAAGAGTAAAACCAAAAGACCCTTTAACCACAAGTGATAGCTTCTATTTAGAAGCTTAAGGCATTAAAAGCCAACTGTGGAGGAAATAAGCTCCCACAGAGCTTATTTCCAAGTTTTGAAAAAGTTGCTTTTGTTAAAGTTACTTATTTTTACTTATTATATAATTTTGCAAAAAGAAAAAAAGAAAAATCAAAAATAAAATAAAGTGCAAAAAGGTTGTGTGTTAGATTCGAACCTAGGTTCCATTGGTGACAAGTTCACTGCATAACCCACCTAGGCTAGCTCACTTCTCAGTTATCCTTTGCACATTTTATTTCTTATAGTAGTAAACATCTTAGCTTATTTAAATAAGCTTATACGAGCTGTTTGGCTTATTACAGCTTATCTGGATAAGCTGTGAACTTCATAATATATTTCCCAGCTTCTTTACTATGTAAATTACTTTCCATAATTTTTTCGTAATTTTTACTGTTCATATAGTATTTTTAATAATTAATATAGTTTATATTTCTTTTAGATAATAGTTAGTTATATATTTTTAAAACAACTTATTTATAATTTTTATGAACTTTTTATATTTTTTATGGATTCCTGAAATGGTTAGGAAGTTTTATAAAAAGTTTTATAATTTTATAAATTAGTTTAGTATGTATAATAATTATAGTAGTTTAATTGGTTTATATGAGTAATAATAGTATTTAATTAAATTTTCTTATTTTTGTATATAATATATAGTTTTTATATTTTTCTTAGCTTCTTAATAGTATTTTAGAATTTTGTAAAACGTTTTAGATTTTAGTTTGTTAGTTTAGTATTTATTATAATTAAATAATAGTATTAGTAATTAGATAATAGTAAATAATTAATAATAAATAGAATAATTATATAATAAATATATTTTTAGTTTCTAAAATTATTTTATAATAATTTAGATTTTTCAGATTATTTATTTCATTTATTTAAGTTAATTTTAGATTTTCTTATTATTTAATTCATTATTAAATACATTTAATTCATTTTTAATTTATATTAATTAATTTAATAGTGTAAAAATTTATTCTAATAATTTTCTTATCTTTTTAGGATTCCAAAATATGATTTTCACATTTGTGGGAGTTGTATTGGATCAAATTCACGTTTTATTTTGTACGTTTACGTAATTGTATTTAAACGTACGTTTTAGGTTTTAAACGTTCATCAATTTTAAAAATAGTGATAGCGTTTATTTAATATATTTTATCTTTTTAATTTTATTTAATTTGCATTTAAGTCGCTAAGACATGTAAATCCCTACTATAGTTATATTCGATTTGTTTTTATACGTTTACGTTTAATTTAGGTTAAACGTACGTTTATATATCTTTCACGTTTTTAGGTTTCTGATTGTACGTTTTTAATTACGTAGCTGTGACAGAGCTATTACTATTCACATTCCTAGTGTTAGTCAATCAGATTCCTGTTTTACTATACTAATATTATTTTCAACAATTCACAAGTCATTGTACCAGAACGTCACACCTCACCAGGACATAAACGATCCAAGGATATTTTAATCCTTGGTAAACTATCATTCTCTCCCGGGCTGTCGCCCTTTTATCATCTGTTACGGTTGACCGTTCACGAGCGGTTGATAAGTGTGACGGAGAAATAATGGAAGGTAGTTCGGGAGGAATCAAATTTTGGCGCCGCTGCCGGGGAGGCTGTGCTACGTATTATGACTTGTATTTTGTATTTTGTTGAAATACCTATCCTTGTTTGTATATTATACTTTATCATTCAACTTCCGGGCTGTCAGGGCATATTTATTACAGTTAATCATTCACAAGTGATTAGCTAGCGTGGTAAACCTGACACTAGCCTGGGAGGTAGTGATTACTTATACTGTACCATATTTCTTTTCAATAAACAATATAAAATACAAAAACATTTTTTCCTTTGCACACAACTTGCCCAGTTTGATGAGTCCCTCAGTTACAACATTTGGTTGTTGGCTGTTTACAGTTGCTGAGCTCTGTCAGACCCAGATTCCCTTTCGAGGGGCGGTTGTAAGGAATTTTCTTTCTTTTGTACATATATATATAAAAGATAAAAATACAAAAACATTATAAATTTAAAAATAAAAAAGATTCTCCCTACCTTATCATTTATAATTCTGTGAGTGGCAATCCCACTCCAATTTCTCAACCAAATCTTTGAGTGGCAATCCCACTCCACTTCCTCATGAACCAATTAATTCGGGGTCGAGTCAAGCTAGCGACTCGGTAATCAAAAACAGTAGTTAAACAATGGTTTTCACCCGTGTGTACCACTCTAGTGTGGGGGGGATGTCCCACATGTTGTATATAGATCTAAAAAATTAATGAAAATTGTAAATATTAAAAAAGAGAATAATTGTTGTGTTTCTACACTTAGCTAGTAATGTTATCTTTTTACGTTCTAAGTTTCGGCATAACAGCCGGTACTTTGAATATTGAGGACAATATTCATTTCTAAGTGTGGGGGGGAAATTCTGGCGAATTTGATCATAAATGTACCCTTTTAGTCCCTTATTCCCCCATTTTTGGCCAATTTTTTTTTTTTTTTTTGGGAGTAAGTGTTTTACACTTACTCATCCTATGGTTATCAGTCCGCCTTGTCTAATAAACAAAAGGATTGGCTAATCCAGGAGCAAACGGCTCTTGGTAAAGATGTCTCAAATCCGTTGACGGCTTGCAATTTGCCCAAAATTGTATGGTGTTCAGCTCACCATATCCTTAAAAGTGAAGAGTTGGCTAGCCCGCAAGTTTATAGCTTGTGGTAAAGGCAGTTGGAAAACCATAATTGGTAATCGACTCACCAAAGATATTTTATCTAAGAGTTGGCTAGTCCGGAAGCAAACGGCTTCTGGTAAAGACAAATCAAAACCGTTGACAGCTTATGATTTGCTCAAAATCATTTGGTTATCATTGTGCCAAAGTTCTTACTTGAACTAAAACAATTGGCTACTCAGAAGTGATGGCTTTTGGTAAAGAGTTTTTCAAATCCATTAAGTTTTAAATAAAAGATTGCTAGGGACTAGCAATAGTTTAGTGTGGGGGATTTGATATGTGTCTAAATACACATATATTTGTATTGTATAAACCCACAAAAACAACCAAAAACACACAAATGACTCACAAAATGTTATAAATATCAATGAAATGTGTTTTTATGTGATTCAGGTACAAAAGATTGAAAAACAAGTGAAAAATGCGCAAAGTTCACACAATTGTCGTTTTCAGTCCCTGGAGTTACACAAATTGTCAAAACTAGTCCCTAAATGTTTTAAATGATAGAAAAGTCAACTTAAGTCCTTGGGAAGTCAAAAATATTCACAAATGATCCCTGGATAAAAGTTTACACATATTGGCAATTTTTACCCCTCAAGTTTCAAAATTGGCAAACTTAGTCCCTGGGTATTCAAAACTTGAAATTTCACAAAATACCCTTGAACTATCCATAAATATACAATTTGGAACAATTTTGATAAACTTTTGGAAATTACAAAACAAGTCCCTCAAAAATCCAAAATTACATTTAAGGTCCTTAAAGTTTTAAAATACAATAATTATATACTTTTGGTCCTTGTGTTTATATTATTGGCAGGTTTGGCCCCTTAAAAGAAGTTTGGAATGTTGACAGGATCAGTCCCTCAAGTTTGGCAGATTTACACTTTTGGTCCTTGGGCCTTTTGTACTACTTAAACCAAACGGATCCTATTAAAATAACTAATCCAAATCCAAACTCAAACCAAACACAACCAGCCCACCCCTTTGTATTTTAAATAAAACCGGGCACAAACTACCCACTGTTCACTCTCCCTCACCTTTCCCTCTCAAACCACTGAGTCACAAAACCAGGTGGTTTTGTGCCACCTTCTCCCTCCACTTGCTACCCCAGCTCACAACCTACTCCCCTACACCCTGTCACCTCTTCCCATCAAGCAGTTAATGCTTCCCCACCTTCAAACACTCCACCTTTTCCCCCTTGCCCTGTTTTTCCTCATACTTGACCCTAAAAGCTTCAAAAGCTCACCACCTTGTCCCCTCCACCTCTACATACATACAAGAAGCATTGAATGCTTCTCAAACCGCCTCAACTGTCACAAAGGACTTTGGCGCCAAAAGTGAATTTGAATGGTTGAGATCGATTATAATGAATCAAGGGTCAAGATTGAAGTCAGAGCTTAAGAGTGGTCACCAAGGGTACTGAGACTATAAAAGAAGGAAAAGAAGCAGAGGAACAACTACCTTGGCCTTAGGCCATTGTCACTTAGACTTAGCTTAATCATAGTGTAACTTTTAATGCTTTCCTTTAATTATTGTCATTTACAGCTTTAAAATAGTGTAATGATCTCAAAATAGTGTAATGGAACCATTTGACTTCAGTTTAATGCAATCTCTTTAAATTTCATGTTCTATCTTAAGTCCTTTTAATTTCAAAGCCCTTTTCATATCTGTTTGATCATAGTTGATTATATGGACTCAGTTAAGCACACTTAGGCTCCTAACAAATCCAAATGAGCTTTTAGATACATATAAACAGCAATAATCATTTTAAATTAGAAAATCACTAAAAATAGAGAAAATAGAAAATAATCCAAAAATCATGAGTTCTTGGGTGATTCTGCTTGGAGCATGGCAAATTATGGATGACCATGGTAGTAGTGCCTCATGGGAGGTTATAGGTTATGGTTTGGTCCTTGGTTTCCAAAGTCTCAGTTGATTCACCTTGTAAGTCCACTTTTACAATTTTTGCTTTTTATGGCTTAAGTTATCTATCTGTCTTAATTTCTTCTTTTCTGTGTTTATTTGTTGTTAGTTAATGATATTATAGCTTAATATAAGTTTGTTATGTTTTGGAATTTGATTTGACTTGAAATTCCATTTCAGCTGTCATAAGCTCAATTTTTGATAATCCTAGGTATACCTTTGTGTGACTACTTATGTATACTGAAAAAGTTCTAATTTACCCAATGAAAACCTCTGGATTTGATAAAATCAGTTTATACAATGATATGGATTGAATAGCTAAATTTAGTTCTATTTAAGGTGTGTTTGGCAATACTGATTCAAGAGTGCTTAACTGATTCTAAGTTGTTATTCTTGGTTGATATTTGATACATAGAGTTCCTTAGGGTCAGACAAACCATAAGTCTATTATGTATACAAGCAAAAGTCAAAAATTCACTTCTTTGATCCTCATTTGAACACTGTGATGATTTGTAAGTCCATACTCACCAAATCCGTTTTAAAGTTGTTCTTACTTGTTTATTTCTTGTTATTGTATCATATTATATCATAATTAGTTGTTAAATTCAGATCAAAGTTGATCAAAGTCAACTTTGATCATAAAACTTAAAAAGTCAAATTTGTCAATACCTGTTTTTGAATAAAATCTATAATTTTAGTGTGTGCTCATTATTGAGATTTAGCTTAAAACCTTCTAGGAAATTAAAATTTTGTTGCTTATATTAATTATAAAAATACTAGTTTGCTTTTACTCATCTTATAAACTGCTTATTTTCAGTCTTACTTTAGCTATCTGTTCAAAACCATGCCCTGTGCACAGGTTTAGGTGTCAAGTTCACAAGCTTGCAAAAGCTTGTGAAGTTGACCTTAGCTTGTGAATTTGGCTTATTTGTGTAGCCTTTGTGGTCTAGTTGTAATGTTTATGCTTATTTGTCCCTTATTTGCTTATTTAGGTAGCTTAATCATTCCAACCTTTTTGTCCCATCTTACTCCTTCCACTGAAGCAAACAGTGGAGGTGGAGTTGTTTTCAAAAGCTAATGAAAAGTTCCTCCTTAAGCTTGAGCTTGTGATTTTTAGTTTCATGTTATGCTAACTAGTCATACTCAATGTTTCTGTGTTTGTTGAGCTCTCATGAGCTTATTGGATAAAGATTTGAGAGCTTGTGTTTGCCCACTCACAACATACCCCTGAGCAATTCAGTGGTATTACACCATTTCCACAAGCCTCTCAGAAGCTCATCTGTGAACCTCACAGAGTGAACTTGGGCTTTTTGGAAAGCTTACCAAGCCATCTTGCAACTCCAACTTTCATTTTGCCATTTTGAGCTTAACCCGTCAGCTTAAATGGCCATTCAAAAAAGTTGCAGGCCTTGGTTTGGACTGTTTGGGTCTGAGTGTAAAGTGAAGTGCTGATTTGCTTATAACAAGCTTATTAGTGCTAATCTTTGCATCTCCTTGTTCATACTTACACATAATACTTGTACATATATACTTTTACCTTTTATTTCCACTTTATAGCTTTTTCAAGCTTGTTTCAAGCTTATGACCCAACTGTAAGCCAAAAGCTCAACTGAAGTGGTCATAAGCTGTGAAACAGCTTATTTCTTTAGTTTGTAAAGTTCCATTTTCTTCAGATATGTATAATACTTGTATATACTCAGTTTCATAAAGAGTAAAACCAAAAGACCCTTTAACCACAAGTGATAGCTTCTATTTAGAAGCTTAAGGCATTAAAAGCCAACTGTGGAGGAGATAAGCTCCCACAGAGCTTATTTCCAAGTTTTGAAAAAGTTGCTTTTGTTAAAGTTACTTATTTTTACTTATTATATAATTTTGCAAAAAGAAAAATCAAAAATAAAATAAAGTGCAAAAAGGTTGTGTGTTAGATTCGAACCTAGGTTCCATTGGTGACAAGTTCACTGCATAACCCACCAAGGCTAGCTCACTTCTCAGTTATCCTTTGCACATTTTATTTCTTATAGTAGTAAACATCTCAGCTTATTTAAATAAGCTTATACGAGCTGTTTGGCTTATTACAGCTTATCTGGATAAGCTGTGAACTTCATAATATATTTCCCAGCTTCTTTACTATGTAAATTACTTTCCATAATTTTTTCGTAATTTTTACTGTTCATATAGTATTTTTAATAATTAATATAGTTTATATTTCTTTTAGATAATAGTTAGTTATATATTTTTAAAACAGCTTATTTATAATTTTTATGAACTTTTTATATTTTTTATGGATTCCTGAAATGGTTAGGAAGTTTTATAAAAAGTTTTATAATTTTATAAATTAGTTTAGTATGTATAATAATTATAGTAGTTTAATTGGTTTATATGAGTAATAATAGTATTTAATTAAATTTTCTTATTTTTGTATATAATATATAGTTTTTATATTTTTCTTAGCTTCTTAATAGTATTTTAGAATTTTGTAAAACGTTTTAGATTTTAGTTTGTTAGTTTAGTATTTATTATAATTAAATAATAGTATTAGTAATTAGATAATAGTAAATAATTAATAATAAATAGAATAATTATATAATAAATATATTTTTAGTTTCTAAAATTATTTTATAATAATTTAGATTTTTCAGATTATTTATTTCATTTATTTAAGTTAATTTTAGATTTTCTTATTATTTAATTCATTATTAAATACATTTAATTCATTTTTAATTTATATTAATTAATTTAATAGTGTAAAAATTTATTCTAATAATTTTCTTATCTTTTTAGGATTCCAAAATATGATTTTCACATTTGTGGGAGTTGTATTGGATCAAATTCACGTTTTATTTTGTACGTTTACGTAATTGTATTTAAACGTACGTTTTTAAGTTTTAAACGTTCATCAATTTTAAAAATAGTGATAGCGTTTATTTAATATAGTTTATCTTTTTAGTTTCCTTTAATTTGCATTTAAGTCACTAAAACATGTAAATCCCTACTATAGTTATATTCGATTTGTTTTTATACGTTTACGTTTAATTTAGGTTAAACGTACGTTTATATATCTTTCACGTTTTTAGGTTTCTGATTGTACGTTTTTAATTACGTAGCTGTGACAGAGCTATTACTATTCACATTCCTAGTGTTAGTCAATCAGATTCCTGTTTTACTATACTAATATTATTTTCAACAATTCACAAGTCATTGTACCAGAACGTCACACCTCACCAGGACATAAACGATCCAAGGATATTTTAATCCTTGGTAAACTATCATTCTCTCCCGGGCTGTCGCCCTTTTATCATCTGTTACGGTTGACCGTTCACGAGCGGTTGATAAGTGTGACGGAGAAATAATGGAAGGTAGTTCGGGAGGAATCAAATTTTGGCGCCGCTGCCGGGAGGCTGTGCTACGTATTATGACTTGTATTTTGTATTTTGTTGAAATACCTATCCTTGTTTGTATATTATACTTTATCATTCAACTTCCGGGCTGTCAGGGCATATTTATTACAGTTAATCATTCACAAGTGATTAGCTAGCGTGGTAAACCTGACACTAGCCTGGGAGGTAGTGATTACTTATACTGTACCATATTTCTTTTCAATAAACAATATAAAAATACAAAAACATTTTTTCCTTTGCACACAACTTGCCCAGTTTGATGAGTCCCTCAGTTACAACATTTGGTTGTTGGCTGTTTACAGTTGCTAAGCTCTGTCAGACCCAGATTCCCTTTCGAGGGGCGGTTGTAAGGAATTTTCTTTCTTTTGTACATATATATATAAAAGATAAAAATACAAAAACATTATAAATTTAAAAATAAAAAAGATTCTCCCTACCTTATCATTTATAATTCTGTGAGTGGCAATCCCACTCCAATTTCTCAACCAAATCTTTGAGTGGCAATCCCACTCCACTTCCTCATGAACCAATTAATTCGGGGTCGAGTCAAGCTAGCGACTCGGTAATCAAAAACAGTAGTTAAACAATGGTTTTCACCCGTGTGTACCACTCTAGTGTGGGGGGGATGTCCCACATGTTGTATATAGATCTAAAAAATGAATGAAAATTGTAAATATTAAAAAAGAGAATAATTGTTGTGTTTCTACACTTAGCTAGTAATGTTATCTTTTTACGTTCTAAGTTTCGGCATAACAGCCGGTACTTTGAATATTGAGGACAATATTCATTTCTAAGTGTGGGGGAAATTCTGGCGAATTTGATCATAAATGTACCCTTTTAGTCCCTTATTCCCCATTTTGGCCAATTTTTTTTTTTTGGGAGTAAGTGTTTTACACTTACTCATCCTATGGTTATCAGTCCGCCTTGTCTAATAAACAAAAGGATTGGCTAATCCAGAGCAAACGGCTCTTGGTAAAGATGTCTCAAATCCGTTGACGGCTTGCAATTTGCCCAAAATTGTATGGTGTTCAGCTCACCATATCCTTAATAGTGAAGAGTTGGCTAGCCCGCAAGTTTATGGCTTGTGGTAAAGGCAGTTGGAAAACCATAATTGGTAATCAGCTCACCAAAGATATTTTATCTAAGAGTTGGCTAGTCCAGAAGCAAACGGCTTCTGGTAAAGACAAATCAAATCCGTTTACAGCTTATGATTTGCTCAAAATCATTTGGTTATCATTGTGCCAAAGTTCTTACTTGAACTAAAACAATTGGCTACTCCAGAAGTGATGGCTTTTGGTAAAGAGTTTTTCAAATCCATTAAGTTTTAAATAAAAGATTGCTAGGGACTAGCAATAGTTTAGTGTGGGGGATTTGATATGTGTCTAAATACACATATATTTGTATTGTATAAACCCACAAAAACAACCAAAAACACACAAATGACTCACAAAATGTTATAAATATCAATGAAATGTGTTTTTATGTGATTCAGGTACAAAAGATTGAAAAACAAGTGAAAAATGCGCAAAGTTCACACAATTGTCGTTTTCAGTCCCTGGAGTTACACAAATTGTCAAAACTAGTCCCTAAATGTTTTAAATGATAGAAAAGTCAACTTAAGTCCTTGGGAAGTCAAAAATATTCACAAATGATCCCTGGATAAAAGTTTACACATATTGGCAATTTTTACCCCTCAAGTTTCAAAATTGGCAAACTTAGTCCCTGGGTATTCAAAACTTGAAATTTCACAAAATACCCTTGAACTATCCATAAATATACAATTTGGAACAATTTTGATAAACTTTTGGAAATTACAAAACAAGTCCCTCAAAAATCCAAAATTACATTTAAGGTCCTTAAAGTTTTAAAATACAATAATTATATACTTTTGGTCCTTGTGTTTATATTATTGGCAGGTTTGGCCCCTTAAAAGAAGTTTGGAATGTTGACAGGATCAGTCCCTCAAGTTTGGCAGATTTACACTTTTGGTCCTTGGGCCTTTTGTACTACTTAAACCAAACGGATCCTATTAAAATAACTAATCCAAATCCAAACTCAAACCAAACACAACCAGCCCACCCCTTTGTATTTTAAATAAAACCGGGCACAAACTACCCACTGTTCACTCTCCCTCACCTTTCCCTCTCAAACCACTGAGTCACAAAACCAGGTGGTTTTGTGCCACCTTCCCCCTCCACTTGCTACCCCAGCTCACAACCTACTCCCCTACACCCTGTCACCTCTTCCCATCAAGCAGTTAATGCTTCCCCACCTTCAAACACTCCACCTTTTCCCCTTGCCCTGTTTTTCCTCATACTTGACCCTAAAAGCTTCAAAAGCTCACCACCTTGTCCCTTCCACTTCTACATACATACAAGAAGCATTGAATGCTTCTCAAACCGCCTCAACTGTCACAAAGGACTTTGGCGCCAAAAGTGAATTTGAATGGTTGAGATCGATTATAATGAATCAAGGGTCAAGATTGAAGTCAGAGCTTAAGAGTGGTCACCAAGGGTACTGAGACTATAAAAGAAGGAAAAGAAGCAGAGGAACAACTACCTTGGCCTTAGGCCATTGTCACTTAGACTTAGCTTAATCATAGTGTAACTTTTAATGCTTTCCTTTAATTATTGTCATTTACAGCTTTAAAATAGTGTAATGATCTCAAAATAGTGTAATGGAACCATTTGACTTCAGTTTAATGCAATCTCTTTAAATTTCATGTTCTATCTTAAGTCCTTTTAATTTCAAAGCCCTTTTCATATCTGTTTGATCATAGTTGATTATATGGACTCAGTTAAGCACACTTAGGCTCCTAACAAATCCAAATGAGCTTTTAGATACATATAAACAGCAATAATCATTTTAAATTAGAAAATCACTAAAAATAGAGAAAATAGAAAATAATCCAAAAATCATGAGTTCTTGGGTGATTCTGCTTGGAGCATGGCAAATTATGGATGACCATGGTAGTAGTGCCTCATGGGAGGTTATAGGTTATGGTTTGGTCCTTGGTTTCCAAAGTCTCAGTTGATTCACCTTGTAAGTCCACTTTTACAATTTTTGCTTTTTATGGCTTAAGTTATCTATCTGTCTTAATTTCTTCTTTTCTGTGTTTATTTGTTGTTAGTTAATGATATTATAGCTTAATATAAGTTTGTTATGTTTTGGAATTTGATTTGGCTTGAAATTCCATTTCAGCTGTCATAAGCTCAATTTTTGAGAATCCTAGGTATACCTTTGTGTGACTACTTATGTATACTGAAAAAGTTCTAATTTAACCAATGAAAACCTCTGGATTTGATAAAATCAGTTTATACAATGATATGGATTGAATAGCTAAATTTAGTTCTATTTAAGGTGTGTTTGGCAATACTGATTCAAGAGTGCTTAACTGATTCTAAGTTGTTATTCTTGGTTGATATTTGATACATAGAGTTCCTTAGGGTCAGACAAACCATAAGTCTATTATGTATACAAGCAAAAGTCAAAAATTCACTTCTTTGATCCTCATTTGAACACTGTGATGATTTGTAAGTCCATACTCACCAAATCCGTTTTAAAGTTGTTCTTACTTGTTTATTTCTTGTTATTGTATCATATTATATCATAATTAGTTGTTAAATTCAGATCAAAGTTGATCAAAGTCAACTTTGATCATAAAACTTAAAAAGTCAAATTTGTCAATACATGTTTTTGAATAAAATCTATAATTTCAGTGTGTGCTCATTATTGAGATTTAGCTTAAAACCTTCTAGGAAATTAAAATTTTGTTGCTTATATTAATTATAAAAATACTAGTTTGCTTTTACTCATCTTATAAACTGCTTATTTTCAGTCTTACTTTAGCTATCTGTTCAAAACCATGCCCTGTGCACAGGTTTAGGTGTCAAGTTCACAAGCTTGCAAAAGCTTGTGAAGTTGACCTTAGCTTGTGAATTTGGCTTATTTGTGTAGCCTTTGTGGTCTAGTTGTAATGTTTATGCTTATTTGTCCCTTATTTGCTTATTTAGGTAGCTTAATCATTCCAACCTTTTTGTCCCATCTTACTCCTTCCACTGAAGCAAACAGTGGAGGTGGAGTTGTTTTCAAAAGCTAATGAAAAGTTCCTCCTTAAGCTTGAGCTTGTGATTTTTAGTTTCATGTTATGCTAACTAGTCATACTCAATGTTTCTGTGTTTGTTGAGCTCTCATGAGCTTATTGGATAAAGATTTGAGAGCTTGTGTTTGCCCACTCACAACATACCCCTGAGCAATTCAGTGGTATTACACCATTTCCACAAGCCTCTCAGAAGCTCATATGTGAACCTCACAGAGTGAACTTGGGCTTTTTGGAAAGCTTACCAAGCCATCTTGAAACTCCAACTTTCATTTTGCCATTTTGAGCTTAACCCGTCAGCTTAAATGGCCATTCAAAAAGTTGCAGGCCTTGGTTTGGACTGTTTGGGTCTGAGTGTAAAGTGAAGTGCTGATTTGCTTATAACAAGCTTATTAGTGCTAATCTTTGCATCTCCTTGTTCATACTTACACATAATACTTGTACATATATACTTTTACCTTTTATTTCCACTTTATAGCTTTTTCAAGCTTGTTTCAAGCTTATGACCCAACTGTAAGCCAAAAGCTTAACTGAAGTGGTCATAAGCTGTGAAACAGCTTATTTCTTTAGTTTGTAAAGTTCCATTTTCTTCAGATATGTATAATACTTGTATATACTCAGTTTCATAAAGAGTAAAACCAAAAGACCCTTTAACCACAAGTGATAGCTTCTATTTAGAAGCTTAAGGCATTAAAAGCCAACTGTGGAGGAGATAAGCTCCCACAGAGCTTATTTCCAAGTTTTGAAAAAGTTGCTTTTGTTAAAGTTACTTATTTTTACTTATTATATAATTTTGCAAAAAGAAAAATCAAAAATAAAATAAAGTGCAAAAAGGTTGTGTGTTAGATTCGAACCTAGGTTCCATTGGTGACAAGTTCACTGCATAACCCACCTAGGCTAGCTCACTTCTCAGTTATCCTTTGCACATTTTATTTCTTATAGTAGTAAACATCTTAGCTTATTTAAATAAGCTTATACGAGCTGTTTGGCTTATTACAGCTTATCTGGATAAGCTGTGAACTTCATAATATATTTCCCAGCTTCTTTACTATGTAAATTACTTTCCATAATTTTTTCGTAATTTTTACTGTTCATATAGTATTTTTAATAATTAATATAGTTTATATTTCTTTTAGATAATAGTTAGTTATATATTTTTAAAACAGCTTATTTATAATTTTTATGAACTTTTTATATTTTTTATGGATTCCTGAAATGGTTAGGAAGTTTTATAAAAAGTTTTATAATTTTATAAATTAGTTTAGTATGTATAATAATTATAGTAGTTTAATTGGTTTATATGAGTAATAATAGTATTTAATTAAATTTTCTTATTTTTGTATATAATATATAGTTTTTATATTTTTCTTAGCTTCTTAATAGTATTTTAGAATTTTGTAAAAAGTTTTAGATTTTAGTTTGTTAGTTTAGTATTTATTATAATTAAATAATAGTATTAGTAATTAGATAATAGTAAATAATTAATAATAAATAGAATAATTGTATAATAAATATATTTTTAGTTTCTAAAATTATTTTATAATAATTTAGATTTTTCAGATTATTTATTTCATTTATTTAAGTTAATTTTAGATT
This sequence comes from Chrysanthemum makinoi, assembly GCA_910596185.1. NCBI lineage: Eukaryota > Viridiplantae > Streptophyta > Magnoliopsida > Asterales > Asteraceae > Chrysanthemum > Chrysanthemum makinoi. The sequence continues at coordinate 43,241,478 of OU343217.1, forward strand.
TTCTTATTATTTAATTCATTATTAAATACATTTAATTCATTTTTAATTTATATTAATTAATTTAATAGTGTAAAAATTTATTCTAATAATTTTCTTATCTTTTTAGGATTCCAAAATATGATTTTCACATTTGTGGGAGTTGTATTGGATCAAATTCACGTTTTATTTTGTACGTTTACGTAATTGTATTTAAACGTACGTTTTAGGTTTTAAACGTTCATCAATTTTAAAAATAGTGATAGCGTTTATTTAATATATTTTATCTTTTTAATTTTATTTAATTTGCATTTAAGTCGCTAAGACATGTAAATCCCTACTATAGTTATATTCGATTTGTTTTTATACGTTTACGTTTAATTTAGGTTAAACGTACGTTTATATATCTTTAACATTTTTAGGTTTCTGATTGTACGTTTTTATTGACGTAGCTGTGACAGAGCTATTACTATTCACATTCCTAGTGTTAGTCAATCAGATTCCTGTTTTACTATACTAATATTATTTTCAACAATTCACAAGTCATTGTACCAGAACGTCACACCTCACCAGGACATAAACGATCCAAGGATATTTTAATCCTTGGTAAACTATCATTCTCTCCCGGGCTGTCGCCCTTTTATCATCTGTTACGGTTGACCGTTCACGAGCGGTTGATAAGTGTGACGGAGAAATAATGGAAGGTAGTTCGGGAGGAATCAAATTTTGGCGCCGCTGCGGGGAGGTCGTGTGCTACGTATTATGACTTGTATTTTGTATTTTGTTGAAATACCTATCCTTGTTTGTATATTATACTTTATCATTCAACTTCCGGGCTGTCAGGGCATATTTATTACAGTTAATCATTCACAAGTGATTAGCTAGCGTGGTAAACCTGACACTAGCCTGGGAGGTAGTGATTACTTATACTGTACCATATTTCTTTTCAATAAACAATATAAAAATACAAAAACATTTTTTCCTTTGCACACAACTTGCCCAGTTTGATGAGTCCCTCAGTTACAACATTTGGTTGTTGGCTGTTTACAGTTGCTAAGCTCTGTCAGACCCAGATTCCCTTTCGAGGGGCGATTGTAAGGAATTTTCTTTCTTTTGTACATATATATATAAAAGATAAAAATACAAAAACATTATAAATTTAAAAATAAAAAAGATTCTCCCTACCTTATCATTTATAATTCTGTGAGTGGCAATCCCACTCCAATTTCTCAACCAAATCTTTGAGTGGCAATCCCACTCCACTTCCTCATGAACCAATTAATTCGGGGTCGAGTCAAGCTAGCGACTCGGTAATCAAAAACAGTAGTTAAACATGGGTTTTCACCCGTGTGTACCACTCTAGTGTGGGGGGGATGTCCCACATGTTGTATATAGATCTAAAAAATGAATGAAAATTGTAAATATTAAAAAAGAGAATAATTGTTGTGTTTCTACACTTAGCTAGTAATGTTATCTTTTACGTTCTAAGTTTCGGCATAACAGCCGGTACTTTGAATATTGAGGACAATATTCATTTCTAAGTGTGGGGGGGAAATTCTGGCGAATTTGATCATAAATGTACCCTTTTAGTCCCTTATTCCCCCATTTTTGGCCAATTTTTTTTTTTTTTTTTTGGGAGTAAGTGTTTTACACTTACTCATCCTATGGTTATCAGTCCGCCTTGTCTAATAAACAAAAGGATTGGCTAATCCAGGAGCAAACGGCTCTTGGTAAAGATATCTCAAATCCGTTGACGGCTTGCAATTTGCCCAAAATTGTATGGTGTTCAGCTCACCATATCCTTAAAAGTGAAGAGTTGGCTAGCCCGCAAGTTTATAGCTTGTGGTAAAGGCAGTTGGAAAACCATAATTGGTAATCAGCTCACCAAAGATATTTTATCTAAGAGTTGGCTAGTCCAGAAGCAAACGGCTTCTGGTAAAGACAAATCAAAACCGTTGACAGCTTATGATTTGCTCAAAATCATTTGGTTATCATTGTGCCAAGGTTCTTACTTGAACTGAAACATTTGGCTACTCCAGAAGTGATGGCTTTTGGTAAAGAGTTTTTCAAATCCATTAAGTTTTAAATAAAAGATTGCTAGGGACTAGCAATAGTTTAGTGTGGGGGATTTGATATGTGTCTAAATACACATATATTTGTATTGTATAAACCCACAAAACGACCAAAAACACACAAATGACTCACAAAATTTTATAAATATCAATGAAATGTGTTTTTATGTGATTCAGGTACAAAAGATTGAAAAACAAGTGAAAAATGCGCAAAGTTCACACAAATGTCAGTTTCAGTCCCTGGAGTTACACCAATTGTCAAAACTAGTCCCTAAATGTTTTAAATGATAGAAAAGTCAACTTAAGTCCTTGGGAAGTCAAAAATATTCACAAATGATCCCTGGATAAAAGTTTACACATATTGGCAATTTTTACCCCTCAAGTTTCAAAATTGGCAAACTTAGTCCCTGGGTATTCAAAACTTGAAATTTCACAAAATACCCTTGAACTATCCATAAATATACAATTTGGAACAATTTTGATAAACTTTTGGAAATTACAAAACAAGTCCCTCAAAAATCCAAAATTACATTTAAGGTCCTTAAAGTTTTAAAATACAATAATTATATACTTTTGGTCCTTGTGTTTATATTATTGGCAGGTTTGGCCCCTTAAAAGAAGTTTGGAATGTTGACAGGATCAGTCCCTCAAGTTTGGCAGATTTACACTTTTGGTCCTTGGGCCTTTTGTACTACTTAAACCAAACGGATCCTATTAAAATAACTAATCCAAATCCAAACTCAAACCAAACACAACCAGCCCACCCCTTTGTATTTTAAATAAAACCGGGCACAAACTACCCACTGTTCACTCTCCCTCACCTTTCCCTCTCAAACCACTGAGTCACAAAACCAGGTGGTTTTGTGCCACCTTCTCCCTCCACTTGCTACCCCAGCTCACAACCTACTCCCCTACACCCTGTCACCTCTTCCCATCAAGCAGTTAATGCTTTCCCACCTTCAAACACTCCACCTTTTCTCCCTTGCCCTGTTTTTCCTCATACTTGACCCTAAAAGCTTCAAAAGCTCACCACCTTGTCCCTTCCACTTCTACATACATACAAGAAGCATTGAATGCTTCTCAAACCGCCTCAACTGTCACAAAGGACTTTGGCGCCAAAAGTGAATTTGAATGGTTGAGATCGATTATAATGAATCAAGGGTCAAGAATGAAGTCAGAGCTTAAGAGTGGTCACCAAGGGTACTGAGACTATAAAAGAAGGAAAAGAAGCAGAGGAACAGCTACCTTGGCCTTAGGCCATTGTCACTTAGACTTAGCTTAATCATAGTGTAACTTTTAATGCTTTCCTTTAATTATTGTCATTTACAGCTTTAAAATAGTGTAATGATCTCAAAATAGTGTAATGGAACCATTTGATTTCAGTTTAATGCAATCTCTTTAAATTTCATGTTCTATCTTAAGTCCTTTTAATTTCAAAGCCCTTTTCATATCTGTTTGATCATAGTTGATTATATGGACTCAGTTAAGCACACTTAGGCTCCTAACAAAGCCAAATGAGCTTTTAGATACATATAAACAGCAATAATCATTTTAAATTAGAAAATCACTAAAAATAGAGAAAATAGAAAATAATCCAAAAATCATGAGTTCTTGGGTGATTCTGCTTGGAGCATGGCAAATTATGGATGACCATGGTAGTAGTGCCTCATGGGAGGTTATAGGTTATGGTTTGGTCCTTGGTTTCCAAAGTCTCAGTTGATTCACCTTGTAAGTCCACTTTTACAATTTTTGCTTTTTATGGCTTAAGTTATCTATCTGTCTTAATTTCTTCTTTTCTGTGTTTATTTGTTGTTAGTTAATGATATTATAGCTTAATATAAGTTTGTTATGTTTTGGAATTTGATTTGGCTTGAAATTCCATTTCAGCTGTCATAAGCTCAATTTTTGAGAATCCTAGGTATACCTTTGTGTGACTACTTATGTATACTGAAAAAGTTCTAATTTAACCAATGAAAACCTCTGGATTTGATAAAATCAGTTTATACAATGATATGGATTGAATAGCTAAATTTAGTTCTATTTAAGGTGTGTTTGGCAATACTGATTCAAGAGTGCTTAACTGATTCTAAGTTGTTATTCTTGGTTGATATTTGATACATAGAGTTCCTTAGGGTCAGACAAACCATAAGTCTATTATGTATACAAGCAAAAGTCAAAAATTCACTTCTTTGATCCTCATTTGAACACTGTGATGATTTGTAAGTCCATACTCACCAAATCCGTTTTAAAGTTGTTCTTACTTGTTTATTTCTTGTTATTGTATCATATTATATCATAATTAGTTGTTAAATTCAGATCAAAGTTGATCAAAGTCAACTTTGATCATAAAACTTAAAAAGTCAAATTTGTCAATACCTGTTTTTGAATAAAATCTATAATTTTAGTGTGTGCTCATTATTGAGATTTAGCTTAAAACCTTCTAGGAAATTAAAATTTTGTTGCTTATATTAATTATAAAAATACTAGTTTGCTTTTACTCATCTTATAAACTGCTTATTTTCAGTCTTACTTTAGCTATCTGTTCAAAACCATGCCCTGTGCACAGGTTTAGGTGTCAAGTTCACAAGCTTGCAAAAGCTTGTGAAGTTGACCTTAGCTTGTGAATTTGGCTTATTTGTGTAGCCTTTGTGGTCTAGTTGTAATGTTTATGCTTATTTGTCCCTTATTTGCTTATTTAGGTAGCTTAATCATTCCAACCTTTTTGTCCCATCTTACTCCTTCCACTGAAGCAAACAGTGGAGGTGGAGTTGTTTTCAAAAGCTAATGAAAAGTTCCTCCTTAAGCTTGAGCTTGTGATTTTTAGTTTCATGTTATGCTAACTAGTCATACTCAATGTTTCTGTGTTTGTTGAGCTCTCATGAGCTTATTGGATAAAGATTTGAGAGCTTGTGTTTGCCCACTCACAACATACCCCTGAGCAATTCAGTGGTATTACACCATTTCCACAAGCCTCTCAGAAGCTCATATGTGAACCTCACAGAGTGAACTTGGGCTTTTTGGAAAGCTTACCAAGCCATCTTGCAACTCCAACTTTCATTTTGCCATTTTGAGCTTAACCCGTCAGCTTAAATGGCCATTCAAAAAAGTTGCAGGCCTTGGTTTGGACTGTTTGGGTCTGAGTGTAAAATGAAGTGCTGATTTGCTTATAACAAGCTTATTAGTGCTAATCTTTGCATCTCCTTGTTCATACTTACACATAATACTTGTACATATATACTTTTACCTTTTATTTCCACTTTATAGCTTTTTCAAGCTTGTTTCAAGCTTATGACCCAACTGTAAGCCAAAAGCTCAACTGAAGTGGTCATAAGCTGTGAAACAGCTTATTTCTTTAGTTTGTAAAGTTCCATTTTCTTCAAATATGTATAATACTTGTATATACTCAGTTTCATAAAGAGTAAAACCAAAAGACCCTTTAACCACAAGTGATAGCTTCTATTTAGAAGCTTAAGGCATTAAAAGCCAACTGTGGAGGAGATAAGCTCCCACAGAGCTTATTTCCAAGTTTTGAAAAAGTTGCTTTTGTTAAAGTTACTTATTTTTACTTATTATATAATTTTGCAAAAAGAAAAATCAAAAATAAAATAAAGTGCAAAAAGGTTGTGTGTTAGATTCGAACCTAGGTTCCATTGGTGACAAGTTCACTACATAACCCACCTAGGCTAGCTCACTTCTCAGTTATCCTTTGCACATTTTATTTCTTATAGTAGTAAACATCTTAGCTTATTTAAATAAGCTTATACGAGCTGTTTGGCTTATTACAGCTTATCTGGATAAGCTGTGAACTTCATAATATATTTCCCAGCTTCTTTACTATGTAAATTACTTTCCATAATTTTTTCGTAATTTTTACTGTTCATATAGTATTTTTAATAATTAATATAGTTTATATTTCTTTTAGATAATAGTTAGTTATATATTTTTAAAACAGCTTATTTATAATTTTTATGAACTTTTTATATTTTTTATGGATTCCTGAAATGGTTAGGAAGTTTTATAAAAAGTTTTATAATTTTATAAATTAGTTTAGTATGTATAATAATTATAGTAGTTTAATTGGTTTATATGAGTAATAATAGTATTTAATTAAATTTTCTTATTTTTGTATATAATATATAGTTTTTATATTTTTCTTAGCTTCTTAATAGTATTTTAGAATTTTGTAAAAAGTTTTAGATTTTAGTTTGTTAGTTTAGTATTTATTATAATTAAATAATAGTATTAGTAATTAGATAATAGTAAATAATTAATAATAAATAGAATAATTATATAATAAATATATTTTTAGTTTCTAAAATTATTTTATAATAATTTAGATTTTTCAGATTATTTATTTCATTTATTTAAGTTAATTTTAGATTTTCTTATTATTTAATTCATTATTAAATACATTTAATTCATTTTTAATTTATATTAATTAATTTAATAGTGTAAAATTTATTCTAATAATTTTCTTATCTTTTTAGGATTCCAAAATATGATTTTCACATTTGTGGGAGTTGTATTGGATCAAATTCACGTTTTATTTTGTACGTTTACGTAATTGTATTTAAACGTACGTTTTTAAGTTTTAAACGTTCATCAATTTTAAAAATAGTGATAGCGTTTATTTAATATATTTTATCTTTTAATTTTATTTAATTTGCATTTAAGTCGCTAAGACATGTAAATCCCTACTATAGTTATATTCGATTTGTTTTATACGTTACGTTTAATTTAGGTTAAACGTACGTTTATATATCTTTCACGTTTTAGGTTTCGATTGTACGTTTTAATGACGTAGCTGTGACAGAGCTATTACTATTCACATTCCTAGTGTTAGTCAATCAGATTCTGTTTTACTATACTAATATTATTTTCAACAATTCACAAGTCATTGTACCAGAACGTCACACCTCACCAGGACATAAACGATCCAAGGATATTTTAATCCTTGGTAAACTATCATTCTCTCCCGGGCTGTCACCCTTTTATCATCTGTTACGGTTGACCGTTCACGAGCGGTTGATAAGTGTGACGGAGAAATAATGGAAGGTAGTTCGGGAGGAATCAGCCAACTTTGCTCAAGTGCTAGGAATTCCCAACCGAGGAACATGTCTCTACTCGGATAAATGGTCACTCACCGCTCTTGATGCTATCAATGACCGCTCTCTACCCTACCAAACCCGTTTGGCCGACAAGGATGTCATCCGTGAACACCTTTTTAACCCAAAAGGTGATACAACCCGAGTTACCCGAAAGGGAAAAGAAGTAAACCGAGATCCATATGGAATGGAGCTAAATGAACTTAAGCCCGAATTTAAGAAATGGGAGGAGCTACTTAGAGCCAACGTCATTAGCACCATAGGAAATAGGGATCACATTAACTCTTGCCTTTGTCATATGCTCTACAACTTGTCTACCCGTCAACCATTCAATTTAGCCTACTACATAGCTAGGAGAATGATTGATATTCCAACTCAAGGATCGGTTGCTCTTCCATACGGGATGCTCCTCACCCGTCTCTATAGAAGCTTTGATACCAATAACCTGAAACAATGGTGAATGCTAACAATTTCATGCAGGGGGATAGCGCAAGTATGCTATCAAATTTTACCCATTTTCACTATAATGTGAAAATCAAAAAGCCTTGCTCAAAATACATGCTCCACTATGTTTTATATATATGTTATCTACTTTTCCTAACTAGAAATGTTTAGTATAACATGTTTTGAGAAGAATTTCAGGTTTCGGAAAAGTCCCGACACCTAAAAACGAACTCTGTCCATTTTTCTCAAGACTTCACGGATCAGGCGGCACCATAAATTTGGTACCGTCCGTTATGTAAATTGGTACCGCTACAGCGTGGACCAGACGGCACTTTTTAGGGTTCGGCTACCGTAAGTTTTTGGTGTCGTGGATCCTTCAGGTAACTTTCTGAATTTCGACTATTTCGTGATTACAAACTACCATCCAATGCTTATAAATCAATCCTAAATTGCTTATACTCTTATTAGAACTAGTATAATTCACTTAGGAATATAAGAAATCCATTTCCCACCAAAATCCAAAATTTTGAAAAATCCACCCAAGGAGCCCTTTTGCATAAAGGAAGGAACCAAATTTTTGGTACCTTCAAATCCGTGGGTGATCTGAATATTAGGAAATTCCACTCACTAGAACACATTTATTGCAAATCTTTTCTTCTTCACTCCATCTCTCTTGAATGGCTTGACTTGGGTGATATGACTAGCATTCAACCCACTTCCAAATCATTAGGAACCTCATCTCTTCAATGGCTTAACATCAAATCAAACACATTTCTCCATGATTTCTCATCTCTATAAATTGAGAGGTTTTACCATGATCATCCTCACACCTTCTTCATTCTTACTATCATCTAGCAAAGACAAACCAAAGTCAAAAATGACAAAATCATCTCCAAAACCTTGCAAGAAGACCGCTAGAATTAGTGTGAGGCCTTGTTGCTTCGTTAACCTTAGCTCCTCATCCGAGTCTTCTCCACTCACAATCTCATCTCCCATCCGAGATGATACAAACCTTACCTTAGCCACACCTACTCAATCACACATTGTGATCACCACTCCACCACCAACAAAAACACCAACTTCACCTCCACCGGCACCCATCCAAACATCCAAAACACCCTCACCACCTTCACCAAGGTCTCCAACTCTCATTCCTATGGAGTTATTTTCCACTACACCTACTTCACCAAATCCTTTCTTGGAGGACTTGGATGACTTGCCTCCTAGGCCAAATCATCCACCACCATTGCCATCATTTGGCTCAATTGAGCGGATGGCTCATGAGTCACCTCGGTCATCCTTGGACCCAAACGCCCCATTAGGGCCTAAACCTCTTCTCTTCCACCCCATTCACAAAGACATTCATGGTCCTTTGTATGGGGATCATTCACTCCCCACATCAATGTCCCCTCATCTTGAGGACATTGAGGAGTGTATGTGGGATGCCAATCCCACTAGAGAGGAGATTCAAACGGAACTCCACAACCTCTACCAAATCAAAGGCATGGTGGACTCTCACTTGAGTGAGACAATGCAAATGAAAAGTGCTTTGCTTGCCTCTATCATGACCACCCCAAACATTTCCACCAACACCAACACATCTACCATTCCACCACCACAACCTCCCCAAACATACTACCCCCCTAGGCATGGTTGCTCAACTTGTGAGCAAACGGCCCAAACCGTTGATAGGACCTGGGTTATGGTCCTTGACTTTCAAGAAGAAATGAGGTTCATCCTCAATCACATCCTTGAGCGCTTCAACGCTCTTTCTCATCCACCATCAAATTAGGATGGTCATAGTTTAGCATTTCTAGTTTTCTTTTCTTAGGATTATTTTCTTTTCTTTTCTTCTTGTACTTAAACACATCATTGTGTTCCCATTTCATGATATTTATTCATGAAAATTTTAACTAATGAATAATGTGTTTTATAGTGTTGGAGCTTTTACATAGTATTTGGTAATGCTTGTAAATGATCATTATTACTAACATTTTTTTTGTAGCTTTTATTTTCACAATCCATGTATCTTCCCATTAAGCACCCAATTTAGGGGAGCTTGATCAAGGGGAGATAATTGCACGGGCTCATTACATTCCAAGATCGCTCTTCTTTTTGTTGAGACAAAAAGGGGAGAAAATATAGAACTTGATTATATTTTGACTTTTCTTAAAAAGTCAACTGCATACTTTGACTTTCTGGAAAAGTCAACATCATGCATCAACTAGTGAATACTTTGACTTTCATAATAGTCAAACATCATACACTTGCATTATCATTCTCCTTTCAAGTTCTAAAACTAATATTTTTATAACTCTTGCACAAACTTTGTATCTTTTATAAAAATAAAATTTATATTTTGCCCTCAACAAAAAGGGGGAGATTGTTAATACAAATATCGTCATTAAACGTTATTTATATTTTTGATCTCTACCTAAGTTTTGTTAACGACAAAAGTAAATTTAATTTGTATAAAAGCTTAAAGCTTGTCAAGTTTAATAGATATTAAAACAAGCTTTTTCAAACAATATATTCATCATTCAAGCATTTACATTTATGATTAGTAACATCTTGATATAACTCTAATCATTATGTATGATAGTAGTTTTTAGAATGTGTTAGGTTCTTAAAACCAAACACTACTTAAGTACTTGCATATTTCTAAAAATAGTAATACAACATATGACATCATGTGATGCATCATGGAAATCATTGGAAGATTTCATTAGATATTTTGTGTGGATTTGTACTCTTCATATCTTGCACAATCTCACTTAGATAGAGTTGACTTTAGCAAAGATTTGATATCTTGACTGTCAACGGGCGGTACCAATGGTACACGGGCGGAACCCTTCTAAGGGTTCCGCGGTCCGTGGACGCTTCTGTCCATTTTGGCTATAAATAGCAATGCCAAGCCAAGTAGTTTATCATCCCTTTCTAACATACTCTCATACATATCTTCTCTCTAACCTTTCTAACTCAGTTTCATATCATATTAGTGATCTCTTTTGTAGCAAAGAAGATCAAGTCACATTCAAGCTTCAAACGAGAAGTTGGAAGTCTTGTTTGTTTAGTGTTGTATGATCTTGTGTTGATTCATACTTCATTGTTGTATTAAACCATCATAATCGTGTGAGTGTGAGTGGTTAGTATTTTAGTCCTCAAAATACATTGTGTGTGGGAGTGGTTGTACCCTTGGAAAGAACTCGACATCTAGCTTAGTGTCGGAAATAAGTGTAAGCGAAGTGTAAAGGTTTTCTCCGCCGGTGAAAGGAGCTTGTTGACTAGTGAAGTTAAACTCTCGAGTGTGAGACTCGAGGAGTGGAGTAGGGCAAGGAAAAAGAGTCCTTGTAGACCGAACCACTATAAACAACTTGTTGTGGTTTGATCATTTCTTTCCTTATTTACTCCTTATATACTGCTTGCATATTTCATTAACATATCTAAGATCAATATTAATTGATCTTTACAATAAGTTTCAAAACAAAGTTTTTAATTGGTAAACTATTCAACCCCCTTCTAGTTTTCTACAAAAATGATATAAGCACTTTAATAATTTTCATATAGCTTAATTTAATATTGGCATTATCCTATAACATTATCAAATAATAAAGTATGATCTATACATAATCAATTAATCATATGTCTTACATGCAAACAAATAAAATTTCATGATAAACAAGACACATAATAAACTCAGTTTCATTTACTTTAAACACATCTGTATCAAAATCTTTACAATGACTTTTCATAAAATTGTAGTAACTCATCACGTACACCTTGTTTAGTTTCCAATAATCGTATATGCTATTAACAAGTAGTATGGAATTAATATATATCAATGGTATAAGAATTACCTCATGGGAATATGGGATCAAACTAACTGTTTTCTTAAATCGAACAATGGAATTTAACGAAAAGATGAATCGGTTTCTTCGTCCTTGTCATCAAACTCTTCTAAAGCTTTATCAACTAAAAACACTTTTAGAGCGTGTTGATAACGTGTTGTGAAACTAATAATTAAGAAGAGAACAAATAACAAAAATAAAGATTGAAACATGGAAGAATTGTATTATTCATCTCTTTATGGAGGCATGTATATATAGTTACAAGATGGAGTATTTCACAAGATACAATTCACTAATTAAGATAACTACTACTAATAATAGATATGGACATCCATTCTATATTTATCCATAACAAAATTTACTTTATAAGTAGTAAAAATATAAGTATTTAAAAGAAATAAATAAAATTAAATAAAAGAATTTTCATTAATAATGATTTTTTATGTAGCATTATTCATTAAAAAAAATTAGTTATGCTACATCACAAAATTTTACAAAAGATGTCATATCATTTTGTGAAAAGTATTTTGTAAAATTTTGTAGATGTAGCATTTCTTTTTATTTTTTTTAATGCCACATGTTTTATCTTCACAATGTAACCATTCAAGTCTTCAGTTACATTTTGAATTAGGAAGATAATTATAAAAATAAATCATTTTTGTTTATCTTGTCCTACTCCTAATTATGCATTATGATGTAAAACACTTGAAAGATATTCTAAATAGTACAAAATATTATACATATAGTACGAAAATTAAAGATATACAACTATTTTCTTAGTAAATTAAATCTGAAATAAAAATCATCACCAAAGCCGATCGCTACAATGTTCTCACAAAGTTCGAAGATTCAAATGTCAGTAGAGGTCACAAAGTGTCACATGAATACCTCGGTTAAACTATGTACATCTAAATAAAAGAAGAATAAAGTAGTTTGAACAAAACAAACTTCAGTAGTTTTTCCGTTGAATTACAAACTACACATTTATGTACAAATTTCAAAATTAATAATAATTTTATTATTGAAAATTGATATTAAAGTAAGATGTAGTTGTAAGTCTCATAATTCACGGTGTAAATTTAAAGTCAATTTAATTTGATAAAACTAAACATGGTTTTGTGGTTTGTTTAGCAACACACGAAACAAAAACTATTTAAATTAACCATCCATATGATACAAAATAATAACACTAAATCATATCATAACCAGGTAAGATGTAGATATGATAACACATCTTACCCGAAGATATACATACTGCTTTTAAAAACCATAACAGAAAATTAATCCTCCACTGGTCACGGAGGTTCACCTGCGCCGACTCTGGACTATCAAAAAAGATAGTCGCTCTGAAAGTAGTCGGCTCGCAATGTCAAGTCAAAAATCCAAGTAAAAAAAAATAAGCAGGAAAGAAAAGTCTAACGCAAACATCAATATGCTATTTGCATTAATCATCTTGCGAGAGTTTTTTGTTTTATACTTCTAGCTTAGTAGAATTGTGTATGCCATTAATGTTTTACAAATAGTAATTTATACAAATTTTTACTTATTTTAAGGCAACATATAAAATCGACCAAACTAAATCTAAACTCACTGCATCACCTAACCGACCCTACAACCTACATGGATATCATGGGATATCACAAAGTGGATATCATACTTATTAAATATATCTCCGACATACTAAACCCACCAAAGCTCAAACAACACTTGAGGGCAAATACTTGACAGAAAGCATAACATGGATTGACGACCGACCACAAACCTTAACCTCACACATGAAACATAACCTCCCGCCAGAGTCTCGAAACACACAAAACACACACTTCTGAACATACGACCTAACCAATGGTAGCATTGTGAATAGTGAATATGGTAAATCGAATAAAATAACCCATAAAGTATGAACACCACCTAGTGAAAACCCGTAAACTCAAACAAGTCTCCCTCAACTCTTGCTTTAACGACTCTCGGCTTACAACCTGCCTCTCACCGTCTCACAACCTGAATATCAACCTTTACTATATATGAAGAGATTTTTTTTCTTAAAATTTAAAAAATTAGTAAAGTTTAATTACTAATATACTTTTGATTAAAAATGATAACAACATCTACAATTAAATTAATAGTTTAAACTTTAAAAAATCATTTTTAACCCATAAAACTATAAATTCGCAAGTATAATTATTACTGCTAACCGTCATTATGCACGGTTATTCGTCTAATACGAACAAAATCATAAACACAAAATTTACGGAACTTACATGTTTGATTTATAAACACATATACTCCATACAACATATGTACTTTCTACAAAAGAAAAATATGACATGATACAAGAGTCATGCACCACTTCCATGACACATTTCACACTTAAAAAAAAAAAAAAAACCTTGTCTCCAAACCCAAAAAATAACAAAACAAAAAACATAAATTTAAACTTGTATAGTGTGTTAGTGCAAATATTACGATATTTAATCTATACAGTCTCGTTTGTTTTGATTGATGACAAACATGTAACTTGTAATACATAACGTAAAATGTACAAGTTACTTGTAATCACACTTTGTCTCAACATACATTCAACACCTCTCGATGTCTCAAGTCCTCGTATGTTACAACACAGGTTCGTACATGTTTGTTATGTGGCATTATGATCAAACCCATTAACAAATCATTTAGAATGTTTAAAATACATTTAGAGTCCCTAAGTATTTTAATAGGTTAACCATTCTATTTCGAACCTCATTTTACATGTTGCATTCACAAGAATTTCAAAAGGTAACTAGACATTTTTTTAACTAGTTACATAATACATTTTACAAGTTTACCTTGATAAACCTTTAATCTAAAAATGGAAATACATGTTACATCATGTCATGCATCATCTTTGAAATCCTTGGAAGATCACTTGAATATTTTGGTTAGATTGATACTCAATATACCAAATGTAATCTTAGTAAGATTTGGTAATATCTTGGAAAGATTTGAAGAAAGATTTTTAGATTTTGTGTCGGCACCCACGGAACCCTTTTGTATAAAGGGCGAACCCTTTAAAGGGTTCTTGGTCCGTGGACGCCCTCGTCCACTTTTGGCTATAAATAGAAGCCCATTGTTTTCCCATTTCTTCACCACTTGAAAACACTTCTTCTCCACCTTCTTGCATACATTTAGATCTATCATTAACAATGTAGTAACATACATTAAACACTCTAATGATCATGATCATAATGCTTATAACATTCATCTTTGTTGTAAGCATACTCTACATTGATCAACCAAGGAAAGCTTGGAGATCTAGCCATCCCCACTCACCACAAGTTGAAGATCTATCACAACAAGTTTAGGGAACTTGTGATCTTCATCATGAAGGCTTCCTATCAATGGAAGATCATTTAGAAGTAGTTATTCATATCCATTAGACATTTGTGTCATGGATCATTAGTGTAGACATCATTGCATCATAACAACACTTTCACCAAACTAGATTAGATGGTTTATGTGTTTGTGCCATAAAACACAAGGTTTGTTATGTTGGGCCATAAAACATATTGGGAGTGGTTGTACCCTTGTAAAAGAACTCGACATCTAGCTTAGTGTCGGAAATATTGTATAGGCGACGTTAGGTTGGTTCTACCTCGAACTAGAACCCGGTATTTAGCTTTGTACCGAAAAAGTGTGTCGACGATTGTAAGGTTTTCTCCGCCAAGAAGGGAGCTTGTTGATTTAGTTAAGTAACTCTCGAGTTGGGTACTCGGGGAGTGGAGTAGGGCGGAAAGGAGATCCGTGACCGAACCACTATAAATCCTCGTGTTCGGTTTGCACTTTCCTTTCTTTATCTCTTTACATTTATACTTGCACTATACTACTGTTTGGGATGTGGTTTGATGTTAATGCTTGTGTGACAACATGGTTTACTATGCTTTACATTAGTCACAAACAATAATTGGAACTTTCATATTATAACAAGCTTCATAAGAGATTTGATACTAAAGATCTAAAGTTTTTAAACGGTAACGTATTCACCCCCTCTACGTTTTCACATAGTACAATCATATCTTTGTACACAATTGTTAATGGCATCATAGCAGAGCAATTAGTGTTCAATACTCTCTAAAACCTTATTTTATCAAAATAGAGTTTGACCAAATAAATCAAGAGAACAAATCGAGCAATGAGATAGATAAGTAATTGCAGAGTCAACACTATAACTAAGCACGTAATTACGTAAATCATACTTGAAACAGAAAGCTGAATCACACATTAGCAAAAAATGGAATGAACTAAAAGCATCTCTTAAAAACTTCATTTGGTCCCAAATCAGAGATTGTGCTGAGAGTCTTTGACACAGTTTTGTATTGTAGAACCTCTCTATCTAATTCCACCATAAGAAAAGAATACTCTTCTCTTTCTCCCAAAACAATATAAAAAATAAGTTTTTGAAAAATCCATCTTTCGCGAAACGGCTTTATAATGTCATCAAGATTAACAATGCACTTCACTGACCATTCAGAATACATATTCCTCTTCTCATAAATAGTAATATGTTGGGAATCAGCATCACCCTCATTAACAAGGAGCAAACAACCACGAGACTCAAACAACCTATATTCATTCCTATCAAAGGTTAAAGAGGTTTGTAAGGCTGTTAAAATCGAATGCTCATTCATGATATCCAACAAATTGTTTGTTCGTATGAAGAGATTTTTTTTTCTTAAAATTTAAAAAAAGAGTAAAGTTTAATTACTAATATACCTATAATTTAATGATAACAACATACATAATTAAATTAATATTTAAAACTCTAAAAATCATTTTTTCTAACCCATAAAACTATAAATTCGCAATTATAACTATTGCCGCTAACCATGCACGAATATTCGTCTGGTACTAACAAAATCATAAACACAAAACTTGCGAAACTTATTTAATTTTCTTACATCTTTGATTTATAAGAGCATGGGGTATGGTTCGTTTTGCCTCTCGCCGAATCCGATGTGGCAGCTCGCCGGTGGGCGCCACCCCTCGCCAACACACCAGATCCCCTCGCCACTTTGCTCTTCGTCGTTCCAACGACATGAATACGACAAAAAGTAATTGACGAAGAATTGGAAGAAAGAATTTAATCTTGTACAGTCCAAATTTATAACTCTCACCTTGCATCTACAAATTATAAAAAAAGGATGGTTATATATGAATAAATTTATGTTAAGTGATATGGGTTTATGAGAGTTACCAGAGTAGATGAAGAAAAAGATGATCTTGTGATATGGAAAGTGGGCCGGACAAGGGTGGATGATCGGAGAGAACAAAATGGTAGTGACAAGAGTGTAGATGGAAAAGTTATCCATTAGTGAAATAAACTTTATTTTTATTTAAGAGTTATGATTTCTGAGGGGTTGCCGGAGCCGAAATAAACTTTAAGTTTTGTATGGTTTTTATTTTTCGTATGTTTTTGTTTTTTTTTTCGTAAGGTTTTTTTTTCGTATGTTTTTTTTTTGTTTTTTTTTTTTTTGTATTGTATTGTATTGTAGTTGTATTTTTATTTAAGTGAATGAAATGAAATTTATTTTGTTTGAAAAATGTAGAAAAGAAAAAAAAGGGTGGGTGGCGCTCAAATGAAGAGAAGTGAGTAACTTGTGATTGAGGGGTATTTTTAAGTGAGTGTGTTGTATTGATGTAGAGGTGATATGACACATATGAAACCCAAATAAAGAGAAGTAGGCAACCCAACACCCATGCTCTAAAGACATACACTCTATAGTCCATACAACATACATTGTACTTTCTACAAGAAAAACCATGACATGATCCAAGAGTCATGAACCACTTCCATGACACATTTCACACTTATCCAAAAAAAACACTTATCTCCAAACCCAAAAAATAACAAAACAAAAAACATTTAAAAAAAGAAAAAAACACAAAGTGAGTAGTAACTTACAAAACATTTCACTTATACACTCAAAATTCCTTACTTACAAAGCATGTACAACAACAACAAACACAAACCCTAGATCTATCTATAATATCTACTGTAACAAACAAAGAAACCACTTCTCAGTTCTCACCTATACATATACATATATATCTATATAAATACATCTATATTAAATATTAAGAAGATGAGTGGGAGTACAACAGTGGCAAGTAGTGGGATGAGTGGTTACAGGCCACCATTTACAGCAGTGCAGTGGCAAGAACTTGAACATCAAGCATTGATTTATAAGTATTTAGTGGCTGGTGTTCCTGTTCCTTATGATCTTGTTGTTCCTATTAGAAGGAGTCTTGAGGCTTTGTCTGCTAGGTTCTTTAATCATCCTAACTGTAAGTTTTTGGATTTGGGTTTTGTTTTTTGTTGATTCTTATGTTATATATTGGATTTATGAGGTGGATATGTGTTTAATGAAATGATTTTGGTAGATTAGGATTTGCTAGGCTCTTTAATCATTTTAGTTGTAATTTTTTTGGAAAAAGAGTGGGTTTTGCCTGTATGAAATAAAGATTGGTTTTTTTGATGTGGAATGATTGTGATGTTTTAGATTTTAAATTAGTTTTTATGGATATTTGTTATATATGTGAGTTATGTGTTTATTTGATGGATTAGTACATGTCTTGTTGTTCTTATTAGAAAAAGTTTTGAAGCTTTTATGTTGGTTTTGATGTTATAGATATGATTTATGATGTGGGTATGTGTTTAATGAAAAGATTATGATAGATTAGTATTTGATAGGTTCTTTAATCATCCTAATTGTAAGTTTTTTTTATAAAATGTTTCTTTTTTTTTTTTTTTTTTATATATATGGGATTTGTTTTTATGGTTTAAAGATTGGGTTTAATTGATGGATTTGTATCTGTTTGGTTCTTTAATCATTCTAATTGTAAGTTTTTATTTTTGTGGATGTTGGTTTTGTTCTTTGTTAAGTTTTATGTTGGTTTTGGTGTTAAAGATATGTTTTTTTGTGGTTTTTATGTTGGTTTTGCAAGTCTTACAAAAAAAAATGGTATTTGGACATGGGTTTAGTTTTTTTTGGTTATTGTGTTCTTTATTAGTTTTTTGATTTGGGTATGTGTTTAATGAAATGATTGTGATATATTGGGAATTGCTAGGTTCTTTAGTCATCCTAATTGTAAGTTTTTGTTTGGATTTGGGTTTTGTGTGTTTAATGAAACGATTATGATTTTAGTATCTTGGTTGATTAAATTTTACATCATTTTTATCTAGTAGTATTTAGTTTTTTGGTGAATAACCTTTATGAGTTATGCCGTTTATAAATTTTGCTAAAAATATTGTTTTTTGGATTTGGGTTTTGTTTGGTTGATGTTGTTGGTTATATGATTTATAGATTGGATTAGTGACAAGGGTATGTGTTTAATGGGTGGATTCTTTAGTTTAAAATCACATTTACATTAAAGACTGCTTTTTTGCTTATTAATGGTGGATTATTTTCTTTTTATGTGTTAATATGGCGCTTTTATGAGTTATGTTGACGTCTTTTGTCTCACACGGAGGGGATAGTTCTAACTAATATACTTGTGGATGGGTTGATTAGGCTATGTGTTGTACATAATGGTATAGAAAGTTGGCTTTAAAAAAATACAAGTCGTAAAGTTGTCTAAACTTGTTTTTAATGCATAAAATCTTCTAATCATGGTTTTAAGAAATAAGAAACACGACTATTATTGAAATAAAATATTATTTTACTCATACTTACCACAAATTTGTCTATGGAAAATGTTTTCTAATATTGACAACAAGTGATCTAGGTCAACCTGGCTAGTTTTGACATGCACTCAAATGACTTGGTTTGGCTTTGTTAGCAAACCGATATGGATTTCTTATGTGGCTCTCTATCTTGTTTGAATTTACTCTTAAAGCTGGGATTGCAGGTGATGTTTTACTTATTGACTGATGTTATGCTTTCATTTCATATTTTTGTACAGCGTTAGGTTATTGCTCGTATTACGGGAAGAAGTTTGATCCAGAGCCAGGGAGGTGTAGGAGGACGGATGGGAAAAAATGGAGGTGTGCCAAAGATGCATATCCTGACTCTAAATACTGTGAGCGCCATATGCATCGTGGCAGAAACCGTTCAAGAAAGCCTGTGGAATCTCAAACTGCTTCTCAATCATTGTCAACTGCGGTGTCACAAGTCACTACCGTGAGCAGCACTGGTGGTAATAGAAGCTACCAAAGTCTTGGTAGTGGTAGCTTCCAGAACTCAAACTTGTATTCCAACTCAAATTCGGGGAGTCTTGATTTTGGGAGCAATGTATCGAAATTGCAGTTGAATGCTAATACTTATGGGCTCAACAACAACAATTTTAGGTACTTGTTCTCCATCACTAGATTATTTTTGTGAATAGCTAATTATTCATGCAAGGTTCCTATAAAGATATATCTCTACAGAATGAGGGCGTTTATGGAACTGATTACGTGTTTGAATAAACAAAATCTACTTTTGATTATCTAATTTTGAGAGTATAAACGGTTTTGGAAAGTCAGTTTCATACCACATGCAGAAGCTGGTCAGACCTATTTACCCTTATTTTAACCCAATAATAGATCGTATTATTACCATTTCAGAAAAGGTTTATCTTTTAACCTTGGATGACCGTTTTGGTCATTTTATCAATCAAGTCATCCACACATCTGACATCCTCATTATTTAAACTTTAATCAGCAGACGCACATCTGAATTCTATCTTCTAACAACCCCTTCAGAACTTTTACACATGAGTTTGCCAAGTGTATTATCAGTTTGGCACACAAAATTTGTAGGATCCCGCTTAGGATCCATATTAAATTGTTCATAAACTCTTTTGTTTCATGCCTTCACTTAATTTTCATAATATAAGTTAGGTCCTATGATCTACCACAATTTGTTCAGTAATTAATGTAGCTACATGTATAAGTAATAAAATCTAGTGCAATTCATTAGTACCTATGGTAAATCCATGTGTTGTCATGGGGATAATAGAGCAGAACAAGCGTCTATATGTTATTGTTTCTGGCTAAACTTGATGAATTGACTTATTTTAGGTGCAATTGGAATGAAAGTAGTATATCTTATATGGATATGATGATTATTGAATATATGGCTGTAGTTAACTTACTTAACTTCACATTTCCATGTCGAACCTCATCTCAGGCATGACTTCGTAAAGAATTACAAGTACCAATTATAGTTGGTCTTCACTAAGAATTTCGTTAAAGCTTTCCTTTTTTGCCCCTTGCGAATGATAGCATACCCTATAAGTATATGTGCTCACTGGACAGCTTGCTTGACGAGGGTATGCTGATTTGATAATGTGAACTATAGTTACAGATTTATGGTGCGTGAAACTCTGGATTAAGAGATGACACATGATGTTATTTTGATTTCAGTATAAAGCTCTAAACTTGAGGCGGCAATTTTAACCCGTTAATATGAAAGCGGGTCCATAGTGGTTCTTTGACTGTTATATGAAGCCTTATGTTTGTGAATTTTGGCATGCAGGTTTGATCAAGGGCTAACTGTTGACGTGGATGATCAAAATTACTCTTCTGGAGCTTCAAGTGCAAGGGGTCTAGGCATGGAATCTAACGCAGACAGTACATGGCGTCTGGTGCCTGCCCAACTTCCCACCGCTTCTCTAATGGAATCAAGAAATGACTCTTATCTACAAACAAAATCCCCACAACTGACCATGGTTAATGCATTCGATCCCATCCTTGATGCTATACCAGTCTCGAAATCAACCCAACAACATTGCTTATTTGGTAACAAGATTGACTCCCCTATTGAACCTAAACATGAACAGCACATGATGCGGCCATTCTTTGACGAGTGGCCCGAAGCCCGTGAACAATGGTCCAGTCTTGATGTTGATAGCAAGAACTCGTTTTCAACAACTCAGCTATCTATGTCAACTGCTTCTGAGTATTCTGGAGGAAACGAATGCTCCCCAAATGGTATGTTAAGTGTAATCACTCGCTAATTAGCATTTACGTGTGTGGTTTATGCAAGTATAAGAATAAACTGAACCATTGTTGTCTTGTGCAGATGCGTAAGAATGGACACTTTAGTGATGAAAGATTGTGCCAAAGATGTTGTGTGTATCTGATTATGTTGTATGATCTTGAAATTACATCAGGATAATGTAAGTTTTGGATGTTGTCATGTTGACTATTGTCTGCGGGTTAAAGTAAATGTAGCTAAAATGGCGAAGTCCTCCAACATATACTTGTTTAAGCCTCCCTGGAATAAATGTTGGATCTATTTTAAATTTTACATTTATTTGCAGTTGCGTGAATCTTGGGCCATTCTAAGCTGTAAACTTTGTTGAGTTACTGTCTTTTTGGCTAATTTGGTGTTGATGTATCAAACTGAGATTTGGTTTGATTGCTTTTTATAGTTGAGGTGACGTTTTGAAAACATTCGCTAGGACAAGTTCCTATACATTATTCCTGGAAAAAAAGCTGGCAACATAAAGTTATAGTTCAGTAAGAAAATTATGAGTTGTTTATAGACTACTGAGATGCTTAAATTCAGCTGTGATATGTGAAGCTCAACTTTCATTAACAAATTATTGTTTACAAAAAGCCGTATCCTGCAATAGGCAAAGTAATGATGATCTGCAATTTAGTCTTCGGTTTCAAGAAAGAACGAAACCAAAACTCTTACAACACGAGAATCTAACTTAACAAATTTCTATAGTTTTTAAACAATGAATCAAACATGTATGAGATCTTTTCTGGTGTATCTAACGAACAAGTTTCGTCAACATTTGGTCAAAGATTACTTGGAGCAGCAACTGCATTTTATTCTTGAGCCTGCAAGCGGGCTGATATCGCTGTCACATATCTCAACGAGGATGGTTGATGCGACTTTTGAGTTCGTCAAAACAATCCACAACCATCTTTGCCGGATAAGACACTAATCTATTTATGCCCGAAAAGGTCACCCTGTTGTCTGCAGATTGTTCATGATTGAAAGTAGACACCCATCTCTGAATCCCAGATACATCAACTCCACCATTAATAGCTCTTGCATCAACAAGACCATTAGATCGGGCGAAGTCCATTGCACCACTTCTTGTTGCCATAAAAGCTGTGAAGGTCATGGTGGGTTATGGAAATTAGTAAGAAGCAATATTAACCGTGCCAAATAATTGAAACACTTTTAACGGTGCCATATAACAATTAGTGTGTCAAATATGATTAGAAGAACTATATCATTTCAATACTAGTTTAACCTCTTAATATACTGATTAAGGAGGTAATAGGTATTATATATTTATATATACACATTAAAAGCCTTTCAACCTGCCCATTTGAACCAAGATCCCCTTTTAGCTAAATTTTGATTTTACGTGTTTGA
The DNA here is from genome assembly GCA_910596185.1 of Chrysanthemum makinoi. Classification (NCBI taxonomy): domain Eukaryota; kingdom Viridiplantae; phylum Streptophyta; class Magnoliopsida; order Asterales; family Asteraceae; genus Chrysanthemum; species Chrysanthemum makinoi. Next base: position 43,264,283 of record OU343217.1, read on the forward strand.
CTCCCTAAATAACCCGAAATTGACCCATTAGATATTCCCCCAAACTGACCCATTAATAAGTAAATGGATCAAAATTACCAAGATCATTAATTATCTCAAGTCAAATTTTGAGGTACATGTTTAAGCAGCAAGATTATTGTTTGCATTGTTACATAGGACAAAATAAACAAGGCATGACACCTTAAGAACTTTAACAATCACTTTTTGACCTTTGAGGTTTAAAATACAGAATTCTTAACTTCGTAGTCAATGTGAATTCCTCAAATATGAAGAGCAATTGATGTTAACTTCGTAACAAGTTTTAAGTAAGTGTTTGGGATTTGCTTATTGAAAGTGCTTATCTGCCTTTTGTGTTATGTCACAACGGATACTTAATTTGGAGGGTGGAAAAGGATGCTTATCCAAACATCTTAAGAGATTATTAATGATTTGAGAAAAAATATCCTGAACATCCACTGAATTTTGAATTTGGATAATAGAACTTAGAAGTGCTTAGATGATTATTCTGTTGTTAAGAAGTTATTCACATAACAGGATTGGGGTCAAAGAAAAAAGAAGTGTACCACTAAAAGGAACTTTAAGGAGACGATTTGCAGGAAGACCAACGCCAACACCAGCAAGAGTGATACCAACACTGAATCCAACACCACAGCCAGCACCAACATAACCAATGACTTCAGGGCCAAAACCAGGACCCCATCCGATTCCACAACCAACACCTATTCCCATACCCCAAAAAGCTCCAGATGTAGGATGCACGGGATTCCATTTTTGGTACCTCCTAAACAACCCCTTTATGATCATTAGTACCTGCAACTACAACTGATTAATGGTCTCAGATAACAAGAAAATGGTGATCAGATAAGGTGACAAACAACCAAAACATCTCAAGATGAGGGGTTTCCAAATCACAGTTCTAACATTCATGGCATCTAACTGTATGTTATTGCTTATTCCTGTCCAGCATACAAAGCAATATCACATTTGTAAGCAGAGCTAAATAATGAAACAGTGAGGTGATTAAAAGAAGCCAATGTGCACAACATGGTTGGTTTGCCACCAAAAAAAATACACAGCGCCATACAAACTAGGCATATCTAACAAAGGTTACTAGATAGCATGGCACTCAGATTTCAACACGATGATCAGGCAATAACGGTGACAAGATATACAAAACAAGTAGTCGTAGACCAGTAAAACAGATTCTAGGAAGTCTTAGAGGGCGTTTGGGATTGCTTTTTTTTAAGTAGTTATTTGCCTACTTCCTTCTATATAACATCAGATGAGCAATTTGGGTCTTCGGATGGTACCTGCTTTTCTTAGATTAAATAAACTACTCTATTTAAAATAAGCAAGTAGCCAAGTAACGACATATTAATCAGATAAGCATATTAAGTAATGCAATTCCACACTCTAAGCTGTTTTGAATATGCAGCTTCATGTTGCCTAGAGGGTGTATGCATTTGCAAAACGCAGACTATCTCATAAACAGTGTTTGACAAACCATTTGAAAAAAGTGATTATCTAAAGAAAAATAAAACATATGTTGCAATGACATAATTTGTTTTGCAAACACCCCTTTGGTCAAAACAACTATATAAGCAGTTTGGATAAGCTATCCAAAAGACATTCAAACAGTTAAACCCGCTTAAATAAATATGTTCTAAAAAACACAGTAAGCATATAAACACAGTGGCGGACCCAGGTATATAAGTGATCAGGTTCACAAACTTTTTACGATAATATACCGGTCTAACAACACAAAACTTTGGGACCAAGTTCATTTCGGAGAAACCAGAATTTTTTACATAAATTTACACTCCGCGGCAAAAAAACCATCCCCGGAACCCCGAAACTCAAAATAAGCAATCCCAAACACCCCCTAATGACATTCTGAAAGGGATTTTTATTTAAACCAAAACGAAAGAATTTAAATTCAAAATCAATAAAAACACATTTACCTCAAATAAAAAATATGTTAGCAGTTAGCAACAAATTCTTTTAAACATCACAGGATTCCAACTAACTGCCCAAATGAAACATTATCATAACATTTAAACATCTAAGGAGCACAATAACTCTCCAAAAGGTGAAGATTGGTGCGTGATCCCATGCATCCTAACGATGCCAACCGGACCCTCCCCCAAGGACCCGACCCCAGTGCTCATTAATAGGCCCCTCGCTGACCAGTCAATCTGAGCATTTACGGTGGGGATGGTAATTAATAGGCCCCTCGCTGACCAGTCAATCTGAGCATTTACGGTGGGGATGGTAACAAATGATCTTTAGTGCCATGAAAGAGGTTTGAACCCGGGTCTATTGACCCAAGCCCAAAGCTCTTACCAATGGACTAAAGCATCATTGGTTAAGGAGCACAATAACTGAAGTAAATAAAAGGTGAGTTAACATAAAACAAAACATTACCATGAACTAACTGTAGAAAAACAGTGATGATAAGAAGCACTCCAATCGAACAGAACAGCAAAACTAAAAAACACGGACACAAACACACAACTATTGTTGTGTTACTTTGTGTGGTTGAGTTTTGTCCACTGGACTTTTGAGTTTCATTTTGTAACGAGATTTACAAGATAACCAAAACATTTTGGATTAAGGCACGTGACATATATGTTTTTATCTTTATGTCGGTTTTTTGAGATATTTGCGCTAGGAAAAATTACAAAAACTGCTATATCATACAACCAAATGACAATCTAATCCATTTCATGAATAAAACGTGTCATATTAGCTTAGGGCCGAGCATAATAAGCCGCGAAGCAAATCAGACCGACAAATCAGATCAACCGAACCGGTTCAAAGATATTTCATTCTGGTCCTTGATTCACTCATTTCATCAAATTTCGTCTTCGATTCAGTTCGGTCCGGTTCAGTTTTACGTAAAACCAATCAATATGCTTTGTTAGACCGGACAAGAGTAAAGCCAAACCAAACACGTTACGAAACGGTGTTTTAGGCCAAATCGGTTTTCTATCCAATCCGGTCTGGCTTTGGACTTTCCTCAGCCCTAGCCAACCAACAAAATTACTTATTACGAGTAGCATCTCGTTGTTAAGTTCAATTTATGTAATGTGCAAATAACTCTAAGGTCGGGTGTAATGGTCAGCCTACCATTACTTTCACCTCAGTGTCACATCAGCTTTTCAACACATCATCTTACCACCACCTTTAAAGGCGTGATGGTCACCACATAACCAAACACATAAAAATACCTCACTTTATACAAACATACCACACAATATACCTGATGAGGTATGGTCTCCTCCGGATACTTTGGAGGAGATAATCACAATTAGTCCTTAATATTCCTAAGATAATGATGCATGAGCAGTGCCTACTCAGGAAGCATAGTGACTTGAGCAAATTGGCGCTAAGAGAAAGGTCGCCTTTCGGATCGATTCGCCGGAAAGCGAAAAGGCCGCTAGGGAAGTATAATGATTAAGAAAGCGGCTCGCCAGAGGCATAGTGAAGCAGCGTGGCTTCTGGATCGCCCGCTTCGGATCAAGAACCGCCGGATGCGTGCAGGCTCGCCTGGAAGTATAATGATTAGCGATGTTCCAGAAGCATAGTGATGAAGCGTGCAGGCGCCGTGAAGGATATTGATGAAGTAGTGCCTACTCGGAAGCATAGTGATGAAGCGGTCGCGTGCTCAAGAAGTATATTGATGAAGCGGTTCCGCTTTCGTGAGACATAATAACGAGCAATGCCCGGCGTCGAGCTAGTACACTAGCATCTGACATACAAGTACAATGATGTACGAATAAGCACAGAGGATCTGGTCCACAATTAGTACTTGTGGCATAACGACAACTTGGACCACGAGGACCATGTCCGGTGCTCATCAGAACTTACATGCCGCACATAAGTGACAAACCAGCCCCCACAAGATTGTGTGTCGTGGAGCACACTCCGTGTAGTATAAATAGAGCCATCCACCCTAGTGGAAAGGAGGTTCACAGACTTCGCTAGACACTTTACTCCTCACTCACTTCTCTTACTATCTCTCTCTAGTTTCTCTCACTAGAACTTATGCCAAGCATATACTTACTCTCACACCGGAGCTTGGTCTCGGATTAAAAACCCGGGGCGAGCTAACGGTGTTCTTTCTTATTTCAGCCTAGAGACGAAGGAGTAACTGCAAGACCTTCGCAGGAGCAAACTACAGACCTCCTAAGGATCGTGGCAAGAGCACTTACGGAAATTTGCTCAAACATTGGCCATCCGGGGACCCTTATACCAATCTACTAAGTTCTAAGCAATGGACGGTTGTATTAGGGACTCTCATCCTGAAGAAGGAAAAACTTGAACACAGGATACAAGGGACTGGGAGGACCTCTCCGAAGACCCTCCGTCCCCAGCCACGGGCCGTTCATGAAGGACCTTCTCCGACATTCGTGAAGAAAAAGACATTGAGGTGCTAAGGACCTGTGATCAGGAACTTGGCAATAGAGGTAAAGAGAAAACAATTCCTCGCAGACTCTCGTGTGGAGGATCGAGGAGGTCTGGACTGAGGAGTGTCGTGAAAGTCCATAGGTAGAGATAAGAGGATACTCCTCCGATGGATCAAGGCCATGCGAAGCATTCATCCAGACTCCACTTTTAATCTCACATATCGGTTTTAGATACGTGTAAGTGCTTGAACCCTTTGTTTTACGCATTCTTAAACTACCATGGGTTAAAAGCACATAAGTCATTACGTGGGTAGCGTAACTGTTAATATTGCCTTAGCCTCTTGCAAACAATGCATATGATAATATTCATAGTATATATTTGGGCCTCATACCTAAAACACACTTCGTGCATGAAGCGGGCACTGCGTTCGGCTTTCTAGGAGCATGTATAGTTTACACCTATTGGCAAGGTGATGTCATTCGGTAGATTAGAGTGTCTCCTCCGAAGGAGCATCTCCTCCCTACTAGTCACTAGGCTTGACTTAAACTATAAGCTTGTACCATGATATTGCACCGTGAGATACAGTCTAAATATAAATGTTCTTGTGAAAATGATTCACACATGGGCGGTCGAATACCTACCCTTAGGAGTATGATTCGTAAAGAGCTAGTATGCAAAGGAATAAGAGTATGCGCTTAACACTCTGTTATGTAATAGCCCTCCGAGCTAGTGCCTCTTCAAACATCCTCTCGTCATTGATAGTGAATGTCTTATATCACCTCTGTGGGAGAGCTCATAACTACCTATAGAGCATTAGCACCTGAATGTTAGAACCTTAACTTTAAGCTAACGCCTTACTGCATGTATCGAATCTGGAAGAGTTATATTTCCTTACTCCCAAAAACTTCGATATCTGAGCTCTGTAACTTTCCCTAGGTGTAGTTTGAGTCACGAATAATAGCTTAAAAATCTCTTGAGCGTGCTCGGTGTGCGCTCATCGAGTAATATGAGCGGACTCATACTTCATGTAATGAATGAGAACTACGTGCTTCCTTGTTGGAGTAGTCCTACTATAGCCAGAGGCATCGGAACCTCCTAGAAGAGGAGATAGAGGCTATTCGCTTCTTTTCTAGGTTGGAATATCCAACTATGCCCCGGCTAAAGACTATTGCCTTTATGTCATAAATAATGGGAGGAAGCAGAGTAGCTAAAACAACCTTTGTCTAGGTTATATGATTGGACTTGTTATCAAGAAACAATCAAATAACATCGAATGGCTCGCTACCTCCGAATGTAAAAGGGTAACTCCTACTAATGTGTTCCCCATGGTGAACCTGTACCATCGGTGGTTAGGCTGAGCAACCTTTGCTAATTGACTCCGTAGTAGAAGGTCGGGAACACCCACCCTTCCTTTCGCACGTATAGGCTACCGGATGACTAGCTACATCGGTAGCGGAATGTATACACACTATAACTACATTCCCGAGTTGGCAAGTTAAGCAACTCAAAGGACTTAGGTCAAGGATACATCACAAACAGCTGCGTGGAGGACTTGCACCTCTAGGCCTCGTAATAATAAAAACGTATGGTTTAGTACTATACGGAAGGACGCCTGTGGAGGGACACCTCCTAAACATCTTAAGGATGAACCACCTTGACTCGCTTTATGCACTTGTGATGATCCACATCAACGATTGACATCCGGAGCGATGGTGCAATCTTTGATTGGGCTTAAGTTCCAACTAGCCCATAACCTCCTCTAAAGTGGTGGAACAACCCCTCCAGAGTCATGGTAAAATAATCAATGGAACAGTTAGTAACCAACTCATAACCTCATCCGAAGTATAAGAACAATGTATCCTCTAGAGTGAGGGTGTGATCTTTGGTTGAGCAAAGACGCCAAGTTGACTCATAGTCTCCTCCGGAGTAGAGGAACAATGTCTCCTGCGGAGTGATGGTACAACCTTTGGTTGAGCAACCTCTACTTAGCTCTAATAATTACTCTCCAATAAGTGAATACATCGGATGAAGAAGGTAGCACGAGGATATCCAAGTGCTGCATATATTAAAAGCATCGTTATAAGGTGCTACATTGGTATGCTACCGCATATAAGCAGCACGTTATGTTAAAATATAAAAGTGTTACATCTAAACATGGGGATGAGTATGTCGGTACACTTAACCCACAACATATAAGGGTGAATGCATTATACCGAACTAGACACTCTGTCAGGAGTTGCTGCACCTCGCAACCGCTCCACCTGCGAATCGCCCATTGACAAACGTCTTGCATTATGTGTTGTGTATTCATCTAAGTGATGGAACACATAAACAACACAATTCTAATATTGTTTTGCATCTGCGATCAGACCGCACTGCCGACGGCAGCCATCGCACCAGAAATGGTAGCTGCCGCAGACCCGCAGTACCGCCGTAATTCGCAGCTGCTACATCTGCAGATGCTGCACCTGCAACTGCTTCATTGACAAACGTGTTGCATTATGTGTTGTGTGTTCATCTAAGTGATGGAACACATAAACAACACAATGCTAATATTGTTTTGCATTTGCGTACCATCGCATCCGCACCGCCGATTTCAAGAATCGCCGCACCCGCACCGCGGTGCTCCATCTGCAGACGCTCCATTGACAAACGTGTTGCATTATGTGTTGTGTATTCATCTAAGTGATGGAACACATAAACAACACAATTCTAATATTGTTTTGCATCCAGCCATTGCACTCCGCTGCTGCCGCGACCTACCGCCGCACCAGCTGCTCCATCTGCAGACGCTCCATCGACAAACGTGTGTTGATCGAAATATGCGTTGGGTATTTATCTAAGTGTGGGAATGCATCGACAATATCAACGACACAGTTCTAATATTAATTTTATGTATCTATAGTTTTTAAAATATATGAGTGGCTAATAGATGTTACTCTTGGAAACCCTCGCCGACGCAGCCCGGTGCTATCCGCGATGTTGTAAACACTGCACATGCGAAACACCAAGGCATCCAAAACATGCAAAATACTAAGATAACACGACAAAGTATGCATAAAGATCCACTACTCGGTGGGATACCGTCACAAAATCATAAAGTTTTACATCTTTGAATGAAACTAACAAAAGTAAAGAAGTAGAAACTAAACTAGCTACTTATTACATAGCACTACTTATTACAAACTGTAATATCAAACTCCCAATAGAGCATCTGGGTCGGAGAGTTGTTTCTTCTTTGTGTCTGCCAATATAAGGACTCGATCAATGATAATCTTGCATGCCTTATGATCCTTGAAGAGTTCTTTATTCAAAAGCCTAATGCTTACAACATGAGCTTTATCCCACTCTACCCTCATATATTTGGGAGGATTGTTGTTTAAACCTTCATCATAAGGATATGACATGTAATAGGGACCACGAGCAAGGGAAAGAAGTTCCTTGTGAATTGTGTCTCTAGTTGTATCTTCGACGTTGGCACGAGAATAAAACCCAACATTCTCATTATCATCTTTGTCAGTGAGGTCATCTTTGTCTGACCCAACAACATAGAAAATTCTCACCTACAACAATATGAGGATGATGCGTGTCTTCATTAGTGCCATGCTGATGAAAATTCTTCTAAACACCATGAAGCTGAGCACCTATATATGTACCATTATCTTGAGTGGTTGCTCTGGTATTCTAGGGGTCAGTGCTCTTTTCCGCACTATGGTTGTCATCTTCAACATTTGTTAACTCAACCTTACCCTAGAGTTCTTCTTGTCCACCCTCCCCTTTTTTTGGTTGCATTGGTAGATACCTCCGGTTGAGTAGAGGCTTTTCGCTTAGCCGTGTTCTTAGCCTTTGCAACCACCTCGGGTCGGGTGACAATGATCTCCTCTATGGTAGGCTCAAGAATAGTTGTTCCCTCTGGAGCAGGTGGTGTGGTTCGATCAACAACGGTAAAATATGTGTGTCTTGATCATGTGGTTTATCCCTTACCTCGATACCATTCCAAGAGGGCATAAGCATGAAGTCATAAATACTCAAAGTCGCAAATGCTAGTGAACAAAACTTCGATCGAAACCCTCGCGTTTTTTGTACTAGCCAAATAAAACTCCGAGTGAGACTCTCCTCCGAACGAGACCCTTCTCCAAACGAGACTCTCCTCCGATCGAGACCCTTGGATTATAAAGGTACCTCTGATTGAAACCCTTGGATTATGATGGTAAGCTTCAAACAAAGCCCCGAACAAAATTTTAAGCTAAAACCTCTGAATAAGTTTTTTGGAATTAAAACCTCTGGTCAAAATACTAATGTTGAAACCATCGGGTTTGAAGCCACCGATCGAAACCCGGTGATCGAAACTCATCAATCAAAACCTCCAAGTAAAACACCTCCGATCGAAATCTTAAAACACCTCCGATCGAGACCTTGGAAGTCCTCCAATCGAGACTTTTGCCTCAACAAATCTCACTCAGACCAAGACCTTGGTCACCTCCGAACGAGAACTCCTCTGTTGGACACCCCAGTTGAAACACTTGGTCAATATTATTTAGAACCCCTCCGTATGAAGCCCATGCAAAGGAGCACCTCCAATCGAGTCTAAATATAAACTTTCGATTGAGACAACAGACTTCCGAGGGAGATATTGGTTACCTCCGATGGAGACCTCACCACGTGAAGCCTTCAAAGTGAAACACCTCCAATGGAGATCTCGAGGGAAACACCTCCGATGGAGACTTCTGATTGAGTACCTCCGATGGAGACTCTCTCATATTGAAACTCACTACTCGAAACCTACGAGTAAAACACTTTTGATCGAGACACTTTGTGGTATCCCTCCGAACGAAACCTTGGGGCGGAGTAGTTGTGTAAATATAATAAATAAATAAATAAAAAGTGAAGTTTGAAGTGTTAAGCTCCGAGGGAGATCCCCTCGTGAAAAAACATCCGATTGAGACCTCTTTGAGTTAGAAACGGAAAACTTTGATAAAAGCTTAAAAGTTAAAAGATCCGATAGAGATACTCCTCTTGATTGAAGTTCTTACTCGCGAAATATGCAACAAACTCCGAAGAAAAACTCCGATCGAGTAGCCATACCGATCGAGAGCCTTATTCGTGAATTACCCAAGTCCTTCAAGTGAAACCCCTTTAGGTTAAGGGCACTCCGATCAAAACCCTTGGTGTGGTCTCTAATGGAGACCATGTCTTAGTAAAAGCTCAGAACGAAACACTTAAGTTTGTAACGCTGAGAACGAAACACTTAAGTTTGCAATGCTAATAAATGCACGTGAACGAAACTCTAAGTTTGCGATGCTAGTTGAATGAAAGCTACGAACGAATCCATAAGTTTGTGATGCTAATAAAAGCTCCAAATAAAAACTCGGGTTTGTGAATAATACTCCGAATGAGTTACTTGGGATTGTGATAAAACCTTCGAAGCAAACCACCATTGGTTTGCGAATAGAACTCCGAACAAAACCATTGGGTTTTCGCTCGCGACTAAAGCTCCGAACGAAATCTTTGGTTGTGATTGAAACTCCGATTTAAATCTAGAATTGTGGTACAAGTAATTGCTCCGATTGAAACACCAATCGTGATGCCCAAGCCCACAAAATGCGATTGAAACACTAATCGTGATAACCAAACCCAAAATATCCGAATGAAACCCTTCAGTTTGTGATGTTAGATCTGAACGAGGTACTCGAGCGGGAAGGCAAAGAAATATAACTTTAACCTCCGAACGATATACGGAATGAGACATTCTCAGAGTCTAGTATCAACTCTTTGGCATTACATTAACACTAGACTGAGGGGAATGATGAGGTACATAGTCCAAAATTATTGGTATGTTTGAAAAATCTCTTAGCCTCTGAATGAAACACTCGGGCGGACGAGCAACCTTTCTAATTAGCTCGGAAATTCGGCACAGACGCACAATATCAACACGATCCAAGCGAACAAAACATAAGGAACATCACTTTGGGAAGTGGATTCGGCTACAGTCTCGACTATGGAGATATGGCGTACAATTCACCACTAAAATACGTGGTGTGAATTACCAAGTGGAATCGCCAACTAATCAATACTCTTCCCATCGCACCGAAGACTTGTAAGTCAAGAGGGGAAAGTCTCTTGTCAACCTCATCACCTTCTTCTTTTGATGGCTCACTAGACCCTACTTCGAACTTCTCTTGGTTAATCTCCTTCTTTTGGTTTCATTGAAAGGCTCTCAGCCTTAGCAGAGTTTTTTCGCTTAGCCACCTTAGCCTTTACAACCACTTTGTGACCGTGTCAAGTGGCGATAATCTCCCTAGAGTAGGTGAATGAATAGACGAACCTTTGGGGATAAGGGAAGTAGTATGGGTAGTGACTCACTCCGTGATCGGACTTCGAATATTTAGGGTATACTTCAAAACTCCTTCAACCCTGATCGAGACATTCGAACAGATAGACAAAATTCTCGAGAGTACCAACTCTTTGGAAATTTTGGCCTCCGAACTAGACAAACTTTTTCTTTTGAGTCTAGCACCAACTCTTTGACAATACATTGATGCTAGACTGGGGGACATGATGAGGTATGGTCTCCTCCGGATACTTTGGAGGAGATAATCACAATTAGTCCTTAATATTCCTAAGATAATGATGCATGAGCAGGCCTACTCGTGAAGCATAGTGACGGAGCAAATGCCGCTAAGAAGAGCAAAGGCTCGCTTCGATCATGCACCGCTCGGGCAAGGCCTGCTAGGGAAGTATAATGATTAGCAGATGCCTCGCCAGAGGCATAGTGACGAAAGCAAAGCGCCGCTTCGGATCGGGCACCGCCGGATCGAGGTTCTGCCGGGAAGTATAATGATTAAGCAAGGCTCGCCAGGAAGCATAGTGATGGCGAAGTGCTCCGCCAGGAAGGATATTGATGAAGTAGTGCCTACTCAGGAAGCATAGTGATGAAGCAGTGCGTGCTCAAGAATTATATTGATGAAGCAAGGTTATGCCGCCGGAGACATAATAACGAGGCAATGCTGCGTCGGAGCTAGTACACTAGCATCCACATACAAGTACAATGATGTACTAATAAGCACAGAGGATGTCCACAATTAGTACTTGTGGCATAACGACAACTGGACCACGAGGACCATGTCTCGATGCTCATCAAGAACTTACATGTCGCACATAAGTGACAAACCACCCCACAAGATTGTGTCGTGGAGCACACTACAGGTAGTATAAATAGAGCCATCCACCCTAGTGGAAAGGAGGTTCACAGACTTCGCTAGACACTTTACTCCTCACTCATCTCTCTTACTATCTCTCTCTAGTTTCTCTCACTAGAACTTATGCCAAGCATATACTTACTCTCACACCGGAGCTTGGTCTCTGATTAAAACCCTAGGCGAGCTAATCGGTGTTCTTTCTTATTTCAACCTAGAGACGAAGGAGTAATCGCAAGACCTTCGCAGAGCAGCCTACAGACCTCCTAAGGATCAGTGGTCGAAGAGCACTTACTTTAAATTTGCTCAAACAATACCTTAAGCGCACTTACAAATAATTAAAATAGTAATAAAAGGGTGTTTTAGTTAGGTGATCTGCACCATCCAACCAACAAAAAAAGACATCTTCGCGCGCCAATGTGGTGGGCCGTCATGGCTTTCGCATGTGGTGGAGTTTCACGTGTGGTGATGCACAACCATAATGCTCGGTGTAAACTAATTACGCCAAATTTTTTACAATAGAGAAGTTACTAGGTTTGAGATTGTGTGATGGTTGCTCAAGTCCCGTAAATTACTCGGCAAGTCAGAAATTATGGTTGTCAAGAAAAAAAAGTTAACAAACGAAAATAAAATTTGTTTCATTAAAGACTCATTTTTTCACAGATATGCTATTTTTGTCTGTTTTCTAACTTTTGCTGAAGTCTCCAAAGGTTCGAAAAAGATCTCGTAAGAATAATCTTCAAGGTACGTTTGGTTGAGGTATATTAGGGGATTTCATAGCATTTTTATTTAGAATTATTTGAAATAGTGTGTTTAATATGCCAAATGAAAGATATTAAAATTACATAAATTGGCAAAATGAGGAAAATTAAAATGTCTCAAAAAATGAAGAATTTTAATTTACTTAAAAACAATTTTTTTTAATGACCAAAATACTATTTTTATCTTTTTCCTTTTTGTTTATGTTGTTTTGGAGTCATGTATTTTTTTTTTTTTATTATATATTTTTTTTAGAATCAAAGTAAATTCGTGACTTACTACAAATTTGCAATAACAAATATTAAAACACATTTCAAAACTATAAATTTATGTCAACTAAACGCATGAAAATATTTTAAATTCCAAAATTCTAAATCCTCAATAACTGAAATTTCATAATTAAAATTTCAAAATTTCAAATTTACAAACCAAACGCCACCTCATAATCTAAAGAATATCTTGCAAGATATGAACATTAAATTAACAAAACTAAAATGTGTCAACTGACACTAAAATTGTCAATATTTATTATGTTATCTCTTTGGATTTCTTAAGAGAAGTGACACTAGTAGTCTACTCACTCTAACTTGTTGTTTGCGTTCTCAAATGTGCAAGTAGATAAATCGGGATGTACGTTGATGCTTTACAAATATGTAAGGAATTTTTCATTTGCTTATTTTTATTTTGATGCTTATCAAGAGACAAATCCTTACAATTCATCTAGTTTAATCTAATGATGGAGATCAACATATGATTATTATTAGATAAACCTAAGTCCATGTTTTTTTCTTGTCCTTTAATCTTTCTTTTTTATTCATTTTTTTTGTCCTTTTCTTTTAATTCACTTTTTTTTTTCTTTAATTCGCGTTCTTTTCTTTGCTTTCATACGTTTTCATACGTTTTTGCTCGTTTTCTTACGTTTTCGTTCATTATTCAAACGTTTTCGTCCATTTTCGTCCGTTTCATACTTGTTTTTACGCTTTCATACGTCTTCGTTGGTTTTCATACATATTCGTCCATTTTCTTAAGTTTTCGTCCGTTTTCATACGTTTTCGCCCGTTTTCTTACGTTTCCGTTCATTATTAATACGTTTTCGTCCGTTTTCATACTTGTTTTTACGCTTTCATACGTTTTCATCCATTTTCATACATATTCGTCCATTTTCACTTTGTGATATTCCAAATATCAATTGTGATTTTCATGTTACAAAACATTAGTTGAAAATCACTTGTGATATTTTGAATATCACAAGTTACATTTTGAATATCACAGAATATCACTTGTGATCATCTGAATATCACAGAATATCACTTGTGATATTCAAAAACGAATGAAAACGTCTGAAAACATTTAAAAATAGACAAAAACGTATGAAAACGGACGAAAACGTAAGAAAATGAACGAATATGTATGAAAACGGACGAAAACGTATGAAAGCATAAAAGTATGAAAATGGACGAAAACGTATGAAAACGGACGAAAATGTATGAATAATGAACGAAAACGTAAGAAATCGGACGAAAACGTAAGAAAATGGACGAATACGTATGAAAACGGACGAAAACGTATGAAAGCGTAAAAACACGTTTTAAAATGGATGAAAACGTATGAAAAATGGACGAAAATGAAAGAAAACTGATGAAACCGGACTAAAACGTATGAAAACGAATAAAAACGTAAGAAAATAGAAGAAAACGTAAGAAAACGGACGAAAACGTAAGAAAACAGACGACAACGTAAGAAAACAAACGAAAACGTAAGAAAACAGACAAAAACTTAAGAAAACGAACGAAAATGTAAGAAAACAGACGAAAACGTATGAAAACGGACGAAAACGTAAGAAAACGAACGAAAACGTAAGAAAACGGACGAAAACGTATGTAAACGGACGAAAACGTATGAAAACGGATAAAAACGTAAGAAAACGTAACAAGACTGACAAAAACGTATAAAAACGGACGAAAACGTAACAAAGCAGACGAAAACGTAAGAAAACAGACGAAAACGTAAGAAAACGGACGAAAAAGTAAGAAAACAGATGAAAACGTAAGAAAACAGACGAAAACGTATGAAAACGGACGAAAATGTATGAAAACGGACGAAAACGTATGAAAAGCGGAAAAAACGAACAAAAACGCAAGAAAACCTATGAAAACTGACGAAAACGTAAAAAACGAAAAAATACGTGAAATCAAAAAAGGGATTAAAAAAAGAAAAAAAAAATGAGAAAATAAATAAGAAAGATAAAAAGAAAAGAAAGGGGCAAGAAAAAACATGGACTTAGGTTGAGACATATTAAATTTTATGTTAATTTCCACCATTAAAACAAACTAGATGGAAGGTGAAGATTTATCATGTAGTATGCAAAGATTTTTGAGTATGCAAAATAAAATGTCTCATCTAATGTATAAATTAGAATGTCTCAATAAATATTCAATGTGTGTAAATCAATTTTCTTAAATTATTAGCAAAAGATAAGGGTATGTTTGATGAAAGTAACTGTTGCTGGAATTGGAGATTGTGCTGAAGATGGAGATTATATAAAAAGATTATGAGTTAATTACATAAATGGTCACTGTGGTTTGGTCATTTTTTCACTTTCAGTCACTAATTTTTACTAGTTATCATGTGGTTTGCATAGATCAGCCATATCCGAATAAAATGACCAAAATGTCATTGTCATCTTCTTTTTCAAATCTTTTCACAATTAAATAATGACCGTTAGTCCTTTATACTAACGGTCGTTAGTCCTTTACACGTTTTCATCCGTATTTACACGCTGCGTATATTTACCGTTTCGTCCGTTTACAAGTTTTCATCCGTATTTACGCTGCCGTTTTACACGCTGCTCTGTACACGTTTTCTTCCGATAGACGTTTTTACACGCATCGTATTACATATTTCGCCCATTTTACACGCATTGCTCGATTTTACACGCTTTTTTACACGCCTTTATACGTATTACACGCTGTGTAACGCTTTCGTTTACACGCTATGCGTATTCACACATTTTCGCTTTTGCACGCTTTCATCCGGTGATTACATCGCTGCTTTTACACATTTTCATCCGTATTTACATTTTCGCTTTTTTACATGTTTCGTTTTACACGTTTTCATCTGTATTTACATGTTTTGTCCATTTTTACACGTTTTTTACATGTTTTTATCCGTATTTATCCGATTGCTTTTACACGTTTGTTTTACATCGCCATCATTTACGCCGTTTACATTGCGTTTTCTCCGCTTTAATACGCTTTGTTCATACGTTTATCGCCATCCATATCTACATGTTTTGTTCGTTTTACATGTTTTAGATAGTTTTACACGCTTTTGTCTCAGATTTGAATGTGTATAAATGGATGAAAACGTAAAAACAGATCGAAAACGTGTAAAATGGATGAAAACGCGGTAAAACAAAACGAAAACGTAAAAGCGGATGAAAACGTGTAAATACGGATGAAAACGTGTAAAAACAGACGAAAACGTGTAAAAACAGATGAAACATGTAAATACGGATGAAAACGTGTAAAACATACGAAAACGTGTAAAAATGGATGAAAACGTGTAAATACGGATGACAACATGTAAAAACATGTAAAAACATGTAAAAACAGACGAAAACTTGTAAATACGGATGAAAACATGTAAATACAGATGAAAACGTGTAAAAACGGATGAAAACGTGTTATTACGGATGAAAACGTGTACAAACGGATGAAAATGTGTAAAAACAGACGAAAACGTGTAAATACAAACGAAAACGTGTAAATACCGACGAAAACGTGTAAATACGGACGAAAACGTGTAAAAACATGAGAAAACGTGTAAATGCGGATGAAAACGTGTTAAAACAGATGAAAACGTGTAATTACTGATGAAAACGTGTAAAACGGACGAAAACGTGTAGATACAGTTGAAAACGTGTAAAAACAGACAAAAACGTGTAAAAATGGATGAAAACGTGTAAAAAAGACGAAAACGTGTAAATACAGATGAAAAAGTGTAAAAACGGACGAAAACGTGTAAATACGGATGAAAACGTAAATACGGACTAAAACGTGTAAAAACAGACGAAAACGTAAATACCTTTAACTAAAACGCGGTAAAAACAGACGAAAACGCAAAAAACGACGAAAACATGTAAATACGGATGAAAACGTGTAAAAACGTACGAAAACGTGTGAATACGGATGAAAACCTATAAAGGACTAACGACCGTTAGTATAAAGGACTAACGGTCGTTATTTAATTGTGAAAAGATTTGAAAAAGAAGATGACAAGGACATTTTGGTCATTTTATTCGGATATGGACTGGATCTGTAACATATGCAAACCACAATGACTGAACTTGTCAAAAAAAAAAACTTTAGTGTCTGAAAGTGAAAAAATGACTAAACCACAGTGACCATTTATGTAATTAACTCAAAGATTATTCTTATAAACTATATGAAGGCTATGGCTATGTCTGACAAATGAAATTATTGAGAGATTATACTTAATTTTTAAAAAAATAATCGAACTAAAAAATATTTTTTGTTTGGTAGACAAAACTTATAAGAGATTATTAAAAAAAAAAATAATCCTTCATAATATCTGAAAATAAAAGGTTACTTCATGTAGCTTATAAAAATAATCTCTTTATACAATCTTTTTGAGCACCAGAACCAGCATCAGCAACAACTCCAACACCAGCACAATCTATTTTTGCCAAACATGCCCAGTTGTGTTTGACAAAACAGATTATGAAAGATTATGAAGAGATTATGCTTATTTTCTTTAAAAAAAATAAGCTATTTAAAAAATAATCTTTGTTTGGCAGACATAACTTATAAGAAATTATAAAAAAAATAATCTTTCATAATCTCTGAAAATCAAATGTTGCTTCATGTGGCTTATAAAAATAATCTCTTTTTATAATCTCTTTCAGCACCAACACCAGCATCAACATCAACAACAACACCAGCACCATCACCATCACCATCACCATCACCATCACCATCACCAACTATTTTTGCCAAACATACATATATCACTTAAAAAAGAGAATTACAACATATGCCAAACATACCCTAAATATATCACTTGAAAAAGAGAATTACAATTATTTATAAAAACTAGAAAAACTCGCATTTATGCGAAAGCGGGTATATGCTATATTTGGCACATGAGATTATGGAAAGAGAATGCTTATTTTACAAAAAATAAGCTACTTAAAAAATAATCTTTGTTTAGTAGACATAACTTATAAGAGATTATAAAAAAAAAATAATAATCTTCCATAATCTATAAAAATGGTTACTTCTCTTATTTATAATTTTTTTCAGCAACAGCACCAGCATCAGCATCAGCAACAACACCAGCACCAACACAATCTTTTTTTTTGCCAAACATACCCATATTCGTGGAACCAAAATCATTTGAGCAATTTGTGAAATACATTTGAAAACATAATTTTCTCTATTTGTTAAAAGTGTTGATACTCACACCAGTTTTTTATACATACACCACAATTGTGCATTACTGTTTTGTACAATGTGCATTAAAATGTTGTACAGTGTAGTGTATGTATAAAAAAAATGGTGTGAGTATCAACCCCCATTTGTTAAGGCATATAGTTTATACACTCAAAGGGTTCAATCATAGATTCATATGGCAAAGAGTGTTTGTGATTATCACTCTACTTTAAAATGAATGAGGTTTCAACTTCAATTTTTATTAGAGCATCAGCTATGGTGTTTTAAAAATAGGTCTAAAAACTTATGAAGATATTTAAGATTTTGTATACCATAGTGAGAAACCATTTTATGTCTAGGTGACATGAAAATATCTATGATTTTAAAAAGATCTAAAAAATGTTTATTATCATTTTTTGATTTTAATAGAATTAATTTATGTTGAAATTTATAAATCTTAAAAGCTTTAATCATAGTAAGAATAGAGTCATAATATGAAAAGTTTTGAGAATTAATGACAATGTAAGAGGTGACAGTTTTATAAACCTTTTAAAAGATCTTTCATATTGGATGCCATTAGGTGCAAACAACTTTGAAGTGATCACGACAACCTCCTAAAAATGAAAGGATTTACCTGATTTGAGTCTGTGTAGCGGAGAGTTCAAACATCGTGGATTAGTCGGTCAACAGGTCAAAAATCATAATTTAAAAAAAAAAAAAAAAAAAAAATCTTAAATTTCAACTTTACCAATAAGGTATTAAAACATGCATAATTTATTGAGTAGTACTTCATCTGTCTTAAAATAATAGTCTAACATTTTTTTTTGATGTCTCAAAATAATTGTCCACATTTCTTTTATAGTAAAAAAAAAGAAAATTTAGCGAAGGAATAATCCTTTTGAATTATTGAAAATTAAAATGGCCACACTTTTATTAAACTGTGTAAATCTTGTCTTCTGACAATAATTTTAAGACTATAAAAAATACATTTTATTATAATTGCACATCTTTTCATCTTTATGTACAACTCTTAATGCATAAAGCCGTTTTTATTAACCGATAAAAGGTATTGTTAACCAAACACATGTATTTATACTCTATAAGTTTTAGGGTGTGTTTGGTATCCCACTATAAAATAAGACCATGACTATGAAAGTAGTTAAATGTGTTTGTTTTGTGGGTATAGTAATGAAATAAGTATATCATAGTAAGAGATTCGTTACACACCAATTTAGTGTCTATGAAATCCATTTCCGCGGGCCTCTCTATTTTCCGCTACAAAATTCAAATATTTATACACTTTTCATTCTATATTTTATCAACCAAACATAAACAATCGTAATGATACACTTTTCATATCCATTGTCATTTTACCAAATACCAAATCCAATATGCATTGTGATTCCTAACAACAAACCAAACAGCCCCTTGTACTTTTTATTGAAACCAAAAAAGTAAAATTTTCATGTATAAGCAACTGTACTATTAAAATCTAAACAAGCACCAACATGACTGACCCTTGTTTTAAACCTTGATGATGCTCCACTTAACTTTTTGCAAAGATTAGGTCCAAGGTCAACCACTATATGATGATACGGCTTGATCTACTCATGTACTTGATTGCATTCAAATGAACAAAGAAGTTTTAATACAGCAATAGTTTACAACATACAAGTTTTGATGTACAATATTAATACACTTTTTGATGTACAATATTAATAAAACCTTTTTCTAGTAAAGTATTTTTTTAAGTTTATTATTGAACAACATGATAGTTACAATAATTTAGTGGCATTAAGCTTATTAGGCAAATTGAAATGGAATCCAAGATATATTTGTTGAACTTGAAAGTGGATTAGGAATGTGGTCAAGATTCCATAATCCATAGTAGCATTATGATCCAATCCATTCAAAGTTTTAAACCACTCCTAGATGACTTTTCTCAATATTATATTTCTCATTGGCTAATCACATGTTGCATGGTTTCTGTTTTGCATAATAAGAAGCTAGCTAAATATAAGATTTAAAACACATTTATGACTACAAAACTATCCAATAACATAACAAATATAAAGTTTTAAGTTATAAAAATGTATATATCTTCTACAAATATCATCCATTTTAAAAAGTCAACACAACAAATTGTACACTCATTGACATTTGATTATGTAGGATTCACTCCCCATATGAACCAATATGGTTTTTCTTCATCCATATGTCACAAAAATCAAATGGTACTATACACACAATATTCATGGTCTACTTTTAAATGTAGACATCACCTAGATGCCAAAATCAAGCAAGTTAAACAATACCCCATTTCTAAAGATTGCAACAAAACACCCAAATTGGTATAGTGGTTGGAGAGTTGTTACACCAAAAGAAAAAACATTTTTGGCCAAAAAAAAAATTCTTATGTCCTATACTTATAGTCCTCCAATGCACCCTCATTTCGATATCTCATAGTTTCTCATTGATAATTATGAAAGACTCGTCGAAATCTTGGCAACCCTTTATAGCAAACTGTTGTTCTGTGGAAGATCATGCGGTCTTCGACAATTTTAGCAGGTGTAGGACTCCAAGGTCTGATTGTTCTAAGAGTGTGACTCCATCGCCATCTTTTAGACATTTGTCTTTCTCGGGCATTAGTCAGTCTTCTTCTATACGTATACATGAAGACATAGCGCACACTTTTGGTCCTGATTTGTTTGACTTTAAACTTAGTGAGTTGAGAGCCATAACTCAGAATTTCTCAAGCAATTTCTTGCTTGGAGAAGGTGGCTTTGGTACGGTTCATAAGGGTTATTTGGATGATAACATGAGGTCTGGATTGAAGGAACAAGCTGTTGCGGTTAAGCTTCTTGACATTGAAGGGTTGCAAGGACATCGTGAATGGCTTGTAAGTCTGAATGAATGACGTTTTATGATGATTAAATAATGCGACTAACACTAAATGTTTAATTGTTGTTTGTTTTATGCACATGATTAAAGGCGGAAGTGATATTTCTCGGGCAACTTAGGCACCCTAACTTGGTTAAACTGATCGGATATTGTTGTGAAGAAGAAGAAAGACTCCTTGTATACGAGTTCATGCCTCGTGGAAGCTTGGAAAATCATTTGTTCAAGAGTAAGCTCCTATACTAGGCGTAAATGTTTATAAAATTAATAGCTATATTATTGCAACTTTTCCAATGATGATTGTTATACAGGAATCTCGGTTTGCCTTCCTTGGGGAAACAGATTAAAAATCGCAATTGGTGCAGCCAAAGGGCTTGCGTTCTTGCATGGTGCTGAGAGCCCTGTTATATATCGCGATTTCAAGACTTCCAACATCTTACTTGATTCAGTAAATTCTTTTCTTTCAATCCTATAGGAGAACAAAAATATAGCTAGCCATTACAGATTTTGTTATAAACTTTATGATGATTATATAAAATCTTCAATGAAATACTAAACATTTAATCAATTTTGGGCTTTTTGATAGGACTTTAATGCAAAGCTATCAGATTTTGGGCTGGCAACAATGGGCCCTGAAGGATCAAACACTCATGTGACCACTAGAGTTATGGGTACTTATGGTTATGCAGCCCCTGAGTATGTCAACACTGGTATTACTCTAATACTAATCTATAAATAGATTTAAAAAGTTACTTTTCTTATAGAGTTATACTGTAAACATACATACATATGTGTACATATTCATGTTTAATTTGTGAGAACCTTGAAATTGCTCTATTGCTTGTTGCTAATGATTGTATTAACATGCTAAATTGTAGGCCATTTGACCACGAAGAGCGACATCTACAGTTATGGAGTTGTACTACTAGAACTACTAACCGGCAAAAGAGCAATGGACAAAACCAGGCCCAAGAATGAACAATATCTTGTTGATTGGGTTAAACCATACTTGACTAGTTCTCGGAGATTGCGTTACATCATTGACCCAAGATTGTCAGGGCAATACTCGGTAAGGGGAACCAGGGAGATGGCTCTTCTAGCACTAGGTTGTGTTAGCTTGAATCCAAAAGATAGGCCAAAAATGACTGAGATAATCCACACCCTTGAAGCCCTTCAAGACTTGAAGGACATGGCAATAAGTTGTGGTCAATGGCCCGTAACTTCACAAAAGAATGCAAGAAATGCGGTTTTCAATCCCAAAGGAAGAAAAGAAATGAATGGAGGTCGCGCATATTGGAAAACAACACCGGTTAGTTCCATAAAATCGAAAGGATGATGAGTGCAAATACAAGTGGAGTTACGGAAATGAGTAAAGAAATCGACAATGATCCAACCTATGTATAAAACGCTTATATAATAAGTTATGTATGCATTTAAATTTTGACTATGTGATTTCATGACTGTACATGCTCCCTTTTTTCTCGTAATTTAAAGAATTGTATGAAATGTTCTTCAAAACTTTGTAACATCTCGATTCTTAAACTAAAACTACATCAGAACTAGTTGTTAGTGGATATTAGTTAGTGTTTTATTGAGCTAAGTTCGTCTAGTCATTGTACATCTACTTATATTGTATTCGACCCTATCGAATACAATATACGTAAAGGTACATGACTAGATTGGCTTGGCCCAATACAACAATGCTGAACACTAACTAACATCCACTAACACTAGTGTCTTAATCCTCACGCCTTCATTTGAACTTGGACAAATTAACTTAATATTATTGTTGTTGTTGTTGGAAATGTATATATTTACAAACATGTGAATGTCCGGATTCGAACTCGTGACCACGGGATTGCACACATTAGCGAATGAGAATTAAAGTTAATAATTAATGTTTATGTTTACGATTAATTATTGCACATTAAGTCCGGTTAACGATCGTTAAGTATTTAACGGAAAAATGACTAACGACCGTTAAAATGAAAAGAGAAGGACTAGAAATGGAAGACTTGGAAAAAGTTATGGGTTCTCTTTGGGCTTGTCTACATGGCCCCCCAATACCTAACTTGTTCCCAAAGTTTCCCTACTAGTATATAAAGAGGGTTAGGTTCTAGGGTTTCATACACTTGTGCATTGAATTAACCCTAGATCTCTCCTCTCCTTTCTAGTCATATTCGCCGAGCACCCCATTTGTAAGGGAGTTTGGTTTCGCTTTTCTTAAACGAGGACTTGTGTTAGATCTAGCAATCGCTTGATTCGTTGGTTAATTCGTGTGTACAAGAACGTGATTGTAAGACATTATTCTTACACCAATTAGTACTTCTTTGTTTTGCTCAAGGGATATGACATTCGCAAGATGTACGTTACGCATACTTTCAGTTAATTAATTTATTTGTTATGATCTTTAGTCTTCCGCTGTGTACTCTTGATGTCTTTATGTTTTATTGTATTTTATATATCATAAACGCAAGAGTGGCATCACGAGCCTTGTATAACAAGTAATTAATTACTGAAACGCATAATTAAAATAAACATGAATGTGTTATTATTTGTATGCTTAGAGCTAGGGTTTGCAAAACCTAAACCCTAATTTTGGGGGCTTTATTTTGGTGCCCTTATTAGGGTTTTGTAAACTATTGTTTTAATTGGATTAGAAACCCTAAGATGCATGCAACTTTATGTGTATATGCGTAACTTTGATTTAATTGCATTAATTGTTAAGTGTAATTTTATGTCCATAATAATTATCTGCATGTTTTATCATGGATCTGCTTTTATTGTATGTCTTTCTTGTTTAAGTGATATACACTAATTTTGATAGATCTAAAATTGGGGAAGACCTCAATAATTATTAATTTAATCAATTATGTGCTATGTGGTATGTATTTAATTTGACTTGCGCAATCGATGAATCGATGCATGTGGTTCACCATGTACATAGATGAAAACGGGTGAAAGTCTTAATTAAATATATGCATATTGTCAAATCTAGAATTGGTTATTAATAGGATTTATCAAAACCGTTTGCATGTGGCTATTTGATATGCATGACTTTTATTTGTTATGCATTCATTGTTTATTTGTTTATTTTTATAAATACTTGCTTGTTTGTTATGTGTAACAAGGGTATTTTACAAGAAAAAATAAACTGACCTAAACAATAGTGAAACATGTATTTTTAAGACTAGTAATCATAATCGTTTAATTGATTGATGACTTTGGTACAAATGGTCTGAACGGCTCACCCATGAGAATGAACTAATAAAAGGGGTTTAAAGAAGTGCGCACAATACATCGAAAGGATGTCTAAGGTTGTGCTTTAGCGCTGCACTGTCCTCGCCTCACTGTAAGTTCAAGTGGAGCTACTTAGTAAGCCATTAAATGTGCAAGCTCATCTTAAGGGCTAATTAGTTTTAATTCCATGCGCCACTTCGGTGGTAATTACCCGAAACACTAAGTGTTTACACTTATGCAAAAGTACGGTATAATGGATGATAATTAATACTAAATTCATTGATTGGTGAATCCAATACCTCAATTAAAGTTTGATGATGAAAAGGTTATACATTAAAACAAGATATATATGTTTTAATAAAAACTATGCTACAAAGATGAATGCATGACATCTTTGTACATATTTGATTTGACATCAAAACTATTACCCTTATAAATTTAAGTTATATGCCATCCAACGAAACGGAAACACCTAAGATTACTTTTTATTTGCGTGAGATCGTGACTTAGATCGTAATCAAAGGGTAAAATGTCCACGTGTCGAGAGCGGGCATGGACGATTTTGCATTTCTTAAGTTGGACAACTTAATTGAGTTTTGTAGTGAGAGCTGGCAACTCAAGGCATAAGATGGGATAAAACATGTTTACATGGCGATTGATATTGGCTATATGTAAATCCCATAAATCTAGAAATTGCAATTGAAATTGGCAATTGAGCAATAGCTCTACCATTTTGTATAAGGTTCATTACTAGCGATCAACCGACGCGGATGAAATTATGACAACTTGGATCCTAGTTTTCAATAATAATTAATTGGTTATATGAATATGAACCTTGGGTATTTAATTGTTTATTGAAAAGGTTAATTATCGAAAATACTAAAATTGAATTTTGTAATTCTTTTGAATGTATAAATGCAACATTTAACCGTGAACGTGGTTTAGTCTTTGATTAGTAAATTGATCCATTCTAGCTTTCAAACAAATGTTTGATCGAGAATAATTTATTGATAAGACAAACGAAGTCTCTTTTCCATGGGAGAAGCATGAGACTCAATCCTATTCCTTTTCATGAATGAGAAAGGTATAATAGGAACATTTGAATTGTCTAAATTTTAATGTAACTCTTAGCAATGAATTGCACATCTTATTTTCCACAAAGATTTCATTACCCTCATTTGGTGAATGAATCCTTTGTAACAACATGAATGTTGGTTAACTGGAAAACATGTATATGAGTTACTAGATTAGAAGCTAGACAAATTACCGCAAAAATTGGTAAAAGGCAAACTAGCATATTTTTATCTAGTTGTTTTGCTTTAGCCTTTAAGGGTACTACATACCGATGGGATGGTAGGCCTCATATGGAAGAAATTGCATACTCAATTTTTCAAGTTAATAACATTGATGGATAACCCATCATTCATAAGAGTAGAATACACCTTTTAGTACCTTAGTAATGATTACGTATGGTTCTTTAAAGGTTTAGGAAAGTAAAAAGCAAGCAAGTTATTTTCACTGGTTATGCAACACTTACAATGTTGTCAGATTCAGTAGGAGCATTTGTGTTGCATTACATCAATAAGAAGTTGTTTTAATGATTTCTAATTCAGTGGG
Organism: Chrysanthemum makinoi; assembly: GCA_910596185.1. Lineage (NCBI taxonomy): Eukaryota > Viridiplantae > Streptophyta > Magnoliopsida > Asterales > Asteraceae > Chrysanthemum > Chrysanthemum makinoi. Next base: position 43,289,856 of record OU343217.1, read on the forward strand.
AGCTACAAGCCTTATTTCCTGTGTGGTAACCCAGATTATCTTCAAAGATAATTACTTTCCAATTGTAGACACTTATGTTTTTAAGGATAGTCGTGTACTTTTCCTTACTAAACAATATAGTTCTACATCTACTAGTTATATCTATGACACAAATCATATTAATCAAATAAACGAACGTGTATCGTGTTGTTTATATGTTACATGATGTTGTTCCATGCACAAGTGGGAGAAATCTTATTGTGTGCAAGGTACAACACATATTAATATGATTTAAAAGGATTCTCTTGACTGAAAAGTAAGAGAATAACGTTCTAATAGGAAGTATACATTTAAATATGTATGATTGCCCTATTAAGAACATGTGTCAAGATGATAACAAAGACTACTTTATTTTAAATATTTATGTCATTCAATATTTAAGAAACACTTGTAGTTACAATTTATGTTACGTGAGAACGTGAACTAGATTGTAGCCCAAGGTAAAATATTCACGTGTCGTGAGAACGAGCATGGATGATTCTACAGTTTCTTACATGGAACATTTCATGGAATGACATAATTAAATGAAGTAATCTAATACTACCTTGAATTTGAGTATTCGTTGAATGACTTAAATATATGTAGTAAATATTAACTTGAAATATGAATTGAAACCCGAGGTGGTGTTCATAATTACTTTAATTATAAATGTTTATGATTTTGTAAAGTCACAAACATGAAGTCTTTTAATACAAGACTTACAAAATAAAGTAAGACGTTAACTTGCTATGTTTTAAGACATATGCATGAAGTCAATGAATTGATCAATGACTTATAACGTATAGTGGGATTATAACTAATATGTCTTTTGACTTGGTCAAAAATATTTGTGTTATAATACATGCAATTGACTTGGTAATTCTATTGTACCATTAAGTTTTACTTTGTTGGTAAATAGGTAAGCCAAAAGAGTAGATGGTTATCTAAAATATTGTTAGATTTTCTTACAATATTAATTCTAAGGAAATACCATAGTTTTATGGTATGTTCTTTGGAAGAATCAAAATATATTGGCATTATTTGATTCAAGATAACTATAGTTTCTTCCAAAAGTTATCAAGGTTAGTAGATTGAGTATAGATTGAATATACTCAATAAGACTCCAACCTAGAAGATTAATAAGACACCATTTGTTTATGGAATGTGATGAATCACATTAAGTCTTATAAATGAAGTTCAGAATTTGTTAAACTACTTATAGAGTGAGTTGTAACAAACTAATGTTAGGAACTGTCAATGTTTTTTGTAATATCCCAAAAGAGAACAATGTATTGTTGCTCTACTTGCTAAACTATTTAAAGGTAATCTTTAAATTTTTAAAGGCAAGTGGGAGTTTTGTTTAGATCTTGAAATATTGAATTACAAAATACATAATCTTCTAAAATGCACTAGCAAATATCATGATGAGGCTAAACATGAAAATGATAGACCTTAATATGATGGAATTGTCATTCATAGATTCGTAAGGATATCTCAGATATTTAATATGCTGAGGATTATGAGTTACAGGATCATGATAAGCCTGTTAATCATGATGATGAATTTACCAAATGTTGAATTGTGGAAAATCAATCATACTATGAATGTAGAGATGCTGTCCATAAAGATAATCAACTTTAGATACTTGGTTTATCTTAATAATAAAAATGAGTTTCTTCAAAGGATGGAAACCATAGTGGTTTAAATCTTTGTGTAGAAATCATATGGACAATATTGTACATGTATTTAATGTATGTCTAGTGATAATAATATCAATCATACTTAAGCAATTAACTATGATTGAATATTCTTTCCTATATACATTAAATAGAAGTATAAAGATTATAATTGTCATACTTAGTTTCATTGATATGAAATTTTGACAATGAATGTCATAACTCTTTATTGTGAAATTACTTTTGCGAGGACGATGAGTAATACAAAGAAGTTTTATGAATTCAAATAATCCTTGGATATGTACAAACTGCAAGAATCCATGAATGGATATATGCAAGCATCTAGGAGATGTTTCTTATGTTTAATATTAAATCCATGTTTGATTTAATAATTAAAATAAGATTGCTCATAAGTATTCCTGAAAGCTAGTGGGAGTATTATTTATTTTTTCTTAAATCTTATATGTTGTATGGGCAACTACATTCCACTTAAATTAAGTTTTAGTGGGGAATGAAACTTCGTTTGTAAGATTTGGAAATAATATATACAACTTTGGAATATATGTTTATTATTATAAACATATGCGGTAAATAAATGAGTCAAATAGAACATGATGAATACATATCTTTGACAAGATAGATGAGATCTTAAAGTTTAACTTGAAGATTCATCATGAACATCATGTTGTGTATAAAGTTGTTGTGTCATGCTTGATTACAAGATGATTGGACAACATTGAAAGTTGTTAGTGTAATAAATATTTTAAAGGAAATATGTTTGGATTTAGAATCACATTCCACAATCTGGAGATGCTCCTAGATTCTATGGATGATTATATGACAATTGTTTCTTAATTGTCATTGCCAACAAACTTGAGTTTTGGTAGGCACCAACATTACACTAGAACTGTTCAAAAGTTTACGGATGTTTAAAGAGCATATTGTTGTATACAATGATGCTAGTATAATTGAAATGACACTCAATTCTAGTCACGGTATCCTTGATGATGACCATGTTGACTAGTTATGCTCAACTAAAAGCATAGTTGCATTATACATTAAAGAATAAAGCATACTTTAAAACTTTAAGGTTTTGAAAGATAATTGTCATAAAAGGGTGGTTCAGGTTATCACGCACCTTATGGAATGATATGACAATATCAAGATATGTGTAAATATATACAAGAAATTCACTTATTGAATTCTTGAAATAAGTATTCTCAAAATTCCTATAGATCAAAGTTAGTTGAAATTATGCCTTGTCAACAAGTATGAGTTGCATGACTTGTGGCAAAATTCATTAACTAAGAATTATCATGCATTGATCTATTTAGTATTTGGATAAAAGGATATTCTAAACATTATTATTGAAATGAAATAAAATATTTTGTTATGTTTATTATTCATTTATTATGATGTTATCCTATATTTGCATGTTTAAATCCTTGAATAACTTAAGTTATTCTAAATAGTCCATTGTCGATCAATAACATGGGAATGATATTGAATTAAGACAAATCTGAGTATTAGTTAGAATATACTTAAAAGTATATTGATGCGTAGCATGACTAATTTCAGATGATATTCAATGAATTGAATATAGGACTTATCCCACCCGCATGATAATACTTTATGGATCTTTGTCATTAAGTATATCATGGATATTTATCCTCTGACTTGAGATGCAAGAGATATGTCATGAATGTAGTGCATTTCTGTGAAGCAATCTAACGCTACACGTAACTGGTAGTTATAAGGGTTGTTTTCAGAAGTGTTGCGAAATTTATGAATCCTGCTTGTAGTCAAAATGGGATTTGTTTCCTTCAAATTTATTTTGAAGTATAATACTAATGGGCCCCTCGTAGGATTGTTAAGATGTTTGTATGGCCATACCCAAGGTCTTCGAATATGTTCGAAGAGTTGGTAATCTTAATCAATCACATAAAGCGAGAAACAAATAGTTAATTAAGAAATGAGTGAGATCCATATTCTTATTAACATGGTATTAGAAACAAAAGGATGAATATGATGATGAATCATCAAACTTGGTTTTTCTCCAGAAAACCATACACGAGTTGTACCGGGCGCATTGGCGTGTTGCTAGACGCTAACCAATGTCATTTCACGTTTTGTAAACATATCCAAGTGGGAGCTGTTGAAATGTATATATTTACAAACATATGAATGTCCGGATTCGAACTCGTGACCACGGGATTGCACACATTAGCGAATGAGAATTAAAGTTAATAATTAATGTTTATGTTTACGATTAATTATTGCACATTAAGTCCGGTTAACGATCGTTAAGTATTTAACGGAAAAATGACTAACGACCGCTAAAATGAAAAGAGAAGGACTAGAAATGGAAGACTTGGAAAAAGTTATGGGTTCTCTTTGGGCTTGTCTACATGGCCCCCCAATACCTAACTTGTTCCCAAAGTTTCCCTACTAGTATATAAAGAGGTTTAGGTTCTAGGGTTTCATACACTTGTGCATTGAATTAACCCTAGATCTCTCCTCTCTCTCTCTAGTCATATTTGGCCGAGCACCCCATTTGTAAGGGAGTTTGGTTTCGTTTTTCTTAAACGAGGACTTGTGTTAGATCTAGCAATCGCTTGATTCGGGTTAATTACAAAGAACGCGGTTGTAGACATTATTATTCTTACACCAATTAGTACTTCTTTGTTTTGCTCAAGGGATATGACATTCGCAAGAGGTACGTTACGCATACTTTCAGTTAATTAATTTATTTGTTATGATCTTTAGTCTTCCGCTGTGTAATCTTGATGTCTTTATGTTTTATTGTATTTTATATATCATAAACTCAACAGTTGTATACTTTCTTTAAAATGTGTTGAGTTCGAACTAAATCATCCAATTGAACACGCCTAGTAAAACTTAACAAAATTTTAACTTTGTAATGGGTTAGTCATTCAATTTTTATTTTTTTGTTTGTTTGTTTGGGCTTCATTAATTTCTTTTGTACTTGAGTTATGAATAGTAGAGATGCTCATCATATGAGCATGTCGATATCGCTAACTTGTTTAATAGACGTGTTTGACTTTTGGTTGAATTTTTGTCCACACAACTGACTAATTAGATCAAGTCCAGGTTAAGTTATATGAGATGATCAACTCGTCAAAGGGCAACTTAAACAAGACAAATTTGTTTAAACATAGTAAAATCTAGCAATTCCTATAATGATGTGAAACATAACCCGCAACGACATAAAAATAAACAGATTAGTATCAAGTCTAAACAAGTTGTTGGCGTGTTTTGGTAAACCACCTTAACCTATTCATTAATATGACATGTTTGGGGTTAAGATGAATTAAACAGACCGACTCGGTAACTTGTTTAAGCTTATAAAAACGGATAGACATATAAATTTGTAATGGGTTAGACACATATCAAGTTATTTAACCTATGTAAATATATCTAAATGGATCAAAGGGTTCGTATGAATGTAATCTTATATTCGAGTTTGGATTAACACCACAAATCCAATTACTCGATGACTTTAACAAACAGTTCGAGTTTTGTTGAAACAAATTTTTTGTCGAGATTTCCTCAAAGGCCCTTATGATGTCGCTCGTCGTCACCCCAAGCCAAAAGCAAGCAACAAATAGAGAGAGAACTAGTTAGAAAGGGTCTATGACCAAAGCCCCATATACCACCTTTCGACGTTCAATACCGATGGAGACGATTTATTTATCTGGGAGATAAAGTAAGGGATCACAACCAGCAAAACGAGGGTGGATACCCACATTTATTATAGAGTATAGACAAATGTAATGAGACCTATTTGCCACGTGATGACCCTACCTCCGAAGGACACGTGCCTAAGCCACTCCTAATTAACTCGTTTGATAATAAGACTCGGGTCGAGAGGTTATATACATCATCACACCCACTAGTCTATATATGACGTGGTTCTTACCACAGTATGATAGACACATACCATGTCTTGTAAGTTGTAACCATAATAGTAGCAGTGCCCATCCAAAAGTAATGCTCGATCCAAATGACCATATACTTCATAATTTCATATTTACGAACTCGTCAACTCGAACCCGCTAACTAAAATTACCACCACTAGACAACCACCTAAAGGTTGAGCATTAGATCAAAACTGAACGAAAACCGATTTTGTGGAAGACATGAACCGAGAACTGAACCGATGTGACTCGGCTCGGTTCGGTTTGTGTTGGTCGGTTCAGTTCGATTTATATGATTTGGGTGTGTTTTTATCGGTTTTGGCTCGAACCGAACCAAACCAAACCAATCAAATCTGAACTGGAACTAAAAATCATAAATACATAGAACCGAAAATCCAACCAAATATGATCGGTTCCATTTCGATCAGACCGGTTCAACTTGATTTTTCGGTTCGGTTCGATGTTCGACATGTTTTGCTATGCCATGCTAAAACCATCTTAAACCATATTTCCAAAATTCACAAGCCATTTCTAAAAATCTAAGGGTGTGTTTGATTACCACTTAATGAGATAATTGAGCACTGATTAACAAAATCTTAATCGGTCATGGTGTTTGATTGGAAAATAATTAGTCACTGAATGACGATTCATGCACTGACCGATTCTGTTGATAAAGTATGCTAAATCATTCAGTGGGCCACACATTCTTCCAATACCCTTGTCTCTCTCTTCATGTGATCCCTCCAATACCATCTATTCTGAAAAACAATTACAGTAAAATTCTATGGTACAACCGTACAATACTTTATTTTATTTTATGTTAAAGTACTTCATACTTTTAGTATATATATTGCAATAAAAGATATTCTTTGGTTTTGAGATTTACAGATATTGAAATGGATAGACTTATTTATATTATTAAGTTTATAAGTAAATTTGTTTTTTGAAAAAAATAAGTTTATTATTAAATCTACTTTTTGTATACTTAAGTTATAAAAAATACGAGTAATATTATTTTCAAACATATAGTATTAAATCAGATCGGAGGTTAAAACAGTAATTTTTTCTTATACAGAAGAGACACTCAAAATTTTATCAAACAGTTACTTGCATTCAGAAACATGTTCACTCAGCACCTTTGAATTATTCAGAAGTATAGATTCATTCAGCGCTAAATTATTCAGTTTTATCAAACAGCCCCTAAATCAAAAAAAAAAAAAAAAAAAAAAAGTCCTAAGTTCCCAAATAAGAAAAACAAATTTACATTCTTGATTGTCTTCCTCCGCCCAAACCCTACTCCAGGGTTTTTCAATTTCAACCCAAAATTACCCAAGATCTCGTGGCCTTTTTTCACTCACACCCAAACTCATGGCACCACCAATCGCCACCACATCACCACCGCCCTCTTCTTCATCATCATCCCAAACATCATGAACCCTAATCACACACATCTCAAATGGCCTTAACAACAAAAACCCTCAAAAAAATCCCACCTTTAAACCCAAACCAATTCCCCAAACACTCCCATTCAAACCCAAACCAATCCAAGATTCATGACTTACCCAAATGGGTTTCTTCAGTTCTATCAAACCCATCTCTGGATTCATCCCAAACCAAGTCTTTACTCTCACATTTATCACCACAACATTTTAATACCATTTTTCAAGATTTTATAAAAAACCCATCTTTTAGTACTGTTAACCTTAGGCCAAAAACATGTTTAGAGTTTTTTTATTTCGCCTCGAAAAGTTGCAAGTTTGAATTTAGTTTACAGTCTTATTGTTGTTTGATTCATTTGTTGGTTTTGTCGAATCTCGAACATCCTGCTAGGTTGCTTTTGATTCAGTTGATAGATGATAAGTTGCCTGTTTTAGTTTTTAATGATGGTACTTATGATCCTAAGATGAAACATGTCGAGATTGCGAAAGGGTGTTTGGAAATTTATTTTGCGGCGAATTTGGGTGATGGGGTTAATGGGGCTAATGGGGTTCGTTTGTTTGATATGTTGGTACATGTTTATTGTACTCAGTTTAAAAGTTTTGGACTTGATCACGCGTGTGATGTTGTTAAGTTGATTAGTGAAAAGGGTGTTTTTCCGTCTTTGAATACGTGTAATTTTATTACGAGTAGTCTTGTGAAAGTCGGTCGTTTTAGGAAAAGTTATGAGCTTTTTGATGTTTTAAGAAAAGGGGTTGAGCCGGATGTGTATCTTTTTACGACTGTGATTAATGGTTTGTGTAAAGATGGGAAAGTTAACGAGGGGATGAGGTTGTTGTTGGAAATGGAGAAAAGTGGTGTTTTGCCTAATGTTGTGACGTATAATAATGTGATACACGGGTTTTGTAAGATTGGGGATATGGATGAAGCGTTTCGTGTTAAGGAGAAAATGGTCGAGAAAGGTGTGAGTCCTAGTGTTGTTACATATAGTGTGCTTATTAACGGTTTATTGAAAATGGAAAAGTATAATGAAGCGGGTAGGGTTTTGAGTGAGATGACGGATAACGAGTTTGTGCCAAATGAGGTTGTGTATAACACGTTAATTAACGGGTATTGTAAAATGGGTGATATGAAGAAAGCATTGGATGTTAGAGACGATATGTTGTCAAAGGGATTGAATCCAAATTCGGTTACTTTTAACACACTTATCAAGGGTTTTTGTTATACCAATCAAATGACCGAAGCCGAAAAGCTTTTAGAAGAAATGTTATCAGCTAATATAACAATAAACGCAGGTTCATTCACACCTGTTATTCATTGGCTTTGTAAGTGTTCAAATATGGACCAGGCTCTTCGTTTTGTTAATGAAATGTTATTAAGAAATCTTAGGCCAAACGATAGTTTGATGACTACATTAGTCAGCGGGCTCTGTAAGCAGGGTAAGCATTTAGAAGCTGTTGACTTTTGGTTCAGACTACTCGAAAAACGGTTTTTTCCAAATATAGTGACGTCAAACGCTCTTATTCATGGTCTTTGTGAATCCGGGAATATTGTAGAGGCGATAAAAATTCTTAAAGAGATGATAAAAAGAGGGCTTTGTTTGGATAGGATTACATATAACACGTTGATTTCATGGCATTGTAAAGAAGCTAGATTTGAAGAAGGGTTACTATTAAGTGAAGAAATGGTCAAACAAGGGATTTCACCGGATACTTTGACTTACACTTCGCTTATAAACGGTTTATGCAAAAAGGGTAAAATGGATGACGCCATAATGTTATTGGAAAAGTGTAAAGTTCAAGGCTTGACTCCTGATAGTTATGCTTATGGAGTTATAATCGAAGGGTTTTGTAAGAACGATGAAATACAAAAGGGGAAAGATTTATATAACGAGCTGATCAATAAGAATATGGAAGTCAACTCTTTTATATACAATACGCTTATTAGGGCTTATTCCGCAAATGGTGATATAGCAGAAGCCGTTAGACTCTTTAACGAAATGAAAAGTAAAGGTATTCAACCAACTTCTGTGTCGTATTCTTCTTTAATTCACGGGTACTCAAACAATGGTTATTTTGACGACGCAAAGAGACTTATAAATGAAATGAGGGACGAAGGTTTATCACCAAACGTTGTTTGTTATACGGCATTAATTAGTGGTTATTGTAAGATGGGTCAGATGGATAAAGTGGTAACAATTTTGGAAGAAATGTCTTCGTATGGCATACACCCTAATAAAATAACGTATACCATCATGATTGATGGTTATTGCAAACTTGGTCAAACAGAAGTAGCTGTTAAGCTTCTTGGTGAGATGGAACAAAAGGGAGTCGTTCCCGATGTTGTCACTTATAATGCACTTGCAGACGGGTTTTCAAAAGAAGGGAAGATTGAGGAAGCTTTTCGGCTGTTTAAAGACATGTCTCGAAGAGGTGTAGATTTAGATGAAATAACATACACTAGTTTAGTTCATGGATGCAGCCTGAAATCAGCTGTTAAAGAACAAGAATGATCGAGGGTTACTTAATGGTAGGTCCTCAAAATTTTTGTAGATGAGATTTTTAGAATGATATTTTTTTTATAATTCTTTTTTTGTAATCATTTACTTCATAAGTGGATGAAAATATACACACTTATTTTGTACTTTGTTCGATTCGGATTATACTTACACAAGCTAATTGTTGATCATAAGCAGGTTGTAGCTAGTAGAATGTAACCAGCTTATATGAAATGTACTTTTGAAACAACGCATAAAAAAATTGTAAATATGATATTTGTCTGGATTTTGTGTTTGCTTTGCATCATATCATAGACGGGGTAAAAAAGTTATTTTATCTTCACAGGAATTAACACAGCTGACCTTTTTTTTTGCTGATGATAAATATGAGCATATTCTGGTGTTCTGGTAAGTCCTCGCTTATGATAATCGTTTCTTATAGTTTGATGTTTTTTATGAAATATTTTGCGGTAATAAATGAAATCTGAAATACGCCTAACCTAGAAGTTCTATATTATCGTGTTTCATTGTTCAGTTTCCTTGTTTTGTTTATAAATTAAGAAATCTTGCAGCATTATATCATTTCAGTGATACTGATATCACTTCTATAGTCCTCTTTGGTAGTGTTTAATGTGACCAGTTTCTGGCTGTCTACTAAGCTTTTCTTAGAAATGCAAACATAAGAAATATTGGATGTCTACGTCTTTCAATTAATTATCCCTTCCAAATGACCTGTTCTGTAATGTTTGTAACAACTTTAGTACCATAATCCATGTAGGCTGTTGGAAGATGATAAACTTGTGAAATTTCTCAGTATGCTGCGGTGCACTGGGGTGTATCAACATGTTGAGTTTACTCCAAGGAGTGTCGGGATTTGCTGCAGAGTTATCTGAAAAGGCAAGCCTTGTTCCCGAACTTTTGATATGTGTATAATAGACTTGAATATTTCTTGTTTTTCATATTTATCTTGTTTTATATGTGTAAAATCCAGGGTTAAGATTCAAGGTATATATTAGGAGACATGAGATTTACTTACCGCCATACTCAAAAAGAAGGACATGTACATGGAGTGAAATCCAAGTGCTGGTTCGTTAATGGCAAAATTAGTCCTTTTATCAGGTGAGTTCCATCATGTGAGAATGTTATGTACGTACGCATGAGTGCATGTATTTGTGTATGCATATATTTGGGTCGTTTATACCTGAAGATGAGAGTTGAAACAAAGTACGAAAGCTAGAATGTACACTTAGCTAGTATTTTTTGTTTTGTTTTGTTTGTTAGATGTTTTTTTGTTTCAATCAGTAATTTTTTTCAGTTCTTGTCAAGTAGTATGGAGAATAGGTATGGGGTCAGTGTTGTAGCCGATAAGAATGTGGTAAACTAGTGGTGAAGAGGTAGTTATTAGAGTCATTAATGTATATGCCTCTTATATTGGCTCAAATAAAATTACAGAAAGATGATTTTTTGAAGATCTAGTAGTTAGTCAGCATAGATCGATTAGAAAGAGTTTATAAGATTTCAAACATATTAATAAGACTTAATTTGTAAGCGTTTATGTGATATGCAATAGGCAGACCCTGTTATAACAACACAAAAAGAACTGCAGGAGACAGTGATCTGTTGTTTGAAGTTGTGATGAAAGGTTAATTAGTTGTTTAAGTGATTGACAAATTCCGACATCCCCTAAATGGTTAAATAATAAGAATCAATGTTGTTGCAGCTACTTCTAATCTGATTATCCAAAACTGATTATTTTGACCTCTAAACAATCAGATAATCAGAATCACTTTCACTATAGCTTAATGCTAGAAACTGATTTGCTACAACCTGAAAACGCCATAAGCAGATTTGCAGATAATTAATTTCAAAACACACTGCCAAACACCTCCTAAGTCGAAGAATGTACTTGAAGGCTTGGTAATGTTTTGAAACTTGTCATGTAATAGAGTTCCACTCGGCCGCCTATTAGTAATAGGCGGCCGAGTGGAAGTCTATTGCTTAAATGTTTAGAATGGATTAACCATGTTTTAACAAACTCTTAAGTGGGTTACATAGTATTTAATCATTGCTAAAAAAAAGTTATAAATGAATATCAGGAATTCAATATTAGATTGTCTGATATTTTGACTATGGTTGTAACAATGCGTGCAACTGTACCAACAAAGTTGGCCTATCACAGTTTTATGTTATCTTTCGAGTTGCATCTTTTTGACAAAAACTACTTTTTAACTTTTGGTTTAGGGTTCCTTCGTCACCTGTATCATACGTTTTGACTTTCTTTGCTGAAGTTTAAGGATTGAGCTGCATCTGTTATGCTGAAGCATCACAAGACGCCCGCCCTACAGACTTGCTGGTATTGGATTTGCTTGCTTTCTGCTACATTTGGCTTCTATAGAACTGAAGGTGCGCATAAAGTCAGTTGATCCTTCTTGATGTGTAGAAAGAGATTCGGTTTTCATTCTTTTGGATGTCCAAAGGGACATGAGGGGTCATCATCATATTGTCATCGACTCTTAGAGATTCTTGCTCATCTGGTTAGTTAAGATCAAGAAAATGTAATGTAAACAATGTTTTGGTGCACAGAAAGGGTAAATGAGTTGACAGAACTCATTTGCCCAAATGGCATGCCGATTGAATATTTTTTGATGTATAGTGAACCAAATAATATTTAGCCAGAAATACACATGATATGCTTTTCTACCCTCTTGCTATTTTTAGTCGAATTTTTGGAGCTTGTGTTAAAACCCTTTTTGACCTTCTTGACACTAGTAGCCAGAAGTGTATATGACAAAATTGTTGTTTGTTTAAGCTCTTTAACACTTGCACAGCAATGTGCCTTCAATTGTAAGTTCAGATCATAATCTGTTCATCTTGGATATTGGGGTGTAAATTACCACTCAAACTCTCAAGATTTCGGCTGTGTTTGGCGTGGGCTTATAAGAGGCTTATAGAGACTTGAGCTTATAAAATAAGTTTTGTTTGTTATACAAGCTTATGGAATTGGAAGCTTTTATAAGTCATAAGCCTCCATAAGCCTAAGCTCATTGAAATAGGCTTATGACGGCTTATAGTTGGTCAAAATACTTAAATGCCATTCAAAATATAATAGATTAATATGCAAAAGCTTGAAATATATTTGAATATTAATTTGATATATTTTTATACGATTTTATATAAATAAGCTTTCATCTCTAACTAATTCGCCAAACAAGTTCATAAAAATATAAGCTCCATCTTCCGGGCATATCCGAATATGTGAATCTTTGAAGTCCTCGAAATTATCACTCAAAGTGTCGCTGTTCTAAGGGTCAAATTAGTACAACTTGATTACAATAAATTATTTAAAAGTTGATGGGACTTTCCTATCTAAAACATCCTGTTTGTATGACTTTAGTGTTGATCTAATAATTTGCTCATCCATGACACACGAATGAAAGCGAAATGTGTTTATTTAACCTTACCAACAGTCCAATGTATGCTTTTAAATGTTTGGTTTCACTAATTTCACTAATGTCATATCAACCACTTTCAAACACCCTTCAAAGGCGTAAGCAACATGTTTAGCTTAATGACCATGATTAGCCCTCAGCTGATGTTTCTGATGCTTTTTCTGCCTTGTATAGCTTTGTCATCACAGAATAGCGCCTACCCATCTCCGTATGGTGACGATAAGGATTCTTGTGGTAGTGACTTGAAGCCCTTGAGGAGGGAAGTTTACGGAAATGGGAAAATCTTTGATATTACACATAGGATTAGCTCAGAAACACGCTCATGGGATTCTGATGATGGGGTTGGAGATGAGTACCTTAAACTCTATATAAGCATGAAGAATGGCACCGAGTATAACTTTTCGGAATTAAAGCTACCTGTTCATTCTGGTACTCATGTTGATGCACCTGGACATGTGTTTGAAAATTACTATGACGCAGGGTTTGATATCGATAGTCTTGATTTAGACGTACTCAACGGTATTAAACTGACCTTAACTATTACTCCTATTTTTATCAGTTTAAATTTGTTTAAATTGTTCCGTTTTAGTCATTGTACTTATTTTTGTACATGTGAAATGATAAAATTTTGTTTTCCATTTGGGTCATTTTTGTAACCCGTATATAACATACATATTTTCTTGCAAAATTTAGCCTTTTTATATAAAAAAAACTCACTTTTGAAAGCGACTTTCAAGGTTTTGTTCGAACTGACTAAAACGGGACATTAAGATATCTTTGATTCTTTGAATGACTCATGTACAAAAAGTTGTTTAGTGATTACAGGATACAAATCAAATGTAGAAGGATATATATAAGAACTCTTTTAGAAGAAAATGGTAAATTTAGTGCTCTTTTTTCTTTTAATTAGGCCCGGCATTACTGGTTGACGTTCCAAGGGACAAGAACATAACAGGTACTTGATCGATTATAGTTGTCACACATCCCTGTACTTGAGCTCTCTTATTTCTCTTCAAGTGAATCATATCTTATTGTTTCAAATAACTGGCCCATCATTGCTTTTATTTGTAAATTCTAGCTTAATTTTCATATACTTGTATACTTATCATAGCTGAAGTTATGAAGTCGTTGAACATTCACAAGGGAGTAAGGCGTGTGCTTTTCAGAACATTAAACACGGATAGGTAACTTCCTGTACCTTAATTTTTCAAAAATATGATTATCAATTATATGATGCTTGTTACTTAATTACCTACTACTCTACTAGTCTTATAATTTTATTTTATTTTTGGTAATTTTTGGGTTATTAATTTTCAGACGCCTAATGTGGCAAAAGCGATTTGTCACAAACTATGTTGGATTTATGAAGGATGGAGCTCAATGGCTGAAGGACAACACTGATATCAAACTTGTTGGTAAGACACACCCTTTTACTTTTGTTTTGATATACTTACAACAACCTTATCTTGGTTATGCTAAAGCATCAGCCTGAACTTATATCGAGACATAGAGAGTCATTTGTTCTCGTCGTGTAGGTGTTGATTACTTATCGGTTGCTGCATATGATGATCTGATTCCTTCTCATCTTGTCTTCCTAGAGAGCAGGGTAAGCCATATCTCTACCTTTTGTAACATTGGCTCAAAATACTTTAATGGTAGTTTTAAATAATTTGCTAAGGGAATACCGCGCAAAAATGTGACAACTTTTTATGTTTTTCGTCATACATAACATACATACATTTTTACCGTTTAACTAGTTTAGCAAAAATGTAAAACAATAGCTTGTTATAACTCGAACTCTTCTAACAATTGAACAAAATATCTCCTAATTTTCTTGTCATATCTAACTAAAAGTAAACAAAGTCTTTACGTGATCGACCTTCACAATTTCTAACAGATACATGTTCCTATGTAAAAAGCCGCAGAAACATTATTATTATAGAATTTTTTTTTTTTTTATAAAAAAAAAAAATTCTATAATTATAACATGCTAAATACTTTGTGTGGTCTCAGGAAATCATTCTTGTTGAAGGTTTGAAACTTGACGACGTCGAAGCGGGAATATATAATGTCCATTGTTTACCATTAAGGTTACTACGGGCTGAAGGATCTCCAATAAGATGTATCCTTATTAAGTGAGGAGTATTAGTAGTACTCCATAATAATACTTGGGAATGTTTGGGCAACCTTATAATGAAGTTAAGCTTATTTTATTAAAAAGTTTAGCTACTTTTTAAGTTCTGTTTAGTCGACAAAGATTGCAGAGAGCTTTTAGAAATATAACTTTCAATAAGCTTCAAAAATCAAATGCTACTTCTATTAACTTGAGGCTTCATCTTCATCTCTATTTCAAGTTTTAGTTTTAGGCTTTTAGCTAGCCTCAGCTAATTTTATTAAGAGCAAATTCCTAAATGCTCCAAAAAGTAAAAGTTAGTCCCATAGACACCCCAATAAAACCACTTGATCTCGACGATTAGTAGGACTGGCTGACTCTACTTTATTAATAAAATATGTGACACGTGTCAAAATTATAATGGAGTCGCCCAGTCGCTCATGTAATTTATTAATAAAAATGTGTCACGTGTAAATATTTGCGTAGAGTCGCCTATTCACCCAGTCCCCCAAGTCTATTTTAGGAAGAGGTTTTTTGTAAGAGAAATACTAGACTCACAAAAATATTACTAGTACCAAATTATATTCAGATAATGACTTAGCAACTAAATGTGGAGGGCAAGAAATAAGAAATAGAAATTATGATGCAATATAATTAGAGTAATACAATTGACAAGTCATTGTGTAAGTATTATTGTATAAACTATTTGTGAATGTAGCATTGCTATTTTGTTTAGGGCATCTTTGAGATTATCTTCTAGTTATTGGGGCATTTAGAGAATTGATTCTTTTATCAAACATATAGTTATGTCTTGTAGTTTATTTTTCCTTCCAAAATTGTTGTTTCGAACTTTTTGTTGCAAATTATTATATACTTGTAAACGATTATGATATTTTAATGCAACAATCATGATACTTAATTATGTCGAAATGAGGTAAGAGGGAGGTAAAATGTCACCAAAACGATGATATGATAATAAAGTGATGTATAAAGTTAAAAGCAATGGTATGGCTTGCTTGGATAGGGGTAAGATATGATATGATAATAAGGGTGATATATAAAGTTAAAAGCAAAGGTATGGCTTGCTTCTTATTTGATATCATGAGAAATTTATTATTTTTATTTGCATACCATATCACTATTCTACACGTATGCCGTATCCCAATTCTTGGCCTTCACCTTACGAAATGTTGAGCTTTGTAAGATAAAAGCGAAAAAGGGGAAAAACCCATGATTTGTGGTTTTCACTTTTAGCCAACATAATCCTTGTGTCTAGAAATATATACATTTTTTATTTTAACTTTTTAGAAAGTTACATTATTTGTTTAGAGCTAAATTTTAATTGGTTGTCAATCAACAATTATTATACTAAGAAATAGAGTAGCTTTTAACTTGATTGCGATTACCTGAAAGCTGATTTTAACATGATAAATCATGTTGATAAATCAGAACAAGTTAAATGGATAATATTTTTTTTAATAAAAATTAAAGGTCTATTTATGTTTTTTCCTCTCATAATACAGACAACATGATCTATTATTATTTTTTCTCTTAGGTTTCGACTCGACATTGCAAGTCAACTAATCTCAGAATGACTACTTTTTTGGATAGCCTGGAGTCATCTCAGGTGAACCTCCGTGGCTACATCAGGATTAATTTTGTCTCCAAGATTTGAACTCTGGACCTCCAGGGAGTTACCCACTTAGGAGACCGAATCCAAACCACTGGGTTTCGCCATATAGTTTTTCAACTAAACGCAGAACGACTACTTTTTTGGATAGCCTAAAGTCATCGCAGATGAACCTCCGTAGCCACATAACATGACCTATCATGTTAATAACAATATGAGATAGATCTTTATCCATTCATATGCTAGTTAGTTACGAAGCAAAAGTATTTAAATGTTTTCTTAACATGTTGGAGTTTAGTTAATCCCGCAAAATGATTGAAACACTCTAATTAATTGTGTTTGGACATTTATACCATCACATAGGTGAAAGTGTAAAGATAAATGTGGGGGTATAAATGTCCAAACACAATAATTTGGAGTGTCCCAATCATTTATTGGAGTGTACAAATCATCTCCTATTTTTAAATGATAAAAATGATAAAAAAAAGTTTAATGGAAGTGAGAGAATGTGCAGCAATTGTTTTCTTTTCATTGTATAACTTGACATTAAGGGTTCGTTTGGTTCGTATGTGGGATTAGAATTGGATTTGAAATTGAATTTGGTTTGAAAGAAATGAGGAGATAGAAAATCATTTATTAGGGTGTAAGGTGCACACTAGCGGCAAAATGAAAAGAAAACCATTTCTTTGAAGGCAGGCCCGGATTTGGCTATGGGCTACATGGGCAACTGCCCAGGGGCAGCCCAAGAGAAGGGGCATCATTCTACAAGTGCTTGTTTAGTTATACTAGATTCATTTAAGCCCAAGTTAATATAAAGCCCGCTACACTGATATATGAGTAACCCAAAATTCGTTCAGTACAAAGAATGAGATAGGATCAATATATGACTAACTCAAAGCCCATTTTAATTGATATTAAACTTACGTACTAAGTACATTGCAATTTTACAGGTTTACCATTTACAAATCACTATCAGAGCATCACATCCAGAGAGGTTATTTATGAATTTTTGTTACAGATTTAAGAGTTGAATTCAAAAAAATTAGGGCATGAAACGAATCAGGCAATCATCTTTTCTTCTTTTCATCAATTTTGATCAGGTGATATAGTTACATACTTATTATTCTTTCTTTAGTCGAATATTATACAATTTACACATGAGTTTATCATGTTGCGTCATTCACAACCGCCATGTGCCCAAAATAAGAAACGAAAGAAAATTCAACAAGAATCTGAGCGACCTCAACACGGTTCTATGGATGGGTTTGTAATTAGAATGAAAAAGAATAATAATAGTGTTGCTGAAAATAATGATAAGGTTTATGAAAATCCAATAAACAATGAAAACTTAGAAAATGATGAGGTTAACGTCAATGATGATGATGATGATGAAAATCCTATAAAAATAATGAAAATCTAGACAATCATGAGGTTAATGTTAGAGAAGATAATGATAATCCTATTGAAGAAAATAACGAAAGTCCTCAAAATTGTTACGTTGATGGGGTTTTAGGTTATCAATATTGAAGAAAATAGCAAATGTCGATTATGATAAGATAATTGATGTTTTTGCTTTAAGAAATGCACAAAGACATTGTTTAGGTTATCAATGTTGAACTTGTTATTTGGAGTTTATCTCCTCATATTGTAACAATTTATTTAATGAATAAAAATCGGCATGGGGATGAGCCGCCCAGCTTGACCAGGTTCCAAACCCCTAAAAGAAAATGTGATGTTTGTTTACAAGGGGCATATTTCACTCGGCTCGCCGCGGCATCCGAAATCTCAGGACCGGCCCCGTTTGAAGGAAATCAATTCAAGGGTCACGGGAAAGTGCAACTAAAGAAAAAAAATGGATGAGTAGCGGGACTCTACTCCCGAATGAAAATCACTATCTTCCAAGGAAAAGAATTAATATATTACACTATTTATTGTATGTGTATCGTATAGTGAGTATGTGTGTATTATGGGTATTTTCAAAGGGAGATAATTTGCACACTCCATAAAATGATTGAAACACTCTAGTTGATTGTGTTTGGACATTTATATCCTCACATAGGTGAAAGTGTAAAGATAACTGTGATGGTATAAATGTCCAAACACAATAATTTGGAGTGTCCAAATCATTTATTAAAGTGTACAAATCATCTACTATTTTTAAATGATAAAAATGATAAAAAGTTTAATGGAAGAGAGAGAATTTGACGCAATGATTGATGAAAAGTTGCAAGAAATTGTTTAAGGGAGAGAAAAAGCTAATGTGACAAAAGAAAACTCCTCACAACACCCTCCTCCACACGTATATTTTAAAAATACATTTATTTTATTGAAAAATTGTAATAATATAACAAAAACATATTATTTAAATATAAAAAGTACTAAAAAATTGAATTGAAAAACATGTAGTAGATAACTTTTGTGAAATAACAAAAAAAAAAAGTACTTTGAAAAAAACTCACCGAGTGGGTAAGGATTGAATATTTGTCATAAAATCATTACTTGAGTCAAATATATGTACCAAGCATTGAATTTAAGAAATGAATTAATTCAAACCACTTACCAGACTGCCCTGATTATTGAAGTGCAATTTTCACCGTCATAAATAGTCAATAAAAAATGTACGGGACTCGTTGCAATTTGGATTATTAACAGGAGGGAAAGTAAAAATAAAAATAAAAAATAAATAAATAAAGTAAAAAAATAAAAATAAATAGTACTTGGGTTTTGCGAGAATCTGTATTTTCGGTGCGTTATCTCTCGGGTTTGCAACCGGACCCGTTTCCTTTACTGAAAAAAAGTTTTTTTTATTAAGAGTACAAAATATTTTTATTAATCATTTAAATATCTGTCTAAATTCTATCAATATTTGAGTATTGACTAGAACATGGAATGAATGTTAAAAATATACGCATTCTTTATCCTTATCAAAGTTGTAAAAATCGCTAGGCATTAGCTAGACAGAATCAGGTAACACTTAAAGATTAATTGGTTAGACAGTGATAAATCGGGTTAAATTTATATATATATATAATTTTTCTTTTTAATTATATCTATACTATCTATAATAGAAAAATGGTCAAAGTGAAAAGTGAAAAGTCAAAAAAGTGAAATGTGAAAAAAATTAAAAAGGAAATGTTGAAATAATTAAAAGAAAGTAATTTCAACTATTAATACCTACATATGTTTCAAAAGGAAACTATTAATATACATCGAAAACCGGTTGACCCAGACGCTTCAAACCCGCGGGTTGACCCGTTTAATTTGACCCGTTTTTCGAACCCAACCCATCAAGTTGACCCGGTTTATATTGACTCGTTTTTTAACCGGAACGGTTCAACCAGTTGAATCTCCCGGGTCGAACCGGGTTTCAAAATATTATGTTAATCCCCAATTTCTCAAACTTTTACTATTTTTCGTTTATAACCCATAAACTTTTTTTATCACTAAAACTATCTTATTGAAAAGTACAATAAAATTTTCACAATGTACAATTTAAACAAGCTACAACATAATTCTAAATATAAAATAATTAAACATACTAATTAATATTATTTTTAAAACACCCTAAAATGAAAAGTACATGTTGTTATGTACATTATACAAATTAATAAAACACACAAAGCTTCATACAAGCTAACAAGTTGATGGTACATATAGTTTTGAAAATCGGATCGGACCAACGGGTTCAACCGGAAACCGATGTCGCCACCAGTTCGGCTAACCAATAACAGCCATCCGAAAACGAACTAGAGATGACCCATTGAAACCGATACAAACTGGTGAATCATGTCTCATCGAGATCTATTTCTCCATTTAATTGTCACAGGTACCCACAAGCGAACGCTACGCGGCACTCGTTACACTATATATAAAGGAAAACCAAAAAGTAAAAAGTGGAAATTTGAAACTATTAATACATATTGAAAACCGGGTTGACCCTGGACGCTTCAAAACCGGTGAGTTGACCCTGTTTAATTTGACTCATTTTGACCAAACCTGACGGGTTGACTCGGTTTAAATCGACCCGTTTTTCGACGGGAACGGTTCAACCGGTTGAACCACTCGGGTCGTACCGGGTTTCAAAACATTATGTTTAATCCCCAAATCTTCAAACTTTTATTATTTTTCGCTTAGAACCCATAAACGTTTTTTTAACAGAAAACGATTTGTCGCTATATAAATATATTATATATATATAAGTTTTTTTTCAAAAATGATTATAATGTTTTACAATTAAGAGAAAATATGTGCCCGTTAGTGCACATTTAACTTTTCAATAGGCTAAATACGCCCATTTAAAAAAAATGGGGCTAAATGTGCCCAAATCTTTTATAAAATAGCCAAAATTAGCCAATTTTTTTTATTTTTTATTTTGGGCTAATCACATTCATGCTAATTTTGGTACTTGCATTCTTCTTAACAACGGCACCATTAATCCCATCCTTGTTAGTTTTATGCGACAAGTAACGTGTGTTGTTAGTTTTATCTCATAACTGATGTAATGTTTACTTTCATTTTTATTAAATGTTTTATATGTTCTTTGATAGATGTTAAGAATTTTGTCTAGACTTTAGTTATCGTATAATACAACCGTTTGCAATTGCATTTCATCGGTTCACGTTCTATTTCAAACGCTACACAAAACACTCACCACAGTATCACAAATCATTAATTATCTGACGCTAGAAACCGCTGCCGCTAGGCGCGGGTACTCGTCTAGTATGTATAATACCTAGATATATGTTAACCAATACATATATGTTAACATCTAGGCGTTGAATTAATATTTCGTATAAGTTTAAACACCTAGGTGTTAACATCTAGATATTGAATGTCATATCAACGCCATATCATTATTAACCAATAGGTATATGTTAACATCTAGGTGTTGAACAAATAACGATTAATCGAAGATTAATCGTTATTTGTATGTCATATATTCGATTCAACACCTAAGTGTTGAACAAATAACACGTTATCTAGGTGTTATATATATATATATGTATATATATATATATATATATATATATATATATAGAGTTAGGATCAAATAAGAAGATTACTTAAAATAAGAAGTAATAAGAAGAACTATAACCGCAAATCCGAGATGCATCGAGCTAAATTAGATGCATCCCTATAATCTTAGATGCATTATAACGCACAATAATGTGTTTTCTAGCTTTTTAATCGATGCATATACGATATTAGATGCATTTCATTATTTCTCTTGTTTTTTGTTCCTCTGCACGTGCCGAAATCATGAAAATCAATTTGCACCATCTATACATCAAATTAACTCTCGAAACTCAAGATGTTGCATCTATATGAATAGAAATGCATCTAATGCAAGTCGTTGCATCTCAAATGCGTGGTTTTGGTCACTTCTTACCACTTCTTATTTTAATTTACTTCTCACTGGATCCTTACTCTCTCTATATATATATATATATATCTATACTATATAAAATGGAAAAATGGTCAAAGTGGAAAAAGTAAAAAATGTTGAAAGTTGAATGTTGAAAACATGGTCAATGGAGAGAGAAATAAATAATATAATTAATACTCTTATTAAAACACCCCATTACTTAAAAGTACAATAATTTATTCACATTGTACACCCAATTAAAAGCACATCTACCAAATTAAAAACAATCAATTGAAACCGATACCGGGTTGACCCGTTGAAACCGATACCGGTTGACCCGGACACTTCAAACCCGGCGGGCTGACCCGGTTTAATTTGACATTTTTTGACCCAACCTATCGGTTTGATTCGGTTTAAATCGACATGTTTTTATCGGACGGTTCAACCAGTTGAACCACCCGGGTGAAATCGGGTTTCAAATTTGACAAAATTATAAGATAAATGATGAAGTAGTTGTGGAACCCGTGACAATTTTTTTTAAATGAGAGACCAAGTAATTGTAGTTTTTGATTTATTTTGCTTTGACACATGTAATTTATTTTAAAAAATGTTGCTCTTGCACCATTTAAGGGACTAACATATATGAATATCGCTTTAAAAGTTAATATAAATATATTGTATAGCCCTTTGTCCAGTGTATCAATAATGTTATGTAAGTTTATTAAAATCACAAAAAATAAATAGTATTATTATCTTTAGCGATAATTATTTGTACCTCAAACAAATAGCTTTGAACAATGCATAAATATCTATACAAATTGATAGTACAAAATAATCTTATATGGTGATATCCAATTTGCAAAGTTACAATTTTAAAAGCCACACACCAAATGATAAACGCTACACATGTAAAAAAATAGTTATCACTGCCTAAATTATTGACAGAACAAGAAAAAACGGTCACACATGTTGGCTATACCTATAAACTACAATATAATATTGCCAACTGCATAATACCGTTGCTTTTGTAATGCTTGAATCTATTATTACTAAAAATCTTAATAACTTAAAACAATCCTATTTGAAAATATACTCACACACTTAGATCAACTCCACATAATTTTTTAAAAACTATATATTTATGCTGCTATGCAACCACGCATCAGAATTGTAGTTATTCAAAAACGATTCTCTAATGCTACAAATACAGCTTGTTGAAAGAAACTTATGGGTCATCGGAACTTTGCGAAAACTAGACATCTGCCGCTAGGCGCGGGTACTCGTCTAGTATATATATATATATATATATATATATATATATATATATATATATAACACCTAGATATATGTTAACATCTAGGTGTTGAATTAATATTTCGTATAAGAGCACAAGGTATGCAAGCTACAAATAACACGTTATTTGTGTGTCATATCAACGCTATATCATACACCTCCTAATAATACACCAATAACTAAAAGGAGTGATTTGCACACTCTAAAATGTTATTGAGACACTCATATGTACAAATAGTTGAAGCACAATATTAATTATATACAAATATTTAATGCACAAATAGAATGTCCCAATCAATTTTGAAAGTGTGCAAATCAATAGTCATAACTAAAACACCATCCCTCATAAGAGCATACACATTCATAACGCCATAACGGGCGTTAGTGTGCATTTAACGCCGTTAACGGGCGTTAGACCCTTGGACCTCCGGCGTTAAACCTGCGTTAAGGGACCAACGTTATGTTAGCAACGGGCGTTAAAAGGTTTAAACAAAAAAAAAATAATAAAAAAATAAAAATAAAAATAAAAATTCAAAAAAATTACAAAATAACCCCCTCAATGGCTAGTGACCGTTAATATTAAAAAAAAAAATTTACAAAAAAAACCCCTAACGGCTAGTTTTAATATAAAAAAAAAAACCAAAAACATTTTTTTACCACTATAAATACCCAACTAAAACACCATTTTCTTTCACACTTCCACTACTCAATCCTCTCAATCTTCAATATTTCATTCACTGAAAAAAAAATGTCGGGAGGCAACGATGATACATTCTTCAATCTTCTCGGTGGTGGGTGGAATACCTCAAACCCGGGTTCATCATCTAACCAGAACGCGGGTTCATCTTCAAACCCCAACTTGTCTTTTCCCAACCCACTAGGCTTGTCGAGCCAAGAAGCGTGGCAACAACATCAACAATATATGTATTGGCAACAACAAAGTCAACAAAGCACCTTAAACTCCAACTTTCAAAATCTACAATTCTCACAACACTCACAACATTCACAAACTGAAACACATGATGTTCCTGAGACACCCACGTCTCCTCCAAAAAAATCCAAATGTCGTATTAAACGAAAGTAAAAAAAATCCAAAGACCCCGAGCCCGAACCAATCGATGATGATGAAGAAGAATTCACTATTGGGCGTTGGACTCCAGCAGAGGAAGAATTACTTGCAAGGTGTTACATAGCTGTTACTGAGGATCCGAAAGTTGGGCGTGTACAACCCAAAGATACGTTTTGGTATCGGGTCACAAATGAGTTCTGTGAAAAACTAGAATGGGGGGTTGAATAGTTTTACCAATTAAAACTCGTTTTAAACTATTTAGATCGACTTATGTCAATCTATTTGGATGTGTGTTGGATGTTGATAAATAAACATATAGAAATATAAGTATGTAATGAAAAGATAAAGAGTAAGAAGCACAAAACCACAACGCGAGTATTTATCGTGGTTCGGCTACAAGGACACCTTCCTTGCCCTACTCCACTCCCCGAGTCACCTACTCGAGAGTTCGTAATCACTACACAACACCGACTCCTTATGGTGGAGAAACCTTCACAACGTTGCCTACTCTTTTTCCGGTACTAGGCTAACCACCGGGTTCTTTCACACCAAGGTGAACCACACCTACCACAACGTCGCCTACCCTTTATCCGGTACTAGGCTAAGTACCGAGTTCTGTACACCAAGGAGAACTAATCTTATCACAACGTCGCCTACCCTTTACCAGGTACTAGGCTAAGTACCAAGTTCCATTGCAATGGAGGAACTACTACCCAACACTACACAACCCCTAATCCCAAAGGAGACCAACTCCTTATTACAACATCATCAAGGATATCAATATCCTTGGATCCAATACTAATCTATCTTGTACATCGAATCACACCATATCGAATGTACATCTTAGGCACCTTTCACTAATGCCTTTGACTAGATCTTCAAGACACCTTTCACTAATGTCTTGTGACTTGACTTCTAGGCACCCTTCACTAATTCCTACAACACCGACGATCGACACCCTTCACTAATGTATTCGTCTTGACACTTGAGACATCTTTCACTAATGTCTTCAACACTACACTTCTTAGTAGAAAGAAAAGAACCATCAACAAGAGGATTTCAGTAGTCTTGATGATGAGGAAGCATGGCAACTCATGGACTTGAGCTTGCTTGACTTCAAAGGTGGTGATCTCGCCTTTAAGAGGAACCTAGAGGATCACACAAAAACAAAACTACATACATAGATCACTTGGATTTGGGGTTAGAGAGTTTTTAACTTAGGGAGAAAGTATGTGAGAAAGAGGTAAGAAACAACGAAGAAATGACTCACTATTTATAGAGAGAAAATATCTACTGTTCCCCGGATCCCTCCCACAACGGATCCGTCTAGCGTAAAGATAGGGATCCGTGGGACGCTCCTCTTTACCCATGGGTATTTTGGTTATGGGTCATGGGTCATGGGTTATGGGTTGATCCATGGGTCTTTTATTAGATACAATGTATCTAATGAGTGCAATGCACCTAGTCAAATGGGTATGGTTCAATACCATGGGTTATGGATATATTTCATGGGTTGTAGTTTTTACCCATTTATAATATATACTAGTTATGTATATATTTTGCCCAATATGTAAACACTAGTTGTTGTACATATGAATTACTAAATCATAAAATCACTTATACTTGTTTTAGTGTTTTATGTGAAAACGTAAGTGTGTTAGAAAACTATTGGCTCAAACTATTTACGTATTTTATTTGTTTCGTTAAAATTATTTTACGTTTGTTATCGACAAAACATTAGAAGAACGTCAAATATAAATAAACGTTTTTACAGCTTATTTGTATTGACAATCTCCCCTTTTTGTTGATGACAAAACATAAAATAATTTTAAGGAAAAGCTAAAATTCGTAGAGGTTTGAATTTGTAGTTTTTACTTTCTTCTCACCCTTTTTGTCGAAACAAAAAGAGCTTTGAAGAGAAACTAACACATTGTTTTAAGAAAAACATGTGAAAATTAGACAAGAAGGAAAAAGTAGAGAGTAAGTAACGGGAAAGGATCTCGTCTTAACTCCCCCTTGACGATTTCATCCCTATGTGAGGGCGTCAAGAAAGATAATACTAAGCAAGTTAATTTGCAACTAAGTTTGCAAAAGATTTCATCTATGTGACGAATATGCTCCCCCTTGATGATTGCAACTTTGCAAAGGGATGTCATGATTTGAATCCTAATATTGCAAGTGATTTTTGTAATGTATTGCTTTGACATAAAGCTCCCCCTAGCTTTAGGGTGTCAAAGTCTTCATGTGTAAATTGAATAACTACAAAAAAACGGTTAGAAAACAAGTACAATGCATAATTTCCTGCACATATGACTCAAGTTAGTAGAAAAATAGTTTTCTGTTGCGAGGATCCCACGGTTCCCTCCTTTGGGGGATCCGTCTAGGAAAATATTAGGGATCCGTCTGGCTGATGACCAAATTCAGCAATGGTGATATAACAAATAATGTTATCATCAAAGTGAGATATGTATTATACAGCATAATCATATACTCAAAAATATAGCAAGTAGCATGTAATTTCATTTAATAAAACTAGAGATATGATATACATGACTCTAAAAACTAAGAAAATGAACAATACATGACTTGGAATTACTAGATTTATCTAAGTAACGCTTGATACTAGGACACCATTAAAATCTTCTAGCTCAAGTTTGTTTAGGTTTAATCTCGTCGAAACGTTCAAGGAGGTGATAGAACATGAAACGTTGATCTTCTCGTACTTCATGTATTAAACTCTCAACATGTTGACAATGATAACAATCTTTATCATGGCTAGGTAATGGTGGTGGAAGAAAGGAAATTGCTTGATGCGAAGTATCAAGTGAAGCGGGTTGGGGAGCCTCAAACGACGGAGGGATTGGTAGAGGCATATTTGAAGATGGTTCGACCAAGAATGATGGTGGTGGTAGAGAAGTGTCAACTTCCATATGGTCGGGTGGTTGACTTTGATAATTTCTCATAATCCAAATGGGGTTATTTGATGGTGACGGCGAGAAGAAAGTCAGAGCTAGTGTTGACTCAACACTTTGATTTTGTACCATTATTCCTCCTAGTGAGGAGAATGTTGCCGGTGGAGGAGGATAAGACGACCTAGGAGGCAAATCCTCTAAATTATAGAGGTGTGGTGATGATAGTGGAGTTGTGAATAAGATAGCTCTAGGAACCAATGGTGATGGTTTATTGGAGATGTGATTGTTTGGTTTAGGAGGTATGGTGGTGTTTGGCATAGGTAGTTTTGTAGGTACTATCCTTATAGGAATTGGTTTGATTGGTGGAGGAGAAATCCTTGCATTTGTGGACTTGATCGGAGATGATTCGGTTGAAGAGATTTCGTGTACAACACGAGCAATTTTCTTGGGTGGTTATTTGGTGGATAAGTTGCTACTTTGAGCTTTACTCATGATGAGATGATTCAAAGAGGTTTGTGAATGTTTCTAAGTGCTGAAAGTGAGGATGAGGATGATGACTTTAGGAGTTCTAACAATTTGGTTTATAAGGCAAGGGATTTGGCAAGTGCATTCAAGACTTAAGCCACTAAACTTCTTTGGAATGTGATTATTAACATGCACAAGAGTCAACTTCAGAGTTGTATTGATATAGGAACTCATTTAAGATGAGATGGAGTGTTTTAGTTAGCAAGATGAGCTTGAAATGATTGTTTTAGCTAGAGTTGACATAACTCTGTCATACGGATCCCACGGTTCCCTCCAATGAGGGATCCGCCTAGGCTAATCCTAGGGATCCGTCACTCATCAGCTAAGGAAGGATAGCAATGATGTTTGTAAGGTCTAATGCCTATTTCTTCTTGAGTGTTTCAGTTTATCTAAGTGTCTTAAATGAAGAGGTGCTTTAAATACTTAAGGGTATTGAGTGATGTAGCAAATGATTGCCTTTTATGGAAGAAATTAGAACTTTCATGAGTACCAATGAATGAACAAAGATGACACTAAAGATTATGGGGGTTTCAAATGGAGCTAAATGATCCTAGAGATCAGATAGTGACTTAGGATAATGTCTTGGAGAATATCCTAAAGGCTTTAAGATGGAAAAACTAGAATTTGATCAATTTTGATCAATCTTGAGGTAAGGATGATTATGATCAATTTTGCCATAATTGGGGGATTTCCAAAGTTAGATGTGAAGGATCACATGAGTAATGGTGAGTGAGCTTAAGAGCGGAAGAGTAACGAGTTCAAGTAAAACAATAGATCTCTAAGCGTCTTGAGTGTGATCTAAGTGAGTTATGCGTGAGTATGAATTTACTCAACTTTAAAAAGGACTCAATTTGTCTTAAGGCACTATGTCTAGCTTAGTGTGAAGTGATCTAAGATCATGTTTGAAATACAATGATTGCAATTGCATGTTCTGTTTGCCGGATCCCACGGTTCCCTAAGAGTAGGGATCCGTTTAGCACAAACTTTGGGATCCGTCAATCTGCTAAGCAGAACCTTTACTAAAGGTATGCAATAATTTTGACAATGCATTATATTTCAAGGTTAGTTTAAGAAGTTCTAACACTAGAGTATCAAATGTAAGATGTTTATTTCATGAAAGAAATCGGATTACATTTATAAAACATGAATACTAAGGATTGACCCTATTTGAAAGACTACTAAGTTCTTTGAGCGTTTTCGCTAGAAGGATCATCAAATGGTTGATGAGTGTTTGTCATTTCAGAAATGAAGAAAGTCTTCATGAGAGATGTGTTTAGAGGTTCCATCATCTTGTTCACAAGTACGTACAACGGACTTTGAAATTGAGGGTGGAAGTACATGATGTTATGATAAAGGCGCTTCAAGAACATTCCATAAGGGATGATTTTGGTCTTGGAACCTTGAAGATTTACAACTCTCTTTGCGAAGAAGTAGGCGAGATTGTATGGTTGTTGTGTTAACAAACAATACATTATGTGAGCACAACAAGAGGGAAGGATTTCTCGATTTCCCCTAAGACTCCAAACATTTTCCCGTAGGATGAGTGCTAGAGCCTTGTACTCTTCTCGGATATCCTTTGTATAGATAATGTTTGGATCGGAGTAATAGGATCGAGGCTTGCATATTGTGCGAGTCAAGTCTTGCGGGGAGGGTATGTGTGAACAATATGGACTATTTTCTTCACGAAAGTTGAAGAGAGAATCAAGAGACCAATCTTCGGTGAAGGCACATTGTCCATGATTTGAAATTCGGAGAATTTGAGCAAATTGTCCAAGGTTAAAAACGAACTTTTGGTTTTTGATCCAAAACCAAAGAGATAGAGAGCGATCCTCGTTACGAACGAGTTCGACTTGAGGAAAGAATTCCAATACGAACCTTGGACATATTTTCTCGTTAATTTTGAGAAGACATTCCAATCCTATGGTTTGGAAGGAGGTATTGATACCTTCTTCGTATTGTAGAGGAGTGTCGACAATACGTCCTTCGTGGAAGTGACGGGTTTCGAGATTATTGAACCCTCGGACATGATTGCCAGGTGTGTTGGGCTCAACGGAGATGTTAGGAGTGTAGACGCTAGTGAGTGAAAAATCAAACTCATATTCATGCGATATAGCGAAACCTATAGGAAAGAGAGGTTAATGGGGTATGACGTATTATGGGTAAAACAATGATTACCTAACGTTTTTACAGGGTGTTCATTAACAATGACATTTAACTTACTTAATGTTTGACATTCTAGTAGAACATTTCTTTTAGGAAGAAAGTGGTTTTTAATTTGCATGGAAAATCTGTTATCCAGAAAGACGGTTCCCACGGTTCCCTTCTATAAGGGATCCGGCTAGTATACTTGCCGGGATCCGTGGATCTGTAGTATCAGAAGCAAATTTTGATAAAAACATAGGTTTTATAGTTTTATACCAAGATATGTGTTTTAGCCTACATTTTCTTTTAGCATACATACATGGTTTCTAATGTATTACGAAAAAAATACGAAAGATATAAATCAAAAGAAATGACAAACACATTATGATAATAACCTAGATAAACTAGACTATTAGTAATATTTCATTTCAATGCTAAGAATGATACAAAGGATTGGGTATATAATCCCAATGTAGATTAACAATACAAAGTAAATGTCTCCGTATGAGAACTTCGTCATAGGGAACACAAGAGCGATGAGTGTTAAGGCGATGAGCACGAGAGCTATGTAAACCATGTTGATGATGAACCTTCTTGGTTTTGTTTTGAGATGAGATGAAGAGGAAGATGAAGTTTTGAATGAGAGGTAAGTTTTGAAAGTGGAAGATTTGAAAAAGTGGTGATTTGATAGAGTTGAACGACGGATGGTTTATTTATGGGGAAGGAGGAATTTTTGAGATTTGTGTTTTGTTTTATTGTTAAAAGGATATGATTTTTGGATTAAATGAAATAAAACACAAGTTTTATAAACCACGACTTTAGACGAGAAAGTAACACGTATGTGAGAAAGGATTCCTAATGAAGCAACATGTAATACATGTATATGCATAAAAGATAATCATATAAGGGGGGCTTTATTTTGAGAACCCTGTTAAGTGCGAGAACTGCGAGAACCCCTTGTGTACTCCTATTAATGCATATTGTGCAACATATCAATGCAGCATAGCATTTTTGAATTATAAACTTTTTTATTTAATCCAAAAGGGTATAATAGTAAAAGTCAATTTTATATTATTTTTCGTTTTTTTTTTTTTTGAGCATGCATGTTTTAAAATTGATTTAGTGCATATGTGTTTTTATAAATTAATTTTATTATTTTGGTTTTTGAAATAGTTTTTTTCAACATACATGTTTTTCAAATGAAAATGTGCATACATGTTTTTAAATCATGTAAATTTATAATTATAACAACCAAGAATATAATGTTAAACACAAAACTCGATATAGATTGAAATACAATTAAAATACAAATTTATAATAAGAATAAATACATGAATATAATCTTTACACTTGTGCACTAACAATAATTAACGTAAACGGACATATGTGCACAAAACATATGTGTTTGAAGTATCTCATCATATTATTTTGAACACGCTACATGTCTTCCAAAACATACATGCACACCTTCCAAGAACATATATGTACCTCCAACATGTGTGCACGCCTTCAAAGAACGTCACGTCTAGAAAAAATAATAGCCAAAATTAAATACTTTTAAAATAAAACTCAAGATAACATAACACACACGGACAAGCTTAAACTAACAAACACACATAAACATGAGACAAAAATTTTATATATGCAAAACATATATAATCCAAAACACAAAACATATATGTTTTATAAATCAAACACAAAATATATATGTTTTATACGTAAACATATATGTTTTAAACATAAACATATATGTTTTATACTTAAACATATATGATACAAAGCCAAAATCTAAAGGCAATGTGATACAAATACAATATAAATATATGAGAATAAGTACGAAAGTTTTGGTCCACCAAAGACTTTTTCGTCTAAAAATGACGAATATATAATTGATTTGTAATCTGTTCAAAAAAGTTTGAAATTTATAGTGCCAACAATTATAAATAAATTTTGTGTCAGTTTATCTTCATCATTATATAAGAAGAGAAAAGTAAACAAAGTAATAAATTCTTAAATCTAAAAATTAAATAAATGGAAGTTATTGTTGACTAATTCTATACATCGTATATGAAAGAAAGATGCTGAATATAATTTTATAAGTGACAACACAGACATCACTTCATCCTATAAAGCACAACACTAGTTGCAAAACGATTGTTTGTTCATCATTATAGCAGGAAAATTTAAATCAGTCGTTATTTATTGGGTACAAAAGCATAACATTCTTTAGAGTGACAACCTCGAATGTAAAACAAAATATGGGACACGAACAATACACGATTGAAGATGATGACAGAGACAAAAAAACATGGTGCATAAACAAATATAAATCTCAATCATATACCTACCTCAAATGCATCGTTGGTGTGATTGGATAAAAAGTAACCACCGATCTTTTAATTTTAATTTCTTTGTTCATACGAAGATCAGTGTGGTTGTCGTGTATGTTATTTTTTGCGCTTTTTACCTAAGAGGACACTGTACCACACTATACCTCTTGCAGAGGACAAACTTTTTACAATTTACATCTAAAGACTGGTTGGTCGCGATTTAATTTGCGTGTACAAAATACTCAACACGTGTAACTCCGAAAAGTAAAATGAAATAAAAAAAAAAACCCTAATAGTTTGGTCGCGAATTAGTTTTAGTGGACAACAATTGTTTCGAGACCAAGAGCTACAAAACAAAAATGTAGGAATAGGTATCATCTTTAATTAACTTTGGTCACGAGTTTTTTTATGTGACCAAGATTTTTGCTTTACTTTTGGTTGGTCGCGAGTTTTATTATGTGACCAAACATTTTTTTTTCCTAATGTTATCTTAATTTTTTTTCCTCCTAATGTTATCTTAATTATTACCAAATTTTTTTTATCATAACTTATAACATATTTTTGCAATCTTTATATACATTTTAGTATATGTATAGCTTGTATAAAATTTTGTTGTTTAGGTGATTTGCGCTCTTTTCGATGAGAGTTTCACAACGAAGTAATGCTTATCCAAAATGAAGTTAATATGGATGAGATATCATGTCTTAAAGTGAGTCACGTGAGTATGGGTTTTGATGATCATTTTGTTCATGAATTGGTTGCGATGGGTATGGGTTTTGATGATAGATTTGAGATTGAATTTGGTTTTGATCATAAGTTTGAGATGGGTATGGGTTGTAACTCTGAAAACTGTGATCATATGGTTGAGACGGGTTGAACGAAGGTGGAATTTCATGATGTTCATACACTGAAACTTGTTTGTTCTTTGTTTTACGTTTGTTTGATGGTGGATCAGGGACAAATGATTTTTTGCATTGGTAACCTTTATGGCCCGCTTCACAGCACCTAACACAATTTATAATTCTTGGATCCTCTCCCTGAGATGGTATACGATCGGTATTTTTTGGTCGACCAGGTTGAGGGTTGTCCATTCGTGGTGGAATAATGGGGTGTATATGGTCTGGAAACACCCATTCGTGAAACTCTCCAAAAAAATGAACTGACTCTACGTATGTGGCTTGGTATTTTGGTTTTTTAAACCAGTCTTCTACGAATTGTACACAATCTGTTAGACCTAAAAAAGTAGTGACAGCAAGAACATGACCACAAGGTATCCCAGAAAGCTGCCATTTGCAAAATTCACATGACCAAAACACGTGTTCTTAAATAATTCTAACCTAGGGGTTCCTCTAAATTTTTCTCTAATTTCAGGAAGTAAAGTTAACTTACTTCTACATGTAAGTTTTGCAGCATAATCCTTAAAAAAAAATAAAAAAATAAAAAATAAATAAATAAAATAAAATTACTACACATATATATAACAAATAGATATGAAAATAATTGTAGAGCAAAAAAAAATCATACCGCATCATTTGCCATATTCAGCAGAAATAGATTAACTCAACAACTATAGTCAACAACGCTATTAATCAAATGTTATTACCACACTGACAACAAAATTATCATTCACAACAACAACTTCACCGCAACCATTTATATGTTTATATAATAAACTGCTTTGTATGTTTGTATTTCTGAGTTGTGATATGAGATAAACTGATCGGAATATCATCTTATATAATCAAATTGCTATGATCTATCAATCAATAGATTTTTTGGCGGATTTTGCTTATTACCGATGCTATGATATGTCAATCAATAAATTTGTTTTTTCCTTTGTGCACCAATTATGTTGGTAGTTGTTTTGTTTTTTCCTTTGTCCACCAATTATGTTGGTAGTTGTTGGTCCCATAAAAAGCTTTGTCCACCCATAAAATGTCGTGACCAAAATTATGTAGTTATTAGATTTTTGTCTCGTAGTTGTTTGTCCCATACAAACCTTTGTCCACCCAAAATATTTCGTGACCAACATTTTGTAATTATTAGATTTTTGTTTTCTAGCTAACTGTCCACATATTTTCTTTCGCGACCAAATACTTTTTTTTTCATTTGTTTTGACAGTGAGACGTATTGAGTATGTTGTACACGAAACTTAAATCGCGACGAACCGGTCCCCATATGTAAATAATAAAAAGTTTGTCCTTTGCAAGATGAACTGGTATTACAGTGTCCTCCTAAGTAATTTTCACTTATTTTTTTTCCGGTGACTCAAAGAACAAAGAGAGAGCCGTCATAGTTATGGCTAGGGTTTTTGTATGTGTGAAAGAGAAACACAATTGAAATATTCTCCAGATCCTAATAAAATGGGACAGATTTTAATAAAGCAAATTCCATTAATACCCTTGTTAGACCCGTTTCCGGAATACAAATAGGCCCCACCCTAGATGGAATTGACTAAGGACTTAACGGGATTGGCCAGTCAAACCCGATGGTTAACCTAATAGTCAACGAATGTGTAACATAGTTTTGGAAGTTATGATGCATAACTTAAGGGACTAATGTTGCCTTGTATTAAAGTGTTACTAGTAAGTATTGTGGCCAAAGTAGAATGAATGGAACTAGAGGGACCAAGCTTGCTCTATAGCCAAAGTGGTGCAAGTATATATGTAGCTATCCATATTATTCTAGACATTTCCACACCATTCTTGGCTGTGTTTGTATGTGTACGGTTTTGGATAAGAAAAGGGAAGGAGAAGAGTAGCTTGGAAGGGTAGGAAGAAGATGATGAAGAGATTATGCTAAGGGTACTTCCTAGCAAAGATCACCACAAGTAAGTAACTTTCTCTTAGTGATTATTGAGGTCAAGGTCATGGGTTAAGTGGGTAATCATCATATGATCAAAGTATGATCATATGATGATATGGAAAGGATGATGAGTAAGTTATGGTGGGTTATATAAACCCTTGTTGATAGTATTGAGTTATATGTATTATTAGGTTTGTTGATGATGGAGAAGGATGATGATGATGGTGTTGAAATAATAATTGTTGGCTTAGCTTGGATTCAAGGTAAGTAAAACGGTTATGATTTGATGTTATAATGATTTCTTACATTATGTGTTATGTGAATGTTATGATGAGGTTATTTGAAAGTGTTTGAATGATTGTGTGGTGGAGAAGTATATGTAAGGCTAGTTTGGCATAGCTAGCAAAAGAGACTGAGAGTTGAGTTGGATTAGTGTAAGTATATAGGAAAGGTTGTGATGTAATGATAAGGCTTGAAGTGGCTAAGGTATGTGTTATGTTTAGTATTGTGATGAAATAAATGGATTATGATGCTCAATGTGTGAATGAGTTATGATGTTATGTTATAATTGTTTTACTTACTAAGCATTCGTGCTTACGGTTTAGTGTCTAACCATTTTGTAGGTTGGCATACTTTTATGGATGGCTGCTGTGATATGGAAGGATAAAAGATAGTATGCATTTAGGAGCTTAGTATAGAATACCGAGCCCAAGTGTTATGCTGGAACCCCCGTGAGTCATTTAATGGATTGGAATATGTAGTCAAGTGGCATAACGTATGTCAAAGTATTCGTAAAGTTTTGATGATCAAACGTTGTGTCAAAGTGTGTTTTAAGTGTTATTAGTAAAAGCTAAATGGGTGTTTGGCATAACATATGTTTATACCCATTTTGGGTTACAACGGGTCGATTGGTCTTGTAAACATGTATTATGTTATATTAATGGTTTTGGATAGGTTTGATGTGAAAATGAAGTGGTAATGGTTGTTTGTTGTGAAAATGGGTCAAAATATGTAGCTTGCAGAAAATCTGCAGGAAAAGGGTCTATTTTAGACTCAGATGAGTCATTTTTAGAGTAATAGAAAATGGGTCCATTTTAGAGATAAATGAGTCTATTTTAGACTGCAAATGAGTCATTTTTAGAGTGCAGGAAATGGGTCCATTTTAGATGCAAATGGGTCTAATTTAGAGTGCAGGGAAAATGAGACTACTTTAGACTATAAAAAGGGTCTATTTTAGACTAATACCATCAAGTGTAAATTAAAAAAAAAAGAAAAAAAAAATCAATTCGGGAAAGGGGCGTTACAACCCTTTTGCCGTTTAAAAACTAAATTTTAGATTTTGATTTATTACAATTATGCCACACATCATATAAACCATTGATTCATTCATCTAATGGTTAAAAAAGAGTTCTCGCAGTTCTCGCACTTAACAGGGTTCTCAAAATAAAGATACACATCATATAAATACCTATGTAAGCATACTTATTTATCAAGCAAATGTCATTTAGAGATAAGTCGCCTACCCTTTATCCGGTACTAGGCTAAGTACCGAGTTCTTTACACCAAGGAGAACTAATCCTATCACAACGTCGCCTACCCTTTATCCAGTACTAGGCTAAGTACCGAGTTCCATTACAATGGTGGAACTACTACCCAACACTACACAACCCCTAATCCCAAAGGAGACCAACTCCTTATTACAACATCATCAAGGATATCAATATCCTTGGATCCAATACTAATCTATCTTGTACATCGAATCACACAATATCGAATGTATATCTTAGGCACCTTTCACTAATGCCTTTGACTAGATCTTCAAGACACCTTTCACTAATGTCTTGTGACTTGACTTCTAGGCACCCTTCACTAATGCCTACAACATTGACGATCGACACCCTTCACTAATGTCTTCGTCTTAACACTTGAGACATCTTTTACTAATGTCTTCAACACTACACTTCTTAGTAGAAAGAAAAGAACCATCAACAAGAGGACTTCAGTAGTCTTGATGATGAGGAAGCATGACAACTCATGGACTTGAGCTTGCTTGACTTCAAAGGTGGTGATCTCTCCTTTAAGAAGAACCTAGAGGATCACACAAAAACAAAACTACATACATAGATCACTTGGATTTGGGGTTAAAGATTTTTTAACTTAGAGAGAAAGTATGTGAGAAAGGGGTAAGAAACAATGAAGAAATGGCTCACTATTTATAGAGAGAAAATGTCTACTGTTCTCCGGATCCCACGGATCCCTCCCACAATGGATCTGTCTAGCGTAAAGCTAGGGATCCGTAGGACGCTCCTCTTTACCCATGGGTATTTTGGTTATGGGTCATGGGTTATAGGTTGATCCATGGGTCTTTTATTAGATACAATGTATCTAATGAGTGCAATGCACCTAGTCAAATGGGTATGGGTCAATACCATGGGTTGTAGTTTTTACCCATTTATAATACATACTAGTTATGTATATATTTTGCCCAATATGTAAACACTAGTTGTTGTACATATGAATTACTAAATCATAAAATCACTTATACTTGTTTTCGTGTTTTATGTGAAAACGTAAGTGTGTTAGAAAACTATTGGCTCAAACTATTTACGTATTTTATTTGTTTCGTTAAAATTATTTTACGTTTGTTATCGACAAAACATTGGAAGATCGTCAAATATAAATAAACGTTTTTACAGCTTATTTGTATTAACAAGTTCAATAGACTCAACTTTCAACGGCGCAACAAGGATATGATGTCAATCAAGTGGAAAACGTTGAACGCCTGTTGCACAAAGTTCAACTCTTTTACAAACGTCGCAACGGAACAACGGCGGGAAAGTGAGATGGATGTGATGAAACGGGCAAAGCAATGGTATCGTGAGGAAACCAAAGAAACACCGTTTGCTCTCGATGACGCTTGGGAGGTTTTGCGTCATTTTAAGAAATGGGACGCTCCTGAACCGGTTGATTTAACCGGCGATGCCCCAAGCCAAACAAACGAGGCTTTGTTTTGTCATGATGAACAACCACGCCCCATGGAAAAGAAACGTGCTACCAAGAAAGTAAGATCCGAGAGCACGAAAAGTACTGGGGGAGCGAGCACTGGAGGAACGAGCTCGTCAAGTTATTTCACCGAAACTATGGCAAACGAGTATCGTCTCGAACGTGAAACCGCCAAGCGCGTATCGCCCAACAACAAGAAAAGATGAAACAATAACAAGGTTGGAAGAGAAAAAGTTTTTGATGATTGATACTGAAGGCAAAGATCTAAATGTCGTGGCTTGGATCAATGAAGAAAAAGACCGAATCATCAAAAAATATAACTTGAAACCTCGTCAGTAGATTGTGTGGAAACGTAGAGGGGGGGTGAATACGTTACCGTTTAAAAACTTTAGATCTTTAGTATCAAATCGCTTATGAAGCTTGTTATAATATGAAAGTACCAATTATTGTTTTAATATAAAGTATGGTAAACCAAGTTGTCACACAATCATGAACATCAAACCACATCACAAACAATAGTATAGTGCAAGTATAAAAGTAAAGAGATAAAGAAAGGAAAGTGCAAACCGAACACGAGGATTTATAGTGGTTCGTTCACGGATCTCCTTTCCGCCCTACTCCACTCCTCGAGTACCCAACTCGAGAGTTACTTTACTAAATCAACAAGCTCCCTTCTCGGCGGAGAAAACCTTACAATCGCCGCTTACACTTTTTCCGGTACAAAGCTAAATA
Organism: Chrysanthemum makinoi; assembly: GCA_910596185.1. Taxonomy (NCBI): domain Eukaryota; kingdom Viridiplantae; phylum Streptophyta; class Magnoliopsida; order Asterales; family Asteraceae; genus Chrysanthemum; species Chrysanthemum makinoi. Next base: position 43,328,790 of record OU343217.1, read on the forward strand.
CCGGGTTCTAGTTCGAGGTAGAACCAACCTAACGTCGCCTATACAATATTTCCGACACTAAGCTAGATGTCGAATTCTTTTACAAGGGTACAACCACTCCCAATATGTTTTATGGCCCAACATAATAAACCTTGTGTTTTATGGCACAAACACATAAACCATCTAATCTAGTTTGGTGAAAGTGTTGTTATGATGCAATGATGTTTACACTAATGATCCATGACACAAATGTCTAATGGATATGAATAACTACTTCTAAATGAACTTCCATTGATAGGAAGCCTTCATGATGAAGATCACAAGTTCCCTAAACTTGTTGTGATAGATCTTCACTTGTGGTGAGTGGGGATAGCTAAATCTCCAAACTTTCCTTGGTTGATCAAAGAGTATGCTTACAACAAAGATGAATGTTAGAAGCATTATGATCATGATCATTAGGGTGTTTAATGTATGTTATTACATTGTTAATGATTGATCTAAATGTATGCAAGAAGGTGGAGAAGATGTGATTTGAAGTGGTGAAGAAATGAGAAAACAATGGGCTTCTATTTATAGGCAAAGGGGACAGGAGCGTCCACGGACCACGGTACCAAATAAAGGGTTCCGCCCTTTATGCATTTTGGTGCCGTGGGTGCCTGACAAGAAATCTAAAAATCTTTCTTCAAATCTTTTCAATATTTTACCATATCTTACTAAGATCACATTTGATATATTGAGTGTCAATCTAACCAATATATTCAAGAGATCTTCCAAGGATTTCAAAGATGATGCATGCCATGATGTAACATGTATTTCCATTTTTAGATTAAAATGTTTATCAAAGTAAACTTGTAAAATGTATTATGTAACTAGTTAATAAAATGTCTAGTTACCTTTTGAAATACTTGTGAATGCAAAATGTAAAATGAGGTTCTAAATAGAATGGTTAACCTATTAAAATACTTAGTGACTCTAAACGTATTTTAAACATTCTAAATGATTTGTTAATGGGTTTGATCATAATGCCACATAACAAACATGTACGAACCGTGTTGTAATATACGAGGACTTGAGACATCGAGAGGTGTTGAATGTATGTTGAGACAAATGTAATTACAAGTAACTTGTACATTTTACGTTATGTATTACAAGTTACATGTTTGTCATCAATCAAAACAAACGAGACTGTATAGATTAAATATCGTAATATTTGCACTAACAATCTCCCCTTTTGATGATGACAAAATATATGTAAACGTAATAGAAAGTAAAATGTAAAAGGTTACTTGTATCCTTACTACCTTTACATTACCTTCTCCGCTTACACTCTTCTCCCCCTTTTGTCGAAACAAAAAGGGTGTGTCCTTGGAGTTTAACTTCATTTCTCCCCAAAAGGGCGAGCTTGCATCATCCCTAGTGAAGTTAAATCATCCACTTCAATCCGTCCCTTGTTTGGTAGCGGATCCATGGATCAAATAAAGAGGCTTAACCTACATCAAGGTTAGTTTTATGCAACAAAAATTATGAGAAATATATGAAAAGAAAAAGGCATAGCAATGTTAGCCTATTTTCTCCACTTTTATCGAAGCACAAATGCTTGTTGAAAAGTGAGAATGATGCTAAATGCGTGCATGCTCCCCTTGACGGTTGCTCCCCCTTGTTTGAGGCGTCAGGGTATGATTAAAACCTACAAAACAAATATTAGTGCAAAACTATATTCGTCATTGGACGAGTAAGTGATATACAACAAAGTGTGTATAAGATGCATTCAATAAATTCTTGACGGAAGCTCCCTTGCTCTAGGGCATCAAGATGAACCTTCAAAATAAATATTAGTATAATAGAAGCTTTGTCTTTAGACAAATATGTCATATACAACCAAGTGTATAGACGATGCAATATGAGTGCTTAAAGGATATTCCTCCTTGTTCTAGGATGTCAAGAAGCACCTAAAATAAGAAAAATAATTGATGCAAACTTCATCCTTAGATGAGTAAATTATATACAATCGAGTGTATATGATGATGAACCTACAATGAAAAACATTAGTGCAATATATTTCATCTTTTCACAAAGAAAAATAAGATGTATATATGTGATAAATGATATAATCAAAGATCTCATGAAGTGTAGTCTCCTAATTATAATCATAAGAAAAGTGAGAATATAATATGATAAAAACCTATAAAATAGTTCCTAGAAAGAATATATGAAGTCTCCCACCGGGTGTGCCACTAGTGGTGCTAGTGTTGGTGTCGGTTTACTAGTAGGATTCATGTGGTGATGATAGATGACTTGAGATTTACAAAAGTAAGTTTTCGCTAATCCATGGTGGTGATGATTAGCGAAAGTGGTGATGGAAGGTGGTGGTGATTAGGTAGGAAGCTATTAAGGAGTTAGAAACTCATATGTATAGCAAAAAAAAATATGGACTCATGCAATCCTTTCGTCATGTCAAGTGACCAAAGCTAAGAGAAAAAATATGAATGGACATTGCATTTCAATGATGCATAAGGGTTATGATTTGAATGATTTATTGATGCTAACAACCTATTGTTTTGAGCAAGTTCTCATATGCTTCAACCCAAGAGTAATCAATAATGCGTTCTATCTAAGAATATATAAAAGTGATAACATGAAGATAAATTCGTTCATTGATTGACACGAATTATAAAAATGACCTATTCTAGGTGACAATGGGAAAGGTAGTATTAGCATGGTTTTGACCGACATGGATGATTATCACTTTGAAAAGAAGTGAAGACAATATGGAAAATACTAATAATAATAATGAGTACCTATATGAGGATGAGAATGACATCATATAAGTGAGAGTTGGATGGACCAACGTGTTGGAAATGGCTGTTTTGATTAATATATCGTTTGCACTGACAATGACATGCATGATATATGTCAAGCGAGAAAAGGATAAGATCCTATGATGGTGTTCTAGATAGTGAAGTTGTAAGGTGCTAGGTTAAGGAAAATCCTAGATTCGTTGATTGTGGAGATGAAGAAGTTTGTAAAACACATGATGTGTTTTTCACTTGATGAGGTATTGGTGCAAACTTGTGATAAAAAGTTAAAACGGTTGAACTAGTTGTGGTTTCGTGAACTAGTTTTAGCTAAGTGGTGTTTGCCTATGTGTTGGTATTTTAGAGTCTAAGAGACATAAAATTTGACAAAAGACAATTATGTGAATGGATTTCTCTCCCCCTTAATTGGTGGACATCCAACATAATGTGTATCAACAAAGTGTTTAGGAGGTTATTTGGGTTAACGAAAGAGATGAGCTTAGTGATGTTTTTCTGGATGATGGTTAGCATACAATGAACTTCATCCTTAAAGTCACGCACTTTTCTCGATTAATACGAGATGATCGTATGATGAGGCATGTGGTTTCCTAATAGGAAGTGAATAGGATTAGAGTATTGTTACAACTAAATAATGATGGAGGTGATTTTTGGAAAGCGGAAGCAAAAATGAGATTTGGAAAGAGGTCGGTTGAAAGACAAAAATGCAAAGCCAACCCTCTAGAACTCTATATGCTTTTAAACTATATGCAAGTGTAGGGGTCCCATAAAGCATAGTACTAATCTACATAGCAATAAAGAGGATTATGCAAAATGAGCATATAAAAGTTAGAACCAAGTGAGATAACAAATAATTTGTTATCAACCTACAAAACAAATTTGTTAGTGACAAAAGATGTTAACATGATAGAAATCAAATGATAACATATTATATAAGCAAAAACAACACATTGCACTTAGTAGACAAGAAATCACCACACAAGATAGCATCAAAACAATCATATTATGCAAGAATACGACTTTATTCAAGACATTTCATTATGAGATTGTTTTGTCGTTAGACTTAGATACTTAAGCATACTTGGATATACAATAATCTATGTGATTAATTTGTAAGATAAAAAGGCTTCTAAAAGTTAGTCATACCAAAAGCACTTTGACAGATTATATGTGCACATGTAGCAAAAAAATAGTGTGACAAGAAGCAAAAGAAACAAGATGAAAGATTCATGCAAGCCATGTTTAAGACATAACAATTTGGAGCATGTATCATTTAGACCATCTTGTGCATAGATTTAAGGAATGTCAACAAAAGACAATAGCTTTCAAACATGGATACATTAATGACATATTATGAGTTCACAAATAACACATTAGTCATGTGAAACATTATATAGATGACAAAATTTTCTTCAACCTTAAATATCATGCAAATCATGTTTACGCTTAACATTAAGTAGCATAAAGCATCACAAAAACTTTCTAGGGTTTACACATTTGACAATTAATCAAGTAGGTATCAAACACCAAGAAAATGTCAAGACAATTGATCATTTTAAACAAGAGCATGTATCATTTGGATCGTACTACACATCGATGTAATGAATGCCAACTAATAGCTTTCAAACACAAATATATCATATTATCAATGCATCGAATGTCATATTATGAGTTCATAAGTAACATGTTAATCATGCTAAAATAATTCAAAAGTAAGTATCATGCAAATAAAGTTTAGGTTTAAACATTTAGTAGCATGAAACAAGAATACAAGCATTATGAAGATAAAACCGCACTAAGGTTTACACATTTGACTAGTTATCAAACACTAAGATAATGTCAAATCAACTTATCGATTCAAACAAGAACATGTAATCAACACATGTAAGTGCAATGCAAGTGGTTTTAAAAGAAAAGTCATATATACTACTTGTTTGATTAGTATTCCTAAGGTGAGGCAAACTATCAATGTTTTAACACTTACTTTAGGCAAGTATAGGAAAACAGATTTTTCAAGTTGGAGAATGAATATGAGACTATTACTAGCGGTGCTCAATTAAGGCTAAACACGACCATTTTAACGGGTGATTCCACATACCCAACTTCTCTCCAGGAAGCAATTCAACCGTTAGGTCAAATTGAGTTTCTAGTGCAATAGGTTCTCCAATAGTCATTCTCATGTTAGAAAGATGGGAACTCCTACTTTTGCCTATTAAAGTGCATAAAAGATGATAGTTTACCAATACTTGGCTTAATGTGACACAACTAATATGCAATATAACTAAGCTGATGAAGACGTCATGTTATACACATGAATTTTAACAATGGTGTGTTTGATAAACAATGTGTTTTAATCTTGTGTTTAGAATCTAAAGTTGTTCAAATTACACAGCTAATTGTATGATCTAATGGATGACATCTTTTATGTTGAGTTGAAGTGTGTACTTTAAATGTGAATTGATCATCTAAGACTAGAGAATGGAATATGTTAAACTAAGAACGTTCTCAAGAGAGCTCTTTATTTAACAAGAATCTAAGTGAGGTTACCAACTTCAATAGATCTTGTGTATGCTCTAAAGATGTGTAGTTTTAACCTTGGATGTGCACTCGGTTTGAGCAAGGTTAGGTTATGATGTACACTTGAAAGGAAATAGATACAAATAGTATCTTTCAACAAATGAGATTATCCCATGGGATAAAGTTATCATGCTTATGAAAACAAGTATGACAAGATGAATTGGATATGCTAGTTCATAGAACTTGTAGATGTTTGTTTCAAGATCATTTAGCCAATGAGGTGTAATGAAATCTCTTGTAACACAACTATTTATGTCGCAAGAGTGATGCATAGGATATACAATATCCTTTTAACAAAATGAAAGCTTAACGCATGAATCTTAGTCATAATGTTCTTCAAAACATCATGTTTTCCTAAATGAAGATATGAAGCCAAAGTGTTTGAATCGGATAGTCCCATCTAAATAAACTTGGTCTCAAGATTATATTCACTAGATGATGACAAGATGAATTCACTCGAGTTTCTTATGTATACTCCTCAAGAGTCATTGTTGCTTGGGGTGTATGATGTTGGCTTTGAGATTGCATTTTAACATATGTTGTTAAAATGTTGATTTGAGGTTTAACGAAATTTATGCAGAAGTTTAACGACAAAGTATTACTAATACTTTGATAATTTGTGAAGGTAGTACTACTTATACCTAGTGGAAATTGACAACAATTACCAAGAGCACCATGCTTATTTGATAGTTGAGGTTCTAGCCATAATGAATTATCTAAGTCCTTATATGTGGGAAAGAATGGTTGAGTTTGTTCAAACGTGCATTTGATTCAATACAAGTGTTGGACACAAGGGCTTTTTGAGCAATACACTCAACGAATTCAAATGATGGTAAGGATGGTGGATTGGTTGATCTAGGTGGTAGGGCTTCTAGTTTGTCTAAATAAGGATGTGGTGATGTAGGGGTTTGTTGTGCTATGGGAGTACTTAGGTTGATTATTTGTCCATAGATGTTGAACACAAAAAGTACGGATACTAATTCTTATGGTTCATTGGTTGCTACAACTAGTGGGTGAAGTGCTTGAAGTTTTGGTTATGTCTATGAAGCTTAGGGGCTGAGGTATAGGTTCACCTTGAAAGGGACGTTTGATTTAAAGGATGCTCTTGGAAGATCATGAGCAATACTCTTAATGGTGCCAAAAGATGGAAGAGGGATAGTAGGTGTCAAAGAGGGATAAGTGGCACAATGGGTTGTTTGTTTTGGATAAGTGTTTCAACATGTGTTGTTAAAATACTTGGGTGTTGATTTTTCGGATATGACTTTTAATGACTACAATCGTAAGTCGCATATACTTGAATATTTCGGATGAAATACTTAAGTTGTCAATCCTAATTTGTTGAGATTATAAAGCTTAGATTGAACTCAAGGATAACAAGACTTGATAGTATGTCTTTAACATACGTGTGAGTTATGACTCTATGTAAATACTTATCGTCTTGAAGGATGACACATTATTTTCATGTTAACCAAGTGAGGCAATACATGTAGATACAAAACAATATCTATAGTCATATGATAGACTTGTGTATGATACTTTTGCAAATAATGAGTCCAGATTTGTTAGTCTCGGTAAGTCATCTAAGTCATCCGCAAACGGGTGAGGAGATGTTGGTGGTGTTGCACAAAGTTTGATAGAGACAAGCTTTGGAGACTTTGGTAGTGAAGGTGTTTTGGATGGTTGTGAAGTAGTCATAATGGTGGGTGATTTTGGTGGTGGAGTTGGAGTACTTAAGTTTAGAAAGTTCACATCTTGAATGGGTGATGAGATGTTGAGAGGTAATGAGTCTAAGGATGAAGAGTTCAAGTTAATGTAGCAACAAGATCGAATGCTAATCCTAGTGGTTTTCTTAAGTGTCTTATTTGAGGTTAAAGATTTAGTCATTTTGACTTTGCTTTGAGAAATGCTAAGCTTAAGGAAAAGTAATAGTGAAGGTGTGAAAATGACCATCCTGAATGTGTCGATTTATGGAACTAAGGATTCATGCACTTGATGTTAATTCATACAAAGATAGTAGTTTCTAATGAGATGGAAGTGTCTAAGATCATGTCAAACATCCTAAGTTAATTCATTGAGGATGTGTTGAGTGAGGTATGAAAGATATGCATTAACAACTATCCTAGAAACAAAATTTGGTAATCTAGATTGCAAGATTTAGTAAAATTAAACAACTTACCTGTAGAATCCACGGCACCAATTTTTCGCACAAGCGGAACCCTTAATTTGGTGCCGCCTGGTCCGCCTGTACAGGAACGGCGGTACCAAAATGCATAACAGACGGTACCAAATTTTGGTGCCGTCTAATCCGTGGACACCGTAAAACTTCACGCACCCATTTTTAGGTGTCGGGAGTTTTCTCAAACCTGAATTTTTGCTTCAAACATGTGACATTAATCATTTCTAGTTAGGAAAAGTCAATAACACATATACAAACATAGTGGAGCATAGACTTTGACCAGGGGCTAACGATTTTCACATATAAGTGAAAATGGGTAAAATTTGATAACACCCGTGTGTTATCCCCATGCATGAACCGGTTAGCATACATCAATGTTTTAAGTTAGTTTATCATCCTATGAAAACACATAAATGACATCATACAACATTGTTTTTGTCCTTGTACCAAACACTCTCTTAAAACCTTCATTTTTCAAAGTACTTGACTAATTTACTTAGTACTTATTGCTAAGTGAGTTATGACATTTCATAAGTTATGCGAGATGTTAGTATAACCTATGCAAATGAAGTGATCTAATTCTACAAGCGATGGTAAAACAATTTTCCAACTTAGTGCACAAAATCTATCAAATAACCTATTGTGCATAAACAAGAAATCGTCAAACAAGCGAATAAATAACATGGCAAGATTGACACTTATATTATGCAAACAAACAAGTGTAAACAACAATTTGAAAAGTAAGCAAGCAACATATATGCAAACAACATAAACAAGTGGTCATTTAGCATAGCATAACAAGAAAGACACTTTTCGTCATTTTGTGTTTAAATATGACGATGTATACCAAGCTTGATTAGTTTCCTTTAAACATATTACCAAATTATTTAGTTTCAAAGGAAGTTGTATCAAAGTTCTAAGAATACCAACTTAAATTGCTTGATTCAAAAATTTGAGTTTTTATGTTAAAGCGAAACTCAATATTTTAGACATACTGTAGTATTTGGTATATTTCACTTATTTAAAATTAGACTCAGGCCATGAGAGTATTTTTAAATGAAAGTAGACTCAATTCCCTTTAAAATGATAGGTGGCTCGACTCGTACGGACTTACGGTTAATTAGTTATGATTTTTGAAGTTGCCCAAAAAACTGCATACTGTATACACGGATTCCACGGAACCAAATAAAGGGATCCGCCCTTTATAAGATTTGGTGCCGTGGTCCTCTGAGACAGATTCAACAAAACTAGTATTTGACATAGAGAAAACGTGTGTGACTTACTAGATTTCATAGTAAACATATAATACACATATTTAACAACATATCTACTTATGTAACTTATCTTAAACATTTACGGAGGTGATTTTTCAACTAAATTTATAGTTATCCCAAACACTCCTTTAAAATCATATTTCTTCATAAATTTTCTATAAGCACACAATACAATACTTACTAGTTCTTTCAACAAACTTTTATTTTATTTTTCAAGAAAACCTTCAAGCTTGTATACAAAGTTACATTTAACAACAAAATTTCTAAGTATAACAAGCAAAGCATTTTTTCATATTATTTTTCGCTTCAATGGTAATTTGATACATGGATCGTACTCTATTTTAAAAACCATTTGTTTTGAAAATAAGAGCTACATGGCTCTGATACCAATTGTGGAAACGTAGAAGGGGGGGGGGTGAATACGTTACCGTTTAAAAACTTTAGATCTTTAGTATCAAATCGCTTATGAAGCTTGTTATAATATGAAAGTACCAATTATTGTTTTAATATAAAGTATGGTAAACCAAGTTGTCACACAATCATGAACATCAAACCACATCACAAACAATAGTATAGTGCAAGTATAAAAGTAAAGAGATAAAGAAAGGAAAGTGCAAACCTAACACGAGGATTTATAGTGGTTCGGTCACGGATCTCCTTTCCGCCCTACTCCACTCCTCGAGTACCCAACTCGAGAGTTACTTCACTAAATCAACAAGCTCCCTTCTCGGCGGAGAAAACCTTACAATCGCCGCTACACTTTTTCCGTACAAAGCTAAATACCGAATTCTAGTTCGAGGTAGAACCAACCTAACGTCGCCTATACAATATTTCCGACACTAAGCTAGATGTCGAATTCTTTTACAAGGGTACAACCACTCCCAATATGTTTTATGGCCCAACATAATAAACCTTGTGTTTTATGGCACAAACACATAAACCATCTAATCTAGTTTGGTGAAAGTGTTGTTATGATGCAATGATGTTTACACTAATGATCCATGACACAAATGTCTAATGGATATGAATAACTACTTCTAAATGAACTTCCATTGATAGGAAGCCTTCATGATGAAGATCACAAGTTCCCTAAACTTGTTGTGATAGATCTTCAGCTTGTGGTGAGTGGGGATGGCTAAATCTCCAAACTTTCCTTGGTTGATCAAAGAGTATGCTTACAACAAAGATGAATGTTAGAAGCATTATGATCATGATCATTAGGGTGTTTAATGTATGTTATTACATTGTTAATGATTGATCTAAATGTATGCAAGAAGGTGGAGAAGATGTGATTTGAAGTGGTGAAGAAATGAGAAAACAATGGGCTTCTATTTATAGGCAAAAGGGGACAGGAGCGTCCACGGACCACGGTACCAAATAAAGGGTTCCGCCCTTTATGCATTTTGGTGCCGTGGGTGCCTGACAAGAAATCTAAAAATCTTTCTTCAAATCTTTTCAAGATTTTACCATATCTTACCAAGATCACATTTGATATATTGAGTGTCAATCTAACCAATATATTCAAGAGATCTTCCAAGGATTTCAAAGATGATGCATGCCATGATGTAACATGTATTTCCATTTTTAGATTAAAATGTTTATCAAAGTAAACTTGTAAAATGTATTATGTAACTAGTTAATAAAATGTCTAGTTACCTTTTGAAATACTTGTGAATGCAAAATGTAAAATGAGGTTCTAAATAGAATGGTTAACCTATTAAAATACTTAGTGACTCTAAACGTATTTTAAACATTCTATATGATTTGTTAATGGGTTTGATCATAATGCCACATAACAAACATGTACGAACCTGTGTTGTAACATACGAGGACTTGAGACATCGAGAGGTGTTGAATGTATGTTGAGACAAATGTAATTACAAGTAACTTGTACATTTTACGTTATGTATTACAAGTTACATGTTTGTCATCAATCAAAACAAACGAGACTGAATAGATTAAATATCGTAATATTTGCACTAACAGATTGTATTCTCATCATTTCCTTTATGTTGTAACGTTTAATTTGCAGTGTGTTTTTTTATTTCGTTGTAATTTTTTTTTAAATTTCATATTGTAATATGTTTTCAAATTTAATGATATGTTTAGTTTATAAATGAAGTGTTTGTTTTAGTTTAGGGGTTGAAATTGAAAATATGAAATGTTAAAGTTTAACTTGGGATGTTATTGATGTGGGTGTTTTTTGGGGATGTTAAGGTGAAATGTTAAAGCTGGTGTGGCGCTGACGTGGACGATGTTAAACTTTAACACGAGTTATTGATGTAAATGCTCTAATACACCACTAACATGTTATTGAGTCCCGCTAACATGTTATTAGGACACTCATATGTACAAATAGTTGAAGCACAATATTAATTATGTACAAATATTTAATGCACAAATAGAGTGTCCCAATCATTTTTGAAAGTGTGCAAATCAATAGTCATAACCAAAACACCCTTCCTCATAATACACCACTAACATGTTATTGGGACACTCATACGTACAAATAGTTGAAGCACAATATTAATTATGTACAAATATTTAATGCACAAATAGAGTGTCTCAATCATTTTTGAAAGTGTGCAAATCAATAGTTATAACTAAAACACTCTCCCTCATAATACAACACTGACATGTTATTGAGTCACTTGAAAACAAAAGGAGGCATGTGATAGTGTGATACCAAACAACCTCTAGAAGAAAGATGCCAAAATTGGCCAAACATTCAGCTCAATGAAAAAAAAGAGGCCGAGTACTAATTGATGTGTAATAAATAAAAAAATTATATATATTTTTTTCTTTTTTTACTTGTAATACACTACTCATATAAAAAATAAAACATAGCTGTAAAGTGTAAACATTTACATTCAATTTGTTGCATTTTTAAGAATGGCAACCTGAATTCCATTTCTAAGACCAATAGAATTTCTATTATTACTTGTAATAACGGATTACAATAAGATGGCAGGCAAACGGGCAACAAGTCAACCCCTTTGAATAGCAAAACCAATTCTACTAAAAATGAAATTTTGTGACTTAGGGTCGCAAAATTACTTTGCACAACCCGTTGAACCCTAGTCAAAAACTCCACCGCCGCTAGGAACCCAAATGTATCAAAAGCAAAAAGGGTAAATACGTGTTGATTCTCTAAACAAGCTTTCTCGTGTTTAGCAACTTTGCTCGATTCCGCTTTCAACGCCGCTTGTCCCAAGAACAAACCTATTGTCCCTTAGCCCAACAAGAGGGACACTCCGGAAGATCCACACAAGATAATTTCCCGCCCATCCAAACACAAGTATATCACCTGGCCGTAAAGTAGACCTCCTCCCTTCAAGCTTGCAGAAAGTTCACGGAGGCCTCTTTTTAGAAGAAATTCGCTCGTTTAAGAACATCATACGTAACATCCCTAACCAAATCATGCCTTTGAAACCCGGTAACTCCTTGCAATGGACCGCATGCTCGCCAAAGGAATCTAAACAAACCTTGCGGCAGATGGGCAAGGCTCATCACCGGAAACAGAGGATCATTAGCCGGTACTTAAGGATAGTCCGTACTCTGTGGTCGACATATATGTTGGACTAGCCCTTCAATGGGGATAACCGCCAAGAAATCTTGAACATGAGGAGCTCGAGACATTCAAACACCGCTTGCGAGGGATAAATCGAACTTCTCTCCCAAACTTTGACGATTCCACTAAATAGGGCACACGCCAAAACATTTTGGGCTTTAGGTGGGGCGGTGTCCTTGTTAGAGAAACCGCTAAGATCGAAATCAGAAGGGACATGCAGTTTATCCATTGCATACCCATAATCGAGTCAACCCCATCAATACCACATCCCCAAGAATGTGATCCTAGAACTCCAAGATTAAGTCCGAGGCCACAAAAGCATAAGTAGATACATCCTCACCAACATAAACCCAACCCACCAAACCGAGTCGGAAGGGATGCGAGCCTCCATTGAAAATCCCCAAAAAAGGGCCCCCACAAACCACAATGGCCTCTATTGCCTTCCGAAGGCCATTGTCAAAAATGTAAACAGCTTCCCCTATATACATCGGTTGGCACGCTCGGAGACCGAACATCACTTAGCTTACTTCATACATGAGCTGAAGCAAAAGGAGCTCAGATTGAGAGGGTCGCGCAGACTTGTGAGACAACTCATTAGTTCCACAAAGACGAGATGCCCTTTTCACGCCAAACAAGCTAAAAACCCCGTGATCCCGGCTAACAACGCCTTCCAAGGAGTTTCACACCCAATGTCGGCCTCCCAATCCCGGGGGAAACAAACCATCCTTGCACCTTCACCCCATTGCATGAGGGCCAAAAAACTTCTTTTCTTAATGTTGAGTTCAAGGCCCGTGGGGCCCTCACCATGATAATATCTAAGGCTTTAGCTACCTCTTTAGTGTCACCGATAATCGCATTCATCATCCAAATACCAAGCATGGAAAAGAAGTCTGCAACAATCCCTAATCCAGTGGGCAAGTGGGTGCAAAACTAAGGCAAAAAGAAGAGGCCCTAAAGGGTCCCCCTGCTGAACTCCAGTGGTGGACCAAATATAGTCGTCACCCACATATAACCTCGCCGACTGACTGATGAGTGTGTAAATACTCATCATTTTTTGTCAAATCTGAACTGCAAAACATTTAAAAACGCCGAAATGACATCAAATACTGAAAATATCTCAAAATTGTGTTTTATATGTTTCAGATGCAAAATGTTTAAAATCAGATGAAAACCGAGCTAAGTTTGCATAATTGGCGTTTCAAATTCCCCCAACTTTCAAATCTTGACAAAATCAGTCCCCGAGCATTTGTTTTGGAATAAAAGTCAACCCAAGTCCTTTCAAAATCAAAATTTATCAAAAATGATTCTTGGGTAAAAAGTTTGGAGAATTTACAAGTTTGGTCCTTCAAGTTTCAAAATTGGCAAAAATAGTCCTTGGAAGTTTAAAAATGGAAAATTATCTTTTATGGTCCTTGTACTAATGAAACTTGGCAAGAATGACCCTTGGAACAACTTTTCTAAATTGGCAATTTCAGTCCTCAAGTTTGGTGAATTGCAACAAAGGTCCTTATGTATAAATACCAAGCCCTTGACCCTTGCTTGAGCTTGAACCCCTGCCAATATGCCCTTGAACCCCTGTCAACAACCGTGACCCCCCTTAATTGAACCCCCTGTCTATTAATAATCCCCCGGTCAAACCCCAGTCAAACAAACCACCCTTTTCCCTCCAATACCACATTCACCTTCACCAACCTGCCTACAAAACCACTCATCCCCTCACCTCCAGCTCACACTCCACAACCTTATCACTCCACCTCCACAAACCAACAAGAAGCATTTAAAGCTTCTCCTTCCTTGCACTCAATCCCCTGTTGATATACCATTTTGGCGCCAAAACTCATCAATGGCCAAAAATAAGTCAAGTGATCCAATGGTCCAGAAAAGAAGTGGGATTTGCTCAGAGGAGAGAGGGGAGCACTTTTGGTGAATAAATAGAGGAAGAGAAGGAGAGAAGTAGCAGTTTTTAGTTTTTCATTTTTCATGTATGTCGTTTTTACTTTTAATGTCTTAATTAATTTCTTAAATTGTAATCTTCAGTTCCTATGTATTGAATTTAAGCTTTTTAGTCACTTGTAACTCAATTCAGTATCAATTAAAAAGTTTGATTCAAGCTTCATGTTTTTAAATTTTCTTTATTAATTCAGCTTTACATGTCCTTAAATTCAAGCTTCAATTGGCTTATTTCTAATTCAAATAGGCTTACTTAAGCTACTGATAGCTTTTAGTAAGCTTATTACTAAGGCTCAAGCAAATTTGGCATTTGGTCAACAAAAGTCAAAGGTTCAGAATCATGGTTGAATTAATCTGTATTGCTGAGATAGCTATGGATTTGGGTTGATTTAGTATGATTTAAAGTTGAGAATTGGTTTTAATCAGTGGTTCTTGTGTATGTTTACAAGCATAGTGGCTAAGGACTAATGTAAGTTCATTACTGTTACATTTTCTGCCATATCTGCATAATATCTGTCTTGCATCAGTTAGTGGTTATATTGATTTTAGATTTGATTTGGTAGTGATTATTGATTAGTTGTAAGGAATTCTAGTAGTAGATTGCAAAACAGTTAACTTAACTAGTGTTTGGATCAGATCCTTGATCTGAATTTAAGGTTCTAGCAGAGGTCAAGTTAGGTTGCATTAGCTTTATTTAGCATCATTAAGTAGAGTTCAGTCATAAATTTGCATCCTAGAACTCTATAAGTCAAAAATCTCTTACTAACTCCTAAATTTGTAATTCAAATTTGAATCATTGGTAAGATCTAGCATATAGGTTTAGAAAGTAGTAAGTTAACTTGCATCAGCTCTATTTTATCATAATACATCATAATCAGCCATAAATTTGGATCAAAACTCATTTTAGTCAACTTTCATTTCTCGTCTAAAAAGTCAAAAAGTTGAGAAACTCAGTTTTCACCAAAGTTTGTGGAATTTTCATGGATTCGTTTCTGATTCAATTCAAGTGATATTTTGGACTTAACAACTTCAGTTGGTCAAGAGCTTAAATCTGATTTTTGTGTAATTTTTCCAATTTTTTATAAGCCCCTTATCAGCTTGTATATTGTTGAAAGTGCCTCCTGCACATGCTCAAAGATATAATCGAGTGTGCAGTGTTTGTGCAGAAGCTTTCAACAAGCTCATAAGAGCTTGTCTTGGGCTCAAATTTGGTCTATAAGCTCCTTGCCGTGTCTACTTGAGATTGCTTAACTGGATTTTAGTTTCTGGCCATTAAGCGACTTATTTTAAGCCGCAGTGGTAGTCAAACTCGTTTGGAATTTTGCTAATTAAGAATCTGATATGGTTCATTTGCTTCTAAGCTGAGATTAAGTGTTCATGATTAGTTGCATTAAGTTGATACAAGTTGGTTTTAGCCTAATACATTTCCTTCTAGCTTCTGTGATCAGTTGGTGCTTATTTGTGGGTTATAGCTTAATTTGAGTGCTTATTTATAAGCACATTTCACTACAGCTTCATACTCTTGCACACTAGTATATGTTTTTATATTTTTCTTAGACTTAGAATATAATTTTAGACTTTTCCTGAATTTTTCGTAATTTTTCATCACTGTTTGCTATTTTTCCTATTTAAATCAGTTTTTAGGACTTTTTAAATAGCTTTTAATACAATTAAATCAGAAAAACTTCAAAAAAATAAGTTTTCAATTTTCATAGATTAAGATAAATATAAAAAGCCAAAAAAATATTTTTCCATAATTTTCCTAGTTTAAATAGTAATTTTTAGCAATTTAATTAGTTTTAAATAGTTTTTAATTCATAGAAATTAGAATATAAATCAGAAAAATACAAAATTAGTTTTGAAAATTCTCTTTAGTTATTCTAGATTTTTGAAAAATAGTTTCACAATTTTCCTCTTTATTTTCATAATTTTTAGTATTTTAATTTAGTTTTAAAGTTTAAAATTAGTTTTTAATTCAAATTTATAAAAGAAAAATCAAGAAAATCCAATTTTAAAAATAGTGATAGCGTTTATTTAATATAATTTAGCTTTTTAATTTTCTTTCATTTTTCCTTTGTTATCTAGTATCAATCATAACCCCTTTCTTGTTCAATATCACCCGATCACTACATGTTTAGCTTCAATCTATTCGTTGGGACTTAAAGACCTGGGGAAACACTATACTCTCCTGGACTTAATTGCTTTGGTTCTAGACTGTCTGACTTTTATTACGGTTGACCATTCACAAGTGGTTGACTTGTGTGATAAACCTGACCGTTTGGGACCGATCACTGACCATATAAAAAATCTACCCATAGGGAAATAGACGGGCATCGAGTTCGAACCTCATTTAAAAGGGTAGTCCGATCCACCAAGTTGAAGGCATTTGAGAAGTCAACAGTAAGCATAGCCAACGACCCATCTGAATGAAACTCATGTAAGAATGTTCACGCTATGGAGCACGGCCTCCGCCCCACTAGGACTCCCACTCCAAAATGAAAATCACCAAGGTAATTGGACATCTCCTTCTTGACACCCCTCATAGCCACCTTAGATACCAAATTCTCCTCCAAATCGTGCCCACGAAATAGGCCTAATCCCATTGTCCGGTTTGAGCAAGCGGTGTGAGGGCGCCAGATGCAACAAACTCCGCCAAAACCTTAGGGCACCTTCCCCCCAAACATAAATTAACCACCACAGAGATAGCCTTGAGTAACCCAACAACCATCGCCGACCCCTCTCCGCAAAAAGCATCTAAAATGTGTTGGGCCCTCAATCCGTCCCGCCCACAAGAAGTCCCTTTTGGGAAAGATTGAATACACCCAAGAACGCTATCAACATCCACAACAAGTGGAGGCTCAGAGAGCAAGGAAACAGGCATAACCGGGGGAGGAAGTATGGGATGCTTAGCCAACAATGCTGTCAAAGTATCCGTACCATAAGTTGGTAGACGATATTGGTAGACGATATTGATAGTTTTGAATGTTTGTGGGTAGAATGAAAACTACATTTCTAAACATTCAAAGCTTCTAAAAAGTAACTCAATGTAAAACTAAAATGGACACCGAACCAGATTTTCTCGGTTCAAGCGGTCGGGTCCGACTAACCGGTATCCGATTCAACCAGCCGGCTGGTCCGCTTTTTAAAACACTGCCAAAATTAACTGCACATATTTGATGGCAAACAAGGGGGGGGGGGGGTCAAATCTTGAGTTATTTATGGTTCCAAATGAATAAATATAAACTCGCAAACTATGTTGATATTCTAACAAAAAAATCTTATAAAAAAAGGGTCATTTGCATATATATCCCTCCAAAGGTGCAAAATTGCATATATATCCTTTGCATGCATAAAAATCATTGTACTATGTGCATTAAAAACTTGTAAGAAGGATATATATGGAATTATTCACCTTTGGAGGGATGTATATGCAATTCCTCCAAAAAATTAAGAGGCAATTTCATCTATATCATTTCAAAACTTCAATATTACACCAATATCCTTGCAAAATTTATAATTACATTAATATCCTTTAAATTTTTTTAAAATAGTCATTCATGTCCAAATATATAATTGAACAAAAATAAAATACTTTTAATAACTAAAACTATAATCCAAATATTAATAAACAAGTAAAAGTACAATATTACCCTTCTTTCACAAAAAAACAAAAACTCATTAACATCTCAAGAACGTGATTCTGATTTGAATAACTTCACATATCAAAAAAGGTATGTATAAAGATCTGATCCTTTTGTCACCTAATTTAAGGGTGATTTTGGTTAAATTATTTATTTGGGATAAACAAGTGCCAATATGATAAATAAATAATTATCATTTAATTGATACTGAGCGTAAAATGAAGGTAAGGAATTATCAATCTCACAGCAAACTGTATATATTTGGTCATAAAGTTTGATATTTTTTCAGTCATGTTCATCTATGGTAATTAAATTATCTAGTGGGGTTTCAGATTTCTAAAAGAATTAAAAGTTAGGTGTGTTAAATTTCACTTATGAGACAAATATTATCTTGTTGTATTGTTCTTGTTTATGGTGAGGAACAAGATGGAGGTTGATGATAAGTTATAACTTATAATGAGCAAGGAAGAAGAAGGAAGGAGGGTAAAACGGTAATATAGATTATTAATCAATATCTAAATTATAGAATTTTATTAAATTGTTAAATTGGACATTTATGAGTATTTTTAAAGTTTGAAAAGATATTGATGTAATATTGATATTTGTAAGGATATTTATGTAATTTGAATGATTTTCAAAGAATAAGATACAATAATAAATTAATAGTGTAACCTTATAGCTGTTTAGTTCAGAAATTAAACTTCTTGTTGTATGTCATTGCCTCGTAACTAAGGTTATGATAACTGGTTAAGCGGACGTTTGGTTTGGATGGGGATATAGGTATAGGAATGAGTATTATTCAAGAGAGAGAAAACTCACTCTTCATGATAAGTGTGAACCATGCCTAATTTCCTATATCTATGACCATGAGTATGATTACCAATTTTAAAGATCCAAATCTTCTAACAAAACAATTTTTACAGGATTGAAACCATTCTTCACTCCGATACCCATAATACGTAGGTTTGGGAACAGACATACTCCGTTAATCACCAGAATGTGTCAAATTCAATTCACTACCTCACTTATCATCATTTTCATTTCCACTAATTGTGCTAATTGTCGTCATCATATTATTAGCTTTATTATGTTTTCAGCCTACAACCTTTTAGCTGATAAATCACTTTTTTTGCATACGGTAATTACCTAACAATCATATTTGTAAAACATTATAATCAAATTTCCATTAAAACTTAAAGAAAAGTATTACTTTCCTTGTTGTCCATTTTTTTTGTGTAGTCCTAAAATGATTGTTCATTACTAAAAATAGAAGTTAAAATTGTTTAAGTTTACCAAATTATCCCTAATCAAAATTCTTATTTACAAAATTTAATCAATGTATTAAATAATTGTCAAAGGGACAGTCTTTTGGTTGACTTCGTAGAAATCAAAGCGGTAATATGCATTTTTCTTAAAGCGTGTATTTTTTTGTCGATGGACAATAATTTTGAGACGGCGAGAGTAAAAATATGTCCATGTAACAAAGCTTAAGTAATCGTACGTCCTCCAAACTAATTTGAAACACAGTAAATAAAATAATATTTGAACAAGTCCAAAAAGATGGAAAAGAAAAGAGTCAAAATGAAGACTGATGCCACTCCTTACTATTTATAGCAGTACTATCAACTTGAATTTATTCAAATCACAACAAATAACAGATTCAGTTATTATTGTTATCGTCACTCGCAAGGTACTATTAACAACTAAAATGTTACAGTATCATCCAAATAATTTTATAGCAAACTAATGAATTACATTCAGTTTGTTCAGATTACAAACTCACACATTTACATATTACCGTTCGCGCGCTTGTGCTTGTTATCGACACTCACAGGTACGGATTTTAACATTTTTATGCTCTATTAAACGTATATTTTAACATTTTTCTGCTGCAATTTCGTGTAAAACTGTGTGTACTGATCGGTCTAATCATTTTACGGCAATTTAAAATGCTGATTCAAAATGCATTTGTGATTTACGTTCGTTTGTATCCACTTTTTAAACTGTTGATTATTGACTCATTTTGTTAACTGATTACTTTTCAGTTTGTTCAGATTGCAGGCACGCTATTCAGATATTATCATTTGTGTTTGTTATCGTCAGTTACAGGTAATTTCACGTTATTCTACGAGTATTCAGTTATTCGCCGTTAAACTGTCAATTATAATCATTTTTCGCTGTTTGTGAATGTATATCAGCTATTAATTGCGTAGCAAACTGAGTTACAGCTTCGTGCATTATCGGGTGAATTTGTTTCATCTATCACAGGTATTCAACACATTAATACTGTAAATTCACATAAATGTTTGTTATGTGTGTATTCGTTGCTTACTGCATCAAACAAACTGTTGACAGAATCACTTAATTAGCTACTCCATACTCCGTATGTTTATTTTGCAAAATTGCTTAGAAAACGTGTTAAATTTGACACTATTGGCGGTTATCAGCTTTTGAGTCTGTAGTTGTGTTCCTGTTGCAAATCGTGTGGTTTAACGAGTTATTATTAAAATCGAGACTATGATTAATTTGCTTTGCCAAATTAACAAAAAAAAAAAAAAAAAGTTCTGTTTACTTTAAGTGAGCTTTTATTAAGCTCTTATTATATCAATTGGTGTACACTTTATGAATATTGGTAGTCTTCAACAAGAAGTAAAATCATTCAAGCCGAAATTAAAGTTTTCAGTTTTTACTGTACTAGTTAAACAGCTATATTCAATATGTTATAAATGTAAACTATTGTGATTTTAGTTATTCGCCGTTAAACTGTATCACCCTTAGAATTTTACAGATTAGCAGCAATTCATTGCCTTACCTGCAATTTCCTGTTTGCTTATTTACTTTGTCTTGTGTTTTTATTCCTTATCAGTTATAATGCACAAGAGAGCTTGCATTTATAATGTGAAATTCATGTGGTTTTTGACGATATTAACCAATATTGTCTGTGTTTTGGTAATTTGTTCTGCTTTCTATTGATACGAGAAAACATTTTGTTCTCCTTGTGTACTCCAACTATAGAGCTTTGTAAGGCTGATCGATTCACACATTTAAGAAGTCAAATCTTTCTCGATGTAAGAAATATATCTGCATGTTGTGATATTGCTGATTTTCATCTTTACGCCCTCAGTTTCTTCCTAGTGCTAGTGTTACTACTTATATGGTTTTCGGATTGAGATGTAGTGTCTAGATAATATTTTTTTCCCTTCAGAACGGCAAAAGCACGCAGCCTTTGAATTAGTTACTATTTTTTGTACTCCGTATTAAGCAAGAGTTGACCGATTGCTAAAACCGGCTAGGTCAAATCAAGGGCTTAGATTGATGGTGGCAATTACATCATCGTATTTGTTCGTCACTCATAGAGTTAACTCATAAGTACTGATTTCAACTTTTTTGAGCTGTACATTCATGTAAATCTGCTGATCAAATCATATAATCAGCTGGTTATTAAGTTTATTTCGCAAAATTGCTAAGAGAACATGTTCAGTTTGCGAGTAATTGGTAGTATAGACCTTTTGAGTCTGTAATGATGGTCATATTCCGGATTGTATGCCTTGATTAGTTACTACTGTACTAAGA
The DNA here is from genome assembly GCA_910596185.1 of Chrysanthemum makinoi. Lineage (NCBI taxonomy): Eukaryota > Viridiplantae > Streptophyta > Magnoliopsida > Asterales > Asteraceae > Chrysanthemum > Chrysanthemum makinoi. The sequence goes on from OU343217.1 coordinate 43,350,344, forward strand.
TCCAGATAGTGATGTATTTGGAAATGTAAAAAAGAAAGGTGGTTCTACAGATGTTTTCAACTATAATTGAGCTTTAATAAGCTCTTGTTAATTATCGACTGTTTACTTTATGTTTCTTTATATTGGTTGGTGTACACTTTATGAATTTAGTTTATCTTCAACAAGAAGTAAATTTATTTAATTTGAGTTTAAAGTGCCAACAGAATTAGTTTGACATCCCTTTTCAAAATGTTTCTATAAATGTAAACTACTGCTGTTATACACTTACAAGTTGCACTTACATGCGTAGGAACTGCTTTTATATGTTATAATAGTATGTGAGTACGTCGTATTTTATTCATTTTTGTATGTAGAGTGAAAACATATTTCATTCTCATGATTATTCGATTTGCAGTATGGTGATTAAACACGTGTGCAGATGGCTATGTGTAATTCTGGTCGGTTTACCGAGCATGCTGACTACATATGGATTCTATGTCAATATTACTTTTATTGATAGTGCTGTAAACCAAGGAGCCGGTAAATTAACTCACGCTCAAATTCACCTTTTTTGTGGAAAATTGAAACTTTGTTTGTGTATTGATGTAACGTGTTTTGGGCAATGCTATCATGATTTTCTTCAGTATGCTTGGATGGAAGTCCACCAGCATATCATTGGGACATGGGATCCGGTGAAGGAATCAACAACTGGTTAGTACACATTGAGGTTCGTCTCTCACTGGCTATTATGCAGCACAGCAGAAGATAGGAGATAACCTTATGACCAGAATGTGTTGATAGTTATGCTGATATTCCATAATTTATATCGTTATTCATCATATTTTGGTATTTACTAGGGGGGAGGATGGTGCAACAATGTCACTAGTTGCCTTGCTCGTAGTGGGACTCGTTTAGGATCCTCAAAGAAAATGGTGGAAGAAGTTGCGTTTTCAGGAATTTTACATAATCAGCCACAATACAACCCTGGTGAGAAATTTGTTTCATCTATAGTCAGATCTACGAGTAATACTTCAAAAGGTTTTCACGTTTCAATTTTCTTTTTCAGATTTCTATAACTGGAATAGGATCAAGGTCAGATATTGCGATGGTGCATCCTTTACTGGCGATGTTGAAAAAGTCAATCCAGTAAGTCCTGAAATGATGATTATAATCAAAATAAGCAGTGCCTATAATACCTTGAAGTTTGACAATGCTTTAATCGACGACTGTCATCCTTATTCAAATTACTTCAGAGAACCAATCTACACTTTAGAGGAGCGAGAATATTTCGTGCTGTCATTGAGGAGTTGCTAGAAAAAGGAATGATTTTTGCTGATAACGTATGATCAATGGTCCCTTTGTTTCTTTATATCCCCTCATGTTACTTGTTTGGTTGATAGATATTAGAACTTCATGATAGGCCATTCTTTCTGGATGTTCAGCTGGTGGATTGACTTCCATATTACACTGTGACGAATTTAAAGCACTCTTACCTTCAAGTACCACGGTGAAATGCCTCGCTGACGCTGGCTATTTTATTAATACGTAAGATATCATCTTAAATCCTTTTTTTGGTCATACGTTTTCTTTATTCAGAATAACGACATAATAAAAATTCTTCATAAACAGGCGGGATCTTTTTGGAACAAGACGACTAGAAGCCTTCTATGATGAAGTGGTCAAGACACATGTACTATCTTACTCCTTTATAGAAGTAGAAGCTCTAATAAGTTTACAATTTAGCTTTCTTGAGTTTCATGTTAATAGTTAGTTGATCGAAGTTTACTTCACCTTGTAACATTAGTTTATGACCGACTCCTTTTGTTCCGTAAAATCGAAGACATTTCATATATTGATGTTATCTTTGGACTCATGTCACTGATCTGCTTCATTGTTTCCGCTGTAGGGATCAGCCAAAAATTTGCCTCGATCTTGCACTTCCAAGATGAAAAATACGAGTAGTTTAGTAAGAAAGATTGTATTGATAACTTTTCCAACATTTATATTGCATTCGCAAGTTTTAACAATTTCTTGGTTTTTGCAGTGCTTTTTCCCTGAAAACATGATCCAAGAAATTAAGACACCGATATTTCTAACCAATGCAGCCTATGATTCATGGCAGGTTCGGCAAACTGTTCTCATAATTCTGTAGTATATTTCATTTTTTTTTTTTTTTTTATATTTCCTTGATACAATTCCTGTTTACATTTCCGCAGATAAAAAACGCATTGGCTCCTGGGGTGGTTGATCCACACGGTACCTGGCACAACTGCAAACTTAATATTACGAATTGTTCATCTGATCAAATTGAGATCATGCAAGGTCACTAGTCACCCTAACTGTTCTGTTAGCTTCATCTCTCATGATACTAAATGCAAGTTCCATTCATAGAATGATAGAAACTCAAGCTTTAGCAAAACTAAGCTTCGTGTTTTCTACTTAACCATGAGGAAAAAAAAAAAAGTTCTATCTAGTGAATTTCAACACCTTTACTTACAAATGGGTCAATTTGGGTTGTGTTTTAATTCAAATGGGTCAGACTAATAAAAAAGCTAAGTGGGAATGGGTTGAAATTTCGTCTAAGTTCATATGAATCATTGTTATCCAAATATTACAGATCGAATTACATTACTATTATTATCATCATACTGTTTCTGTGATCATAAGCATTAGTTTTTTTCATTAAAAATTGAATACTGTAACTGATGTCATGAAAGTTTACTCGCAGAATATAGATTGGATTTCTTAAGTGCATTAGACGGATTTCTTAGCATCAATTCATCAAGAGGGATGTTCATCAACTCTTGCTATGCCCACTGCCAAACCGAAATACAAGAGACATGGTTCATGAGTGACTCGCCCATGTTAAGTAACAAGGTAATGTGGCCTCATTTGTTTTCTATTATGACCATATATGTCTTTTGAGCTAACCCGAACCATTAAACTTGTACAGACAATTGGAAGAGCAGTTGGAGACTGGTTTTACGACCGGAGTCCATTTCAAGAGATAGACTGCCCTTATCCTTGCGATAAAACTTGCCACAATCGTGTTTTTTGAATCACTATTACAACATTCATTATGATCACTATTGAGTCTATTGGTAAGTCATTTTTGGATCTAGAAAACGCGTAAGAAACCAAATTAAGGTTAGTTCGAGTTATGCAAAATTGAAGATGTAGTTTACGACTTTACGCATTATGGTGTCACTAATATACAAATTGTGATTAGTGTATTCTTTAATCATCATGTAAATTACATGAATGATTCTTAAGAAAGTACTCTATTTTTTATAAATTGTTATTTTAGTTCGAGTTTGATGTATTGAAAATCAAGTCCTAGTTTGAGATGCACCAAGAAAATATGCTCAAGAGATTTCACTATAATGAAGATATGCTTTAGACAACAATCATTGATATTCCTTATTACAGTAACTTTTTAAACATGAGGAATAAGAATAAATATTAAATGATTACCCATATATGAAGAGTTGATATTTTCTTCAGATTTGCAAAATAATTCATGCACTTTAGTGAAAATATAGGTTGGACTTGATGATTGATAAGGGTGGATAAAAAGTTAAAAACAAATCAAAGTATTAATCCAATGGTAAGTGTTTGTATCTTTTTTAGAACATTTTTTTTTTCTTCATAAATATGGTTTTAGTCTTTTAGCCGATTAGTCTAGGGTGTTCTCATTTACAACAAGACAAACTCAACCCGGACAAAATTTCACACATATAACATGTATCATCTAAATTCCTTAAACGAGATTTAAATTCCACAACATTAGACTAGTAGTAATGGTGACTCAAAGGGTGATAAAAAGACCTAGCACCTCAGCGCAATAAAAAACACATGACTAAACACATATCTCAAAAAAATTAATTAAAAAAAAAATGCACAAACCAAATGCACGAGATCGATTGCCTAGCTGATCTAACTACACAAAAAATGGGCGGTGGTAGGGGGGACTCACATAGTGAGGGACATGTCTTCGAAAGTAGACCGACCCTTGCAAGTGTCGGCATTGATGCACACACTTATATACTACGAGACCAAAAACTTAAGTGAATGTAATGTTTTTGTTATTTTATTTATCAAGCCCAATCAATCAAACAAACAAATAAAGTGTCGGATATAACTTAACCAACACCATTGTTATATCACGCAAGGTTTTCAAGATTGGGATCTTATCCAAGATCGTTTTTGTTTTTGCAAGAGCGTGATCGTAAGATCGGATCGAGATCTTAAGATCCTACTCTAATGTTAGTCTTAATAGTTATTATAATATTATACAAATCCACAAATTGTTATACATTATAAACACAAATACTATGAATGTTTTGTCCTAAATTATGATTATGAAATGTTTAGAAAGATAAACATGTTGTTTTTTAAATTCTACAAAAAAACAGCTCATAAATTTGTAGTGTTTTAGTTTGTAATCCTAGAAAGGTAAGATTGGATCGGATTAGATCTTAAGATCGTATGGTCAAGATCAGGATCCTAAAAAATCTTAAGCTTGCAAAAATCCTCACATATTTTTATCTACTGTTAACTGTTACGAACATGGTAAACGCCTTTTTATAAAGGTACTAGGTGCCATGGCGAGGGGATTTACTCATTCGAGGCCCACGGAGTGCAACATCACTATAACAAACTTACACAACCACACTACCACGGAGTGTAGACTTGATACATAGTACAAACATCTAAAAAAGTTTTAAAACACAATCATGGTCCAAGAGTGTAGACTTCTTTTTGTCACTTTAGATAATGCAAGAACCCTCCTTTGGAAGAAATGCATCTATCCAATGCAACTCCTTTTTGACTCCTACAAAGTGAAAGTGACAAACTCCCCGGCTTTATAAACTGAATTAGCAGACATTACACTAACACTTGAGTAACTACACAATGGCACAAACATCCTACTCTCTCTTCATTCTAGTCTGCATGTGCCTACGTTTCTTTACTACATGTAATCCACAACCTTGGTTTCTTCGAACACAATCTTTGTCTTATTATCTTTGATTGTAAAAAACCTTGTTTAATGTACTCTTTTTTTAATGATGTATTGCAGATGGGGTGCAACTCATTCTTGTCAACAACTGCAGGGAAAGCATATGGCCCGGTTTGCAAGGCGGTGCAGGTCACCCTAACCCAAAAGATGGAGGTTTCCGATTGGGTGAGGCCGAGGAAGTAGTGATTGATGTACCTGATAAATGGTCAGGGAGAATATGGGCAAGACATGGTTGTTATTTTGATAATAATGGTAAAGGCAAATGTGTCACAGGTGGTTGTTCTGGGCAGTTACATTGCCAAGGGACAGGCGGTGAGCCACCAGCTACTGTGGTTGAAATGACATTCGGGTCATCAAGTTCACCCTTGTATTTCTATGATGTGAGTTTGGTGGATGGATTTAATTTACCGGTGGCAATGTCCGCAGTTGGTGGTGGTGTTGGGTGTGGTAGAGCCGCATGTGAGGTTGATTTGAATGTTTGTTGTCCCTCCGCACTTGAAGTGAAGGTGGGAGGACAAGTGGTAGGATGTAAAAGTGCGTGTCTGGCTATGGCGTCTCCTAAGTATTGTTGTACAGGAGTGTACGCAAATCCTAAGACATGCAAGCCTACGCTTTTCGTTCATCTATTTAAAGCGATATGCCCCAAAGCGTATAGTTATGCTTTTGATGACTCTTCGAGTCTTAACAAGTGCATTGCTTCGCGATATGTTATCACATTTTGCCCTCCTAAATGAGTAGTGTTGAAGGGGTTAGCAAGTCTCAAAAAAATTGTTAGTTTAATTTTATGGTGAATCATTTCCCTTTGTATCTCACTTAGAACGTGTACATTGTATAGTGAGTTATTGTGTTTAAATTGTGTGATTTGAATCAATCTATAATCAAAACTCAAAATTTTACACTCAATTTTTGCTCGTGTGTTATGGTTTCCATTTCTAATGTTTGGTTGTCGAAATCAAAACTTTGTGGACTGCTAAAATCCCCCATCACTAAGAAAAGAAAAAATAAAACAGAGATTCTTGATACATGTACGTGGATGGAACAACGATTGGTAACGGCGTAATGCTTAGAACCAAAATACATGAATTAAGATGACAAGTTCATTAGTTTGAATAAACCATATACAAGTCATTTATGTAATTTACTCTTCTTTATAAGAGAACTAGGTAGGGTTGTAGGCCGTGCTAAGCACATCCCATGAAAGTGAATGTTTATTGTTAAATGATGATCTATATGCTCGTTCATTGATGGTTAAAAAACAAGCATAAAACCAACGAGTATTGGATTAAGGTAGTAAGTTCAAAACAACGGAGTATTTTCTTAATCAATATTTGATGTAACGCTTTTATTATAATTTTTAAAAAAAGTAAAAGCATAAATACTTTTATATTTTCAATGTTTTAGTCTGTCACTCCTTACTATTGGATGCATCATCGGCTTGTACGGTGTGCATCGCGGGTTGTACGATTTGACCAAAACCTCTTGATGTGACAATATAATTAAGGAGGGTTTGTATAACATAGCTCTACTATTTATGGCAGTACTATATCAACTTGAATTTATTCAAATCACAACAAATAACAGATTCAGTTATTATTGTTATCATCACTCACAAGGTACGTACTACTAATAACTAAAATGTTACAGTATCATCCAAATAATTTTATAGCAAATTAATGAATTACATTCAGTTTGTTTAGATTACAGACTCACACATTCAGATATTACCATTCGCGCGCTTGTGCTTGTTATCGACACTCACAGGTACGAATTTTAATATATTTATGCTCTATTAAACGTATATTTTAAAATTTTTGTGCTGCGATTTCGTGTAAAACTGTGTGTACTGATCGGTCTAATCATTTTACGGCAATTTATATTCGGTTTTGTGAGAATACAGGCGTACTGATTACTTTCAGTTTAATAAGTTCGTACATTTGTGTGCATTCATCAATAAAATGCTGATTCAAAACGCATTTGTGATTTACGTTTGTGTGTATCATATCGCTTTTAAAACCGTTGATTGAATCATTTTGTTAACTGATTACTTTCAGTTTGTTTAGATTGCAGGCACATGTTCAGAACTTCAGATATTATCACGTTTATCTAGCTGGAGTATTCAGTTATTCGCCGTTAAACTGTCAATTATAATCAATTTTTGCTGTTTGTGAATATATATCAGCTATTAATTGCGTTTATTTTTAATTAACTTTTGTAGCAAACTGAGTTACAGCTTTGTGCATTATCGAGTGCTGCATTTGTTTCGTCTATCACAGGTATTGTTTTCAATACTGTAAATTCACGTAAATCTGTGTTCTGTGTGTATTCGTCGTTTGCTGCATTAATCTGTTGATATGATCACGTAATTAGCACAAGTAATACTGCATAAGTATATCAGTTGGTGTACACTTTATGAATATTTTTAGTCTTCAGCAAGAAGTAAAATCATTAAGTCGAAATTAAAGTTTTCAGTTTTTACTGTACTAGTTAAACAGCTATACTCAAAAAGTTTCTATAAATGTAAACTATTGTGGCATACACGCAGGCTCACGTATAACGTATTCAGATATCATCGTTCGCATTTGTTAATGTCGCTTACAGGTGAATTCACGTAAATATGTGTGATTTTAGTTATTCGCCATTAAACTGTATCACGCCTTAGAATTTTAAAGATTAGCAGCAAATAATTGGTGATTGTTCATTGCCTTACCTGCAATTTCCTGTTTGCTTAATGCACAATAGAGCTTGCATTTATAATGTGAAATTCACGTGGCTTTTGACGATCTTAACCAATATTGTCTGTGTTTTGGTAATTTGTTCTGCTTTCTATTGACACGAGAAAACATTTTGTTCTCCTTGTATACTGTATACTCCAACTATAAAGGTTTGTAAGCCTGATGGATTCACACATTTATGAAGTCAAATCTTTCTCGATGTAAGAAATATATCTGCATGTTGTGATATCATTGATTTTCATCCTTACGCCCTCACTTTCTTTTTAGTGCTAGTGTTACTACTTATATGGTTTTCGGATTGAGATGTAGTGTCTAGATAATATTTTTTTCCCTTCAGAACGGCAAAGGCATGCAGCCTTAAAAGTAGTTACTATTTTTTGTATTAAGCAAGAGTTGACTGACTGCTGATTGCTGAACCATTAACCTCAATAGAGTGTGAATGAGAAGAGTTCAAAGCTAGGAGAATATTGTGGCAATTGGATGATCAAATCAAGGGCTTAGATTGATGGTGGCAATTACTGAGTTAGGGAAGAGTAAAACTGTTGATTCACTTAGGGAGTGTGTTTCTTCATATCACTGAGTTACATCATCGTATTTGTTCGTCTCTCATAAGTACTGATTTCAACTTTTTTGAGCTGTACATTCATGTAAATTTGCTAATCAAATCATATAATCAGCTGGTTCTTAAGTTTATTTCGCAAAATTGCTAAGAGAACATGCTCAGTTTGCGAATAATTGGTAGTATGCACCTTTTGAGTGTGCAATGATATTGGTAATGCCTTAATTAGTTTAGGATCAGATAGTGATGTATTTGGAAATGTAAAAAACAAGGTGGTTCTACAGATGTTTTCAACTATAATTGAGCTTTTAATAAGCTCCTGTTAATTATCAACTGTTTTACTTTATGTTTCTTTATATTGGTTGGTGTACACTTTACGAATTTAGTTTATCTTCAACAAGAAGTAAATTTATTCAATTTGAGTTTAAAGTGCCTACAGAACTAGTTTGACATCCCTTTTCAAAATGTTTCTATAAATGTAAACTACTGCGGTTATACACTTACAAGTTACACTTATATGTGTAGGATCTGTTCTTTATATGTTATATTAGTGTGTGAGTATGTCAAATTTTATTCAATTAATTATGTATGTAGAGTGAAAACATATTCTATTCTCATGATTATTCGGTTTGCAGTATGGTGATTAAACAGTTGTGTAGATGGCTATGTGTAATTCTGGTCGGTTTACCGAGCATGCTGACTACATATGGATTCTACGTTAATATTACTTTTATCGATAGTGCTGTAAACCAAGGAGCTGGTAAACTAACTCACGCCCAAATTCACCTTTTTTGGGGAAAATTGAAACTTTGTTTGTGTACTAACGTACATGTGTTGGGTAATGCTATCATGATTTTCTTCGGTATGTTTGGATGGAAGTCCACCTGCATATCACTGGGACATGGGATCCGGTGAAGGAATCAACAACTGGTTAGTACACATTGAGGTTCGTCTCTCACTGGCTATTATGCAGAACAGCAGAAGTTAATTATGACCAGAATGTGTTGATAGTTATGCTGATATTCCATAATGTATATTGTTATTGATAATGTTTTGGAATTTACTAGGGGGGAGGATGGTGCAACAATGTCACTAGTTGCCTTGCTCGTAGTGGGACTCGTTTAGGATCCTCCAAGAAAATTGTGGAACAAGTTGCGTTTTCAGGAATTTTACATGATCAGCCACAATACAACCCTGGTGACAAATTTGTTTCATCTATAGTGAGATCTACGAGCAATACTTCAAAAGGTTTTCACAGTTTATTTGTTTCAATTTTCTATAACTGGAATTGGATTAAGGTCAGATATTGCGATGGTGCATCCTTTACTGGCAATGTCGAAAAAGTCAATCCAGTAAGTCCTAACATGATGTGCCTTTAATACCTTAAAGTTTGGCAACGCTTTAATGAACTATTGTCTTCATTATTCAAATTCCTTCAGAAAACCAATCTACACTTTAGAGGAGCAAGAATATTTCGTGCTGTGGTTGAGGAGTTGCTAGAAAAAGGAATGATTTTTGCTGATAACGTACAATCCATGGTCTCTTTGTTTCTTTATTTCCCCTCATGTTACTTGTTTGGTTGATAGATATTAGAACTTTATGATAGGCCATTCTTTCTGGATGTTCAGCTGGTGGATTGACTTCCATATTACACTGTGACGAATTTAAAGAGCTCTTACCTTCAAGTACCACAGTGAAATGTCTCGCTGACGCTGGCTATTTTATTAATACGTAAGATATCATCTTAAATCCTTTTCTTTTGGTCATATGTTTTCTTTATTCAGCATAGAGACATAATAAAATTTTCGTCATAAACAGGCGGGATCTTTTCGGGACAAGAAGACTTGAGGCCTTCTATGATGAAGTGGTCAAGACACATGTACTCTCTTACTCCTTTTATAGAAGTAGGAGCTCTAATAAGTGTACATTTTCGCCTTGTTGAGTTTCATGTCAATAGTTAGTTGATCGAAATTTACTTCACCTATTCAACATTTTTAAAAGCGTAAACTTTAAAATGGACTGCGGTTAAAAGTTATAAATATTCATTTACTATATTTATTAACAAACTGAAAACTTTGTGAAGGTCTTTTTATAATGCGGGAATAATGATATCATGGGAAAAATACGGAAAACCCGTACAAACACATACAACTAACACATATACATTTGGAATGTTGCGAAATAAATTCACTAAGCGGGTAGGTAATTGAGAAGAGAGTTGGATTAGCAATTCATTTACTATATTTAAATTATAGGAAAAAATGTGTATACATATCTCTCCCAAAGTGAATAATTGCATATATATCCTTTGTACAAGTTTTTTATTCACATAGTACAATGGTTTTTATGCATGCTTTGGATATATATGCAATTTTGCATTTTAGGAAAGATATATATGCAAAAGCCCCTTTATTATATAACTATATTTATCGCCGCCGCTGTGCGCGGGTATCCAACAGTGGTATCTTAAAGTGTTTAATAGATTATAGATGCTCTTATTAAAATTTTTGAGGGTTAGTATAAGAAAAACAAGTCAATAAGGCCCATTCTAGATTAAAACCCTCTGGCCCATTGGCCCATTTGTCCATCCCAATCCCAAGTTTATGCATATCAAACGTGTTAGTTTCTATATATTAACGAAATCTCCATTTGATATATTTTCCACCGATATTAAGATCATATAACACTTCTTCTTCAGTTACACATCTCGATTTAATGATTATGAATAATCTTTCTGTTTCTTTCATTCTTTTTCGTTATTAGGATTTCAAGAAGATCGATATAACAAGAACGAATAAAATCTTATAAACCATAAAACCCTAATAAGTTTTTGCATCAAGAGAATAATGATTAAACGAGGACAAGATCGTCCTCACAAGGTTCCATTAATCAATCAAGATCCCGAGTTCTTTGATGTCTTCCTTCCTGATCGTACCTCACATCAAATGGTACGTACTCTATATCTTCTTGATTGTTTTCTTATCTTTATGTTTGAATGCAGCCATTATTATCTTTTTTGCTTCGCGAAAACTTTTTTTAGTAGGCATTTATATGTACATACATATATGGAAAATATTTAATGTTGAGAACAATAGAGGGGTGTTTAGCTTTGGTATTAATGATTCTTATAAGGCTGTTATACATAGTCTAGGTGTTAAATAACTACTGTAGTTTTATTTCAATAACAAAAAAAGGAATCAGTTTTGGAGTAGATCATATAAGCCCCGGTTCTGATTATCTTATTTTATTTAAGGTTTTGCTAATGAGAGCCGGCAAAACCCTTTCATTTTGAATGTGGATCCTTTAATAATCAGAATATAAATATTTTGCAACTCGAACTCATATAGTAGAAGCATATTAGAACACCCCAAAAGGCCAAATGGCATAATTTCTTTTTTTATATAATCTGATATGGGTTATTTAAATTCAGTTTGTATGATGAATCTTGATTTGGTTAATCAAGAAAAAAAGGTCATATTTGACTTTTTGGAGTCAATTTTACTACTTTTGAAAGTCAAAAATGATAAAAGTTAAAACACTTTTTCTTGGAAAGAATTGATATAATATGGCTGATGAGTTGTTGTTTAACATTTGAATGCAACAGATACCACCCGAATTTCTTAAGCATTTTGAGCAGAAAATACCGAAGACCATTATACTTAAAGACCTTTCAGGAAGAGTCTGGCATGTGGATACAAAGCAAAGGAATAATGGTGTTTTTATGGAGGATGGTTGGAACATATTTGTGAATGATAATACTCTTGAGCTTGGTCAATTCATGGTTTTTAGATACAGCAAGCAATCGACAACATTCACTGTTAGAATATTTGGTAGAGATGCATGCAAGAGTGAAGATCAAGCCTCTGAAAAACCCTTAATCCGTGTGAAAGAGGAAGAAGAATCTGATCAACATTCAACGCCGATTCACCATCCTAAAAGAAAGCGTGGGAAACCATAAATGTGTGTTTTGAAGTCATCCTGATCGCAAATTTCTGAAGATTGATTTATAGCATGGATGAATTCTTAGGTGTTTAGAACTGTAAAATGTCTCAGAGTCTGCATTATTGTCACTCTTTATATACCATTCATTTAAGAAAAGAATTAGAAATTGTGTAGTAAATGTTTCTTGTTTTGTAAAGCGTTGGTTTTGAAATATTGTTTAGTTATGTAGTTTAGCGGTTTAGCCAACTTCAATCAGAAATTATATTAGAAGTCCAAGAAAGAGAAATTTGAAGCAACATCATGATCAAGTACCAAAAGTGTAGGTGACATTTTTAAAAAGTTTGTCTAGAGAATACGTAGTAGTTCGATTTTGGTAGTACTCCGCTCGTATAACATAAATACCATACAAATATACACGTATCATGAGTGGAACTGTGAAAAAGGCAGGCTGAGCAGCTACCTATCAAAATTCTTGATACTTAGTGGTGTTTGATTGCTTTTTAATGGATTAACTCATAGCCCACTATCGAATCGGTCAAAGGCTTGGTTTTATTATATTTAAAATGTTGGACATTGAGTTACTTTTCTTGCATTTTGTCATAAAATGTATAAAATTTGGTTTAATTGTATAAACCGGAAATAAAATTTGGTTCAACTGTATACATTTTGTCCTAAAATGAATAAAACAAGGTGTTCGCGCCGTGGCGGGTATTTTTATAATATGTTTTTTGTTCGATGTTTGAGGGCTACTAAGTTTTAGAGGGACGTTCATTTGTTTCAACTTTTGTGTTCGTATTCTTGAATAATCTGCTTATGTAGCCATTATGTTTACTTAGGTTTGTGCTAGGCCTTCAATTTATGACTGATTCCTTTGTTCCGTAAAATCCTTGACATTTCATCTATTGATGTTATCTTTGGACTCTGGTCACTGATCTGCTTCTTTGTTTCTGCTGTAGGGATCAGCCAAAAATTTGCCTCGAACTTGCACTTCCAAGATGAAAAATACGAGTAGTTTAGTAAGAAAGATTGTGTTGATAACTTAGCCAACATTTAATATTGCATTCGCAAGTTTTAACAATTTCTTGGTTTTTGCAGTGCTTTTTCCCCGAAAACATGATCCACGAAATAAAAACGCCAATATTTTTAACCAATGCAGCCTATGATTCATGGCAGGTTCGGCAAACAGTTCTCACAATTCTGTAGTTTATTTCAAATATTCTTTTCATATTTCCTTGCTACAATTCGGTTTACATTTCCGCAGATAAAAAATGCATTGGCTCCTGGGGTGGTTGATCCACACGGTACCTGGCACAAATGCAAACTTAATATTACGAATTGTTCATCTAATCAAATTGAGATCATGCAAGGTCACTAATCACCAAAACTCTTCTGTTAGCTTCATCTCTCACATTAATACATGCAAGTTCCACTCATAGAATGATAGAAAAGCAATCTTTAGCAAAACTAAGCTTTGTGTTTTCTACTTAACCATGAGAAAAAAAAAAGTTCTATCTAGTGAATAGATATCCATAGTAAAGGTTAAGTGTTGTAAATTTCAACACCTTTACTTACGAATGGGTCAAATTGGGTGTAATTCAATTGGGTCAAACTAAAAAAAACTAAGGGGGAATGGGTTGAAATTTCGTCTAAGTTCATATGAACCGTTGTTATCCAAATATTACAGACTCTTATTACTATTATATCATCATACTGATTTCTGTGATCATAAGCATTAGTTTTTTTCGTTAAAAACTGAATACTGTAAGTGTTTGTGGGTCAACCAACCCAACCCAGGCCGTACTAGAATCGACCCGTTTAACCATTTACCTTGCCACTTGAGATAATTGATGTCATGAAAGTTTACTCGCAGAATATAGATTGGATTTCTTAACTGCATTGGACGGATTTCTTAGCATCAATTCATCCAGAGAAATGTTCATCAACTCTTGCTATGCCCACTGCCAAACCGAAATACAAGAGACATGGTGCATGAGTGACTCACCCATGTTAAGTAACAAGGTAAACTGGGCTCATTTGTTTTCTATTATGACCATATATGTCTTTTGAGCTAATTCTAACCATTAAACTTGTTACAGACAATTGGAAGAGCAGTTGGAGACTCGTTTTACGACCGGAGTCCATTTCAAGAGATACACTGCCCTTACCCTTGCGATAAAACTTCCACAATCGTGTTTTTTGAATCACTATTACAACATTCATTTTGATCATTATTGAGTCTATTGGTAAGTCATTTTAGGATCTAGAAAACGCGTAAGAAACCAAAAGGTTAGTTCGAATTATGCAGGAATTGAAGATGTAGTTTACGACTTTACGCATTATGGTGTCACTAATAATACAAATTGTGATTAGTGTATTCTTTAATCATCATGTAAATTACATGAATGATTCTTAAGAAAGTACTCTATTTATTTATTTTTTTTAATTTCTTTTTATAAATTGTCGAGCTGGCAATCTAGACCCGTTTGGGTTTAGATGAGTATATACAAAAGTGATAACTTGTACGTTGAAGTTAGTTTAACAAACAGGGTGGACCCAACATACTTCTTATAACAAATTTAAAAATGACCCAGTTAGACCCCACACGAAACAACTCAACCCAACCCAATAATTTATAATGAAACAACTCAACCCAACAATACTGCCATCCCTACTGCGGAACCCATCACCCCACACGGCCCAACTCCTACAAAACCATCACCTTCACCTCAGTCAACCCTCCCAACTTCGATAGCCCACAACCACTCCAGTGGCCCATCTACTTCGGCCCATCAAACCAATTTACTACCACCACCAATTTTAGATTTCCCAAATCCCCAGCCAAACACCGAACCTGTACATGAACCTCCGCGTACTTATCCCATGATCACTCGGCCACAATCAGGCATTGTCAAACCTATCGACCGCTTGTCTCTACATACTTCTTCTATTTCTCCTATTCCTAAAAACGCATAAGAAACCAAAAGGTTAGTTCGAATTATGCAGGAATTGAAGATGTAGTTTACGACTTTACGCATTATGGTGTCACTAATATACAAATTGTGATTAGTGTATTCTTTAATCATCATGTAAATTACATGAATGATTCTTAAGAAAGTACTCTATTTATTTATTTTAATTTTTTTTTATAAATTGTCGAGCTGGCAATCTAGACCCGTTTGGGTCTAGATGGGTATATACAAAAGTGATAACTTGTACGTTGAAGTTAGTTTAACAAACCGGGTAGACCCAACATACTTCTTCTAACAAATTTAAAAATGACCCAGTTAGGCCTATGAGGTGTTTATACGAACATTAACGCATAAGTTCTACTTTTCATATAAACCCATCTAGACCCAGACCCAAACGGGTCTAGGTTGCCAGCTATTATTTGCGGAACCTGATCATTTTTTGTGGAATTTATTTTGGGAGGGCCGAGTTTATTTTGGGGGGGCCGAATCGGAGATTTGTTTGTAACCTCAACTAAATTATCCCTAAAACCTATAATATTTACACTAAGTGCCGTAAATTTTGAGAGGAGAGCCGGGACCCTCCCCTGCCCTCAAAGAGGTCCGCCAGTGCCAGCTATAAATTGATGTATTGAAAATCAAGTCCTGGTTTGAGAATGGGATGTGATATTAATACCCTCCCTATGTTGTCACATCATAGGGTTTGGGTCAAACCGTACAAGTCCGCGATGCACATCGTACAAGCCCGCGATGCACCCAATCATTGGATACCCTCCGGGAGGGTATGAATAAACTTGTCCTTCGAGAATAGCACCAAGAAAATATGCTCAAGAGATTTCATATGTTTACTCGAAAAAAAAAAATATTTATAATGAATATATGCTTTAGACAACAATTATTGATATTCCTTATAAGAGTAACTTTTTATACGTGAGGAATAAGAATAATTCTAAGAGAATCAAGTGTGTTTTGAGTTGACTATTATATGAAGAGTTGATATTTTCTTAAGCAAAATAATTCATGCACTTTAGTGAAACTATAGGTTTAAGTGTGGATAAAAAGTTAAAAAAAACAAAATCAAAGTTCCAGTGGTAAGTGTTTGTGTCTTTATATGGAAACACAATTTATTTATTATTATTATTATTATTATTATTATTTTAATCTTTTAACAGATTAATTTACACGGTTCTTGTTTACAACCAGACAAACTCAAACTGGACAAAATTTCACACACCTATAACACGTAGTTTCTTAAACGAGACGTAAATTTCACAACATTTTGGTTGATGGCTTGATTCACATGCTATACTCAGGGACGGAACCAGAGGGTTTTCGTGGGGTCCTGAGATACATATGAATTTTTTCGATATTTTTTTAAGAAAAAATATTAATTTTCTTTATATGTATTTTAAATGCACCCGGTACATCAAAATGTGTTTCTGGTGTTATTTAGTTAGTATATTTAAAAAAAAATATGCGTCCAATCATATTTGATCATAATTTCGTCCCTATATATACTACTAGACCAAAACCTCGAGTGATTGTACTGTTGTCGTAAATTTATTTATGAAGCCCAATTAATCAAACAAACAAATAAAGTGTCAGTTGGATATAACTTAACCAACACCATTGTTATATCATGTTATCCTACAAGTCACACTTGTATGGTGAGTTATGTGTAAATGTATATACATTGGCATAAAGACACACGTACAAAGAAAAAGTAAAGATGGATATCATGCACATGAAAAAGCAGCAGCGTCGATATCGACATCGACATTTTGGGGTCCCCCTCCAATAATATTTTTATCTACTGTTACGAACATGGTAAACTCCTTTTCATAAAAGGTAAATAGTTTGTAGTTTTGTACTCTATTAGTGGGTAGTAACTATGGTCGTGGTCGACCATTTGGTAGTGGAGTACACCACGCTCCAACATCATAGTGACCACCTCTAACCGGGTGTCAAGAGTGATTTTTGCGGTTTTTTTATGGTCTGCATCGTCGAATAGATTTTAATATTTTTTTAGAAGCATATTATAAGTTATGTTTATATAAAGTGAGTATTCTTTATAATTTTAGTTTGGTGATTGACCATAACACTTGTTTAGTAATGAGTTTTGTAATGTATTTGACGCAGGACGCGGAAGCGAATTTTGATAAACCCTAATCCAAGGGTGATAACCAAGACGCACCTTGCGGGAATAAAACCCAAAACAAGAGTAAAGACTCTAAAATAAACTTTTATTACTGATTCTCTGAATATAACAATAAACCCAAGCAGTATATTTATAGGGAAGCCAAACTTGGGGAAAAAGTAACCTATAATCGTCTAGAACCGACTTAAAACAGAAAAATAGGAAACAGGCCCGACTAAGGTTACGGCTTAATTGGTTTTATCAACTACGACGTAACTACCACTACGAGAGTAAACTAATTTAACTATGGCGTACCTATTTTATCAACTACGGCGTAGTTGCTACACCGAACATAAACCACCTAAATCTCCCCAACTACGGCGTAGTTAAGAAAGCAACTACGGCGTAGTTGATGTACTGTATGTAAACTGAAAATTAAAAATAAATTTACGGCATAATCTTGGCTTGGGGTTACGCCGTAGTTAAACCACAAACTACGTCTCTCGACCTTGAACCTTGTTCGCATTATTCCCCCTCACTTGAAAATAACTCGCCCTCGAGTTCTTGCAGTCTTGAGCCTCCAAGGTTTTCAAATCCGGTGGTCTTGTACCATTGGGAAGAATAGTTATCTTTTTCCCAAACCACTTAAGCACATAAAAATTATTCTTGCCTCTATGTATTTCATCCACATCATGTTGCCACTGTCTCCCTAACAAAACATGACTAGCACCCAAGTCCGCAACATCACAAAGCACCTCATCACAATAAAAAATTTCAATAGCAATTGGAAACTTGCAAACCTCATCCACCTTTACTTCGGGACCTTTGTTTATCCAACCTAACTTATATGGACTAGGATGTTGCTCGGTTGGTAACTTTAATGCCTTCACAAGTTCTTTGGAAACTAGGTTTTCACAACTCCCGCCATCAATGATCTATGAGCAAACATTGTCTTTAATCACACACTTAGTTTCAAAAATCTTGTTCCTTTGTGTAGAATCACAATCTTTGTTGCACACAAAGTACATTGCACCATCAAATTTACAACTTCGCCTTCGACGTGAGCAAATTCATCAATATTGTTAATACAAATATCGTCATTAAACGTTATTTATATTTTTGATCTTTACCTAAGTTTTGTTTACGAAAAAAGTAAATTTAATTTTTATAAAGCTTAAAGCTTGTCAAGTTTAATAGATATTAAAACAAGTTTTTTCAAACAATATCTTCATCACTCAAGCATTTACATTGTGATTAATCATATCTTGATATGTCTCTAACCATAATGTATGATAGTAGTTTTAGAATGTTTTAGTTTCTTAAAAACTAAACATTACATATGTACTTGCATATTTCTAAAAATAGAAAACAACACATGACATCATGTGATGCATCATGGAAATCATTGGAAGATTTCATTAGATATTTTGTGTAGATTTGGACTCTTCATATCTTACACAATCTTGCATAGATATGGTTGACTTTGGCAAGATCTTGATATCTTGTTGTCAGACCTCGGCGGCACCAAAATATATAACGGGCGGAACCCTTTTAAGGGGTCCGTGGTCCGTGGTGACTGCTGATGGTTTTGGCTATAAATAGCAAAGCCAAACCAAGTAGTTTCTCATCCCTTTCTATCATACTCTCATACATATCTTCTCTCTAACCTTTCTAACTCAGTTTCATATCATATTAGTGATCTCTTTTGTAGCAAAGAAGATCAAGTCACATTCAAGCTTCAACGAGAAGTTGGAAGTCTTGTTTGTTTAGTGTTGTATGATCTTGTGTTGATTCATACTTCATTGTTGCATTAAACCATCATAATCTTGTGAGTGTGAGTGGTTAGTATTTTAGTCCTCAAAATACATTGTGTGTGGGAGTGGTTGTACCCTTGGTAAGAACTCGACATTTAGCTTAGTGTCGGAAATAGTGTAAGCGAAGTGTAAAGGTTTCTCCACCGGTGAAAGGAGCTTGTTGACTAGTGAAGTTAAACTCTCGAGTGTGAGACTCGGGGAGTGGAGTAGGGCAAGGAGAAAGAGTCCTTGTAGACCGAACCACTATAAACAACTTGTTGTGGTTTGATCATTTCTTTCCTTATTAACTCTTTACATATTGCTTACATATTTCATTAACATATCTAAGATCAACATCAATTGAGTAAGTTTCAAAACAAAGTTTTAATTGGTAAACTATTCAACCCCCCTTCTAGTTTTCTACAATTGGTACCAGAGCCTCGTTGCTCAAGAATTTCTAAAATAATTTGTATTTTATAAACTTGAAACGATCCATGGATTCTGAAAACTTTAAAGAAGGGCAATCTATGCAAAGACCGCCACTCTTTGAAACCAATGGATTTATCTATTGGAAAAACCGTTTTGAAACATATGTAAAATCAAAAGATATAGATCTTTGGTTTGTTATTGTTAAAGGGGATTTTAGTTCTACAACAAAGGATATTTCTGTTGATGAACAAAAGAAATTAATCGCTAAAAATAATGAAGCTAAAATGATGCTTTATAATGCTTTGCCTAGAAAAGAATATGAAAGAATTTTTATGTGTGAAACCGCCAAAGATATTTGGGAATGTTTAATTGTTACACATCAAGGTAATTCACAAGTCAAGGATAACAAAATTGATCTTCTTGTTCAACAATATGAACAATTTGTTATCCCTGAAGATGAAACCATTGATTGTGGCTTTGCTCGCTTTAATACTATTATTACATCACTTAAAGCACTTGATGAATCTTTTAAGTAGTAAGAAATTTGTCAGAAATTTCTTAGAGCACTCCATCCCAAATGGAGAGCTAAAGTGACCGCTATTGAAGAATCAAAAGATCTCTCAAAAATGTCACTAGACGAGCTAATCGGTAACCTCAAAGTACATGAAATGGTGATGGAGAAAGATTCGGAGATCATCAAAGGAAAAAGGGAAAAGATCAAATCCGTTGCTCTAAAAGCAAAGGCGGAATCAAGTGATGATGACGAATTCCGGTAGTGAAGATGAGGAATATGCCATGGACCTTAGAGACTTTAAAAAGTTCTTTAGAAGAAGAGGAAAGTTTGTAAAACAACCTCGAGAAGAAAAGAAGCCATTCCAAAAAGATCGGGATGACAAAAAGGGTAAAGGTGAAAGAAAGTGTTTTAGATGTGGTGATGCAAGTCATCTCATAGGAGAATGTCCCAAGCCACCTAAAAACAAAACTCAGCTAGCTTTTGTAAGTGGTGCTTGGAGTGATAGTGAAGATGATGAAGAATCAAGCAAAGAAGAGATAGCTCTAATGGCACATGAGTCAAACGAGGTACATTCCGACTCTTCTTATTCTTCTATTGATGATGATACTTTGCAAAAACAATACAATCAATTGTGTGAGCTAAGTCTAAAAATCATAACTAAAAATAAATTTTTAAAAACTAAAAGGGAATTTTTGGAAAATGAAGTCTATGAGTTAAAAGAAAAAACAAAACGACTAGAAAAGGGAAAAGCAAATGACGATGGTTGCAAGTCATGTCAAGAGCTTAATCTTGAAATAGAAAAACTAAAGCTCATACAAGATGATTTAATCGAACATAATTCTAAATTTAAAAGGTTTAACAAAAACATCGCTCTTGCCGATGAAATAGTTAAAATACATAAAACACCAGGAGACATGAATTGGCTGGGTTTTAATGAGGTATTAATTCCAAAGAGTCAAAACAAAACGGCCGAAAAAGACGAACAAACTGTCAAAACTGCTGCAGTACAGCACGGACCAGACGGACCCAAAATAAGGGTTCCGTCCGTTGAAAGAAATGGTGCCGTGGGTACTTCAGCAGGATAGAATGTTTGTGATACGGACCGTAATAAATTTGTTAAAGTAACAAAGAAAACCAAGGATAGTGTTAAACTAAAACCAGCTGTTACATCAGGAGTAGGACTTGCTAGAAATGAATTTAGATCAAAAACTACTCATCAACGACATAAAACACCTTTTGCCAAACGCCCCTTTCCTAAAAGCAACCACAACGTACAACCCAACTACCAACACAAAGGTTGGAATCAAAACTTTCCTAGATCATATCAAACTCAAGATTACGTGCCATGGAACTCTTACCCATCGTTTCCATACATGAATCAAATAAATGGTATATTTAACCCAAACGGACCCATGAGATATTGGGGACCAAATGCTTGAGTTATTTACTTCTTAGGTATGCTTAAAAGTTGGATTGGAACCTGATGAGTGGATAAAAGATAGTGGATGCTCACGACACATGACGGGCAACAAAAGTCTCTTCTCATCATACCAAGAGTATGACGGAGGTAATGTCACTTTCGGTAGCAATCTCAAAAGCAAAATCATTGGCAAAAGTACGATCGCTCATAACTCCCTAACTATTGAAAATGTTGCTCATGTAGAAAGATTAGGATTTAATCTACTTAGTATTAGCCAATTATGTGATAAAAAGTATAAAGTACTATTTGATGAAAATGGTAGTAAAATACTAAAAGATGGTATCACCATAGCTAAAGGAGTTAGGAAAAATAATATATACGTCATGAAAATAGATAAAACATCTAATGACAAACTTTGTCTAACAACATTAGATGATAACTCAACTCTTTGGCATAGACGGCTTAGTGTCACTAATATGAGACTTATACTAAACTTATCTTCAAAGGAGTTAGTTAGGAATTTACCAAAACTCAAATATGACCAACATTTTTGGGCAGCTTGCAAAATTGGTATACAAACCCATAGTAGTCATAAATCTAAAAATATGGTGTCCACATCTAAGTGTCTAGAACTATTGCATATGGACTTGTTTGGTCCATCCGCTATAAAAAGCTACGGAGGCAACTTATACACTTTGGTCATAGTAGATGATTACTCACGGTTTACTTGGACGTTGTTTTTAAAAACCAAAAATGAAGCTTTTGAAAAATTTGAAATTCTTAGCAAGAAAATTCAAAATCAACTAGGTGTTAAAATTGTGTCGATCCGAACGGATCATGGTCGTGAATTTGATAACGAAACTCAATTTGGAAACTTTTGTGATACAAATGGTATAACACATAACTTTTCGGCTCCTCGAACACCTCAATCAAATGGAGTAGTAGAACGTAAAAATAGAACGATTCAAGAAATGAGTAAAACAATGCTTAATGAACAAAACATTCCTCAAAAGTTTTGGTGTAATGCCGTTGACACTTCTACATATATTTTGAATAGAGTCTTAATACGTTCTTTCTTAAACAAAACTCCATATGAGCTTTATAAAGGTAAAAAGCCAACTTTAGGATATTTTATAGTTTTTGGATGTAAATGCTTCATTCTTAATACTAAAGATTATCTCACCAAGTTTGACCCAAAGTCTTATGAAGGTGTATTTCTTGGTTATTCTCAAACTAGTAAAGCTTACATTGTCTTAAACAAAGAAACAATGATAGTCGAGGAATCGTTGAACATAACATTCGACGAAAGTCCACCTCCCTCTAAGACATCACCTTTGGTAGATGATGACTTAGTTGAAAGTCAAATGGTAGAAAGTCAAGAAATAATTGAAAATGACAAGGAAAATGAACCATTAAATAAAGAGATTATGAACATCAAAGAATCTAAAAGTCATCCTTTAGAAAAAGTCATAGGACAACTTAATCAAAGAACCTTAAGGTCACAAGCCCAAAATCAAAGTAATTATTTTTGTTTTGTATCCACCATTAAACCGAAAAACATAAATGAAGCAATAAAAGATGAATCATTGGTAATTGCAATGCAAGAAGAGTTAAACCAATTTGTTAGAAATGATGTTTGGAAATTAGTTCCAAAACCTAAGGATCAAACTATAATTGGAACGAAATGGGTTTTTTGAAATAAAATGGATGAAAATGGTATAGTATCTAGAAACAAAGCTAGGCTTGTAGCGCAAGGTTATAATCAACAAGAGGGGATTGATTATGATGAAACTTATGCATCGGTAGCTAGGCTTGAGTCTATTAGAATATTACTTGCTTATGCATGTGCCTATGATTTTAAATTATTTCAAATGGATGTTAAGAGTGCATTTCTTAATGGGTTTATTAACGAAGAAGTGTATGTTGCTCAACCTCCCGGTTTTACCGACTTTGAGAAACCACATCATGTCTTCAAACTCAAGAAAGCATTATACGGTCTTAAGCAAGCACCAAAAGCTTGGTACGATCGACTTAATACTTTTCTTGTTGAAAACAAATACACTATGGGATTAGTAGATAATACTCTTTTTACCAAGAAAAAGGAGTCACATATTATCATTGTTCAAATATACGTTGATGACATCATATTCGGATCAACTTGTCAAGAGCTATGTGATGATTTCTCTAAAATCATGCACGACGAGTTTGAAATGAGTATGATGGGTGAATTAAACTTCTTTCTAGGACTTCAAATTAAACAACTAGAAGATGGCATATTCTTTAATCAATCTAAATATATAAAAGACATGCTTAAGAAATTTGGTCTTGAAAGTTCAAAACCAACTAAGACACCCATGTCCTCGGACACTAAACTCACCAAAGATGAGGAAGGTGAATCCGTAGATAACACTAAATATAGAGGAATGATTGGTAGCCTACTCTATCTCACGGCTAGTAGACCCGACATTATGTTTAGTGTTTGTCTATGTGCTCGCTTTCAAGAAAACCCAAAGGCATCACACTTAGAAGCCTTGAAAAGGATTTTTAGATACATTAAGGGAACAACGTGTTTAGGATTATGGTATCCGAAAGGAACGGGTGTAGAAACTATAGTGTATACCGACTCGGATCATGCTGGTGACTATGTCAATAGAAAAAGTACAAGTGGTATTTGCACTTTTGTTGGACATTGTCTCACCTCATGGTTTGCAAAGAAGCAAACGGCTTTAGCCATCTCAACTACTGAAGCCGAAACGTCTAGGCCGGAAAAGCATGTCAACAAGCTCTTTGGATGAAGCAAGCTCTCGTGATTACTGGAATTCATCTCAACGATATTGTTATACTTTGCAACAACAAAGGAGCCATCGATCTCAGCAAAATCCCGTTCAACACGCCGTAAAGCATATTGAAATCCGTCATCACTTTCTTGACAATGTTCAAAAGGAAACATCTCAATGAGAAAGTATCCTCCGAAGACAACATTGTGACCGACATCCTAACTAAGCCTCTCAAAAAAGAACCATTCAATCTTCTTAGACTTGGTTTGGGGTTAATGGAACCAAACATGTAGGATAAATATAGCCTAAACATTAGAATAATCAAAACAAAACTATTTTGTTTTATACCTGCTACTGTAGCCACGGCACCAAACGACAACAAAGACGGAACCATTTTATGGTGCCGTCTGCGTCCGTGGTGACTACAGAAGCAAACCGCTACCTACAAAACAACTTCTTCCTCAAAACCCACTTTACCAAAACGTGTAAACATTAAACCAAGCTCATTATTGACACCTTCTCACTCACTAATCACTGAAGAT
Source organism: Chrysanthemum makinoi (assembly GCA_910596185.1). Lineage (NCBI taxonomy): Eukaryota > Viridiplantae > Streptophyta > Magnoliopsida > Asterales > Asteraceae > Chrysanthemum > Chrysanthemum makinoi. The sequence goes on from OU343217.1 coordinate 43,375,154, forward strand.
AACATCATTGTAAGTATCCTAACTACATTTTATCTCTTAATTCGGAGTCTAGGATTCTTATTTGTGCACAAAATCACTACATGGGGTTTGTATATATTCTTATATAAAACATAGATTCAATTGGCAAATTGCATAACTAGTCATTGAAATTAGGTACTACATTATCATATTGCATAAACAAATCATGCTTCCCACTAATCAATAGATAATGACTATAAGGCCTTATTCAAATAACCAAACACCCCATGTCAAAATATTTTGAAAACCTTCTCACTTGTAGGAAAACAATTTTTCATTGTTAATACAAATAGAAACGTTAAATTTTCATCACTTGCATGCTATTGAATACTAAAGGTATTGCATAACTAATATGCATTCCGGGTATATTCAAATGAAGCCACATTGAATTAGGAGCATTTGGGTTATCTCATGGTATTTGCCAAACACCCCACTAAAACCATTTTGTGCATAAAATGAGTCGAGATAACCGCAACTCAAAATCGTTTTCATATAGGCACACACTAGAACCAAAACGTTAAGTTTATTCTCATTTTAACATGTTAATTCTTGCTCCTAGGAATAACCATGGTAGCCGCAAGATTCTATGATCACAAGGATACCCCTAGCTACATTCCCAAACATCACAAAACCAAAGGACTCACCAAAGAACAAGTCAAAATATTTAAGAGTCTAGAGACTAGGTACTTCCATGAGGGTAGAACCATTCACTCCTCTTTTATCGAAAATACCAATCTCCGTGAAGAGCTAGCCGCTATTCAATTCGATTGTCTCCTTGACATCGATGAACCTATTTGTCCTAGTTTTGTGTTAGAGTTTTATGCTAGTGTCACCGGTTTCCTTGACGAAGATGATGAGTTTAGCCTTAGGTTTAAGATCAATCAAAACGACTACACCATCTCTTTAACCAACTTTGCTCAAGTGCTAAGAATTCCCAACCGAGGGACATGTGTCTACTCGGATAAGTGGTCACCCACCATCCTTGATGCAATCAATGACCGCTCTCTTCCCTACCAAACACCTTTAGCAAGTAAGGATGTCATCCGTGAGCACCTATTTATCCCAAGGGGAGATACAACCCGAGTCACCGGAAAAGGAAAAGAAGTGAACCTCAATGATCCATATGGAATTTAAGAAATGGGAAGAACTACTTAGAGCCAATGTCATTAGCACCATAGGAAATAGGGATCACATCAATGCTTGCCTTTGCCACATGCTCTACAACTTGTCCACCGTCAACCATTCAACTTAGCCTACTACATCGCCAGCTAGAGAATGATTGATATCCCAACTCAAGGATCGGTTGCTCTTCCATGCGGGATGCTTCTCACCGTTCTATAGAGCCTATGCCCCAATTCCACCAAGCCCAAAAGGGATGCACCTTCACTATGAGCTCATCCCTCACATCTTTGTGCCCTTGAGTGACAAGCGAGTTGCTAAGACAAAAGGCAAGAGAGAAAAACCTCCAACTCCATCATCATCATCATCAAATAGCTCCGAGGATGGTCTTCCAAATTCTCGCCTTCCACCTCATGAGTATTATGCATCGCTTCCCGAGATTGAGAATGAATCAGCAGAGTTCAAGCAAACCAAGGGAATGTTCAAGTGCCTTGGTAGGATGATGAGTAAGATTTACAGGAAGTTGGACAAGTGAAGGTCCATTTAAGGGAGTGTTTGGAACAAGACAATAACTTTGGTGTATGATACAATTTGGTTGTTTTTATTTTGTAGGATGATAATATAACTGAAAACAATGATGTATGCTAACAATCTTATGCAGGGGGATAGCACACGTATGCTATCAAATTTTACCCATTTTCACTAGAATGTGAAAATCGCTAGGCCTTGCTCAAAATCTATGCTCCACTATGTTTGTGTATGTGTTATTTACTTTTCCTAGCTAGAAGTAATTAATGTCACATGTTTTGAGCAAAATTTCAGGTTTCGGAAATGTCCCCGACACTTGAAAATACGTTACATGCTCGCTTTTTGGCCACTCACGGATCGACGGCACCAATTTTTGGTTCCGTCTCGTTATGCGAATGGTACCGCCGTACCTGTACAGGCGGCACCCTTTTAAGAGTTCCGCCTGTGTAAAAATTTTGTGCCGTGGATCCTCCAGGTAATTTTCTGAATTTTGGCTATTTCGACATTCAAAATTACCATATATTGCTTGTAAGTTAATCTTGACTAGTTTATACACATATTAGGACTAGTATAACATACTTAGGCATATAAGAAATCCACTTCCCACCAAAATTCAAAAATTTGAAAACTTCACCCAAGGAGCCCTTTTGCATAAAGGAAGGAACCAAAATTTTGGTACCTTGCAATCCGTGGGTAATCTGATTGTTAGGATCTTACAATCATTAGAACATATTTATTGCAAATCTTTGCTTCTTCACTTCATCCCTCTTGTATGGCATGACTTGGGTGATATGACTAGCATTTAACCCACTTCCAAATCATTAGGAACCTCATCTCTTCTATGGTTTAACATCAAATCCAACACATTTTTCCATAATTTTTCACTTCTATAAATTAAGAGGTTTTACCATGATCATCCTCACACCTTCTCCATTCTTACCATCAACTAGCAAAAGCTTAAGTCAAAATGACAAAAACTTCACCTTCAACCAAACCTTGCAAGAAAACCGCTAGGATTAGCGTAAGGCCTTGTTGTTTCATCAACTTGAGCTCCTCATCCGAGTCATCTCCACTCACAATCATCTCCCATAAGGGATGACACAAGCCTAAGCTTGGCTACTCCTACTCAATCACCCATTGTAATCACCACTCCACCACCAACAAAAACACCAACCTCACCACCACCGGCACCCCTCCAAACATCAAAAACACCATCACCACCAAAGTCTCCAACCCTCATTCCTTTGGAGTTATTTTCCACACCTCCTACTTCTCCAAATCCTTTTTTAGAGGACTTAGAAAATTTACCACCTAGGCCTAATCATCCACCACCATTGCCATCATTTGGCACTATTGAGAGGATTGCTCATGAATCTCCTAGACCATCCTTTGACCCCAAACGCCCTGTTAGGGCCAAGACCTCTTCTTTTCCACCCCAACCACAAAGACATCCATGATCCTTTGTATGGGGATCAAACACTCCCTACATCAATGTCCCCTCACATAGAGGACATTGAGGAGTCCATGTGGGAAGATCATCCCACAAGAGAAGAGATTCAAGCCGAACTCCAACATCTCCACAAATTCTCAAATATGGTGGATTCTCACCTAAGTGAGACTATGCAAATACAAAGTGCTTTGCTAGCCTCCATAATCACCACCCCAAACACCAACACCAACATCAACACATCTACCATTCCACCACCACAACCTCATCAATCATACTACCCCCTAGGCATGGTTGCTCAACTTGTGAGCAAACCGCCGAAACCATTGATCGGACCCGGGTAATGGTCCATGGCTTCCAAGAGGAAATGAGGTTCATCCTCAATCACATCCTTGAGCGACTCAACGCTCTTTCTCATCCACCATCTCATTAGAATGGTCCTACATTAGCTTTTCTAAGCAATTTTTTTTTACTTTTATAGGATTAATTTTTTTTATTGTACTAAAACACTTCATTGTGTTCTCTTTTCATGGTTTTTAAATCATGAAAAATTTTAACTAATGAATGGTGTTTTTCTATATTGTTGGTGCTTATTACATAGTGTTTGGAAATGCTTGTGAATGATGATTATTACTAACAAATCTTTTTGTAGCTTTTCACAATCCATGTATCTTCCCATTGGCACCCAATTTAGGGGGAGATAATAGCTCGGGCTCATTACACATTCCGCCTCACATCTTCTTTTTGTTGAGACAAAAAGGGGAAGAATTATATAGAACTTGACTATATTTGACTTTTCTGAAAAAGTTAAACTGCATACTTTGACTTTCTGAAAAAGTCAACATCATGCTTCATTGGTAATATTTGACTTTATGAAAAAAGTCAAACTGTATACCTTGACTTTCTAAAAAAGGTCAAACATAATATACTTGCATTATCATTTCTTTTTCAAGTTCTAAAACTAATATTTTTATAACTCTTGTACAATTTTTACATCTTTTATAAAAATAAAATTTATGTTTTGTCCTCAACAAAAAGGGGGAGATTGTTAATACAAATATCATCATTAAACGTTATTTATATTTTTGATCTTTACCTAAGTTTTGTTTCGAATACAAAAGTAAATTTAAATTTTATAAAGCTTAAAGCTTGTCAAGTTTAATAGATATTAAAACAAGCTTTTTCAAACAATATATTCATCACTCAAGCATTTACATTGTGATTAATCATATCTTGATATGTCTCTAACCATAATGTATGATAGTAGTTTTTAGAATGTTTTAATTTCTTAAAAACTAAACATTACTTATGTATTTGCATATTTCTAAAAATAGAAAAACAACACATGACATCATGTGATGCATCATGGAAATCATTGGAAGATTTCATTAGATATTTTGTGTAGATTTGGACTCTTCATATCTTACACAATCTTGCATAGATATGGTTGACTTTGGTAAGATCTTGATATCTTGTTGTCAGACCTCGGCGGCACCAAAATCTATAACGGGCGGAACCCTTTTAAGGGGTCCGCGGTTCGTGGTGCCTGCTGATGGTTTTGGCTATAAATAGCAAAGCCAAACCAAGTAGTTTCTCATCCCTTTCTATCATACTCTTATACATATCTTCTCTCTAACCTTTCTAACTCAGTTTCATATCATATTAGTGATCTCTTTTGTAGCGAAGAAGATCAAGTCACATTCAAGCTTCAACGAGAAGTTGGAAGTCTTGTTTGTTTAGTGTTGTATGATCTTGTGTTGATTCATACTTCATTGTTGCATTAAATCATCATAATCTTGTGAGTGTGAGTGGTTAGTATTTTAGTCCTCAAAATACATTGCGTGTGGGAGTGGTTGTACCCTTGGAAAGAACTCGACATTTAGCTTAGTGTCGGAAATAGTGTGTTTAAGTGTAAAGGTTTCTCCACCGGTGAAAGGAGCTTGTTGACTAGTGAAGTTAAACTCGAGTGTAGATGGAATCTTATGGAGTAAAGTGCGGTAAAAGAGTCCTGACCGAACCACTATAAACAACTTGTTGTGGTTTGATCATTTCTTTCCGTGAAAAAAACGAGGGGAGGGGTGAATACGCTACCGCTTAAAAAAACTTTAGATCTTTAGTATCAAATCGCTTATGAAGCTTGTTATAATATGAAGGTACCAATTATTGTTTGTGACTAATATGTATAGTAACCAAGTTTTCACACAATCATGAACATCAAACCACATCACAAACAATAGTATAGCGCAAGTATAAAAGCAAGGAGATAAAGAAAGGAAAGTGCAAACCGAACACGAGAATTTATAATGGTTCGTCACGGATCTCTTCCCGCCTACTCCACTCCTCGAGTACCCAACTCGAGAGTTACTTCACTAAATCAACAAGCTCCCTTCTCGGCGAGAAAACCTTACAATCGTCGCTTACACTTTTTCCGATACAAAGCTAAATACCTGGTTCTAGTTCAAGGTAGAACCAACCTAATGTCGCCTATACAATATTTCTGACACTAAGCTAAATGTCGAGTTCTTTTACAAGGGTACAACCACTCCCATTATGTTTTATGGCCCAACATAACAAACCTTGTGTTTTATGGCACAAACACATAAACCATCTAATCTAGTTTGGTGAAAGTGTTGTTATGATGCAATGATGTTTACACTAATGATCCATAACACAAATGTCTAATGGATATGAATAGCTACTTCTAAATGAACTTCCATTGATAGGAAGCCTTCATGATGAAGATCACAAGTTCCCTAAACTTGTTGTGATAGATCTTCAGCTTGTGGTGTGTAGGGATGGCTAGATCTCCAAGCTTTCCTTGGTTGATCAAAGAGTATGCTTACAACAAAGATGAATGTTAGAAGCATTATGATCATGATCATTAGGGTGTTTAATGTATGTTACTACATTGTTAATGATTGATCTAAATGTATGCAAGAAGGTGGAGAAGATGTGTTTTGAAGTGGTGAAGAAATGGGAAAACAATGGGCTTCTATTTATAGGCAAAGTGGTCGAGCGTCTGGACCAAGGAGCCCTTAAAAGGGTTCCGCCCTTTATACAATTTGGTGACCGTGGTGGTTGTGGAAAATCTAAAAATTCTTCAAATTTAAGATATTATGAAATCTTACTAAGATCACATTTGATATATTGAGTGTCAATCTAACCAAAATATTCAAGTGATCTTCCAAGGATTTCAAAGATGATACTTGCCATGATGCAATATGTATTTTCATTTTTAGATTAAAGAGTTTATCTAAGTAAACTTGTAAAACGTGTTATGTAACTAGTTAATAAAATGTCTAGTTACCTTTTGTAAAATAAAATATCTAGTTGAGTGCTTGTCAAAATAAAATGTATTTTGTCAAGCGTAAGTAAACTTTAGTACTTATATGAATATTACAGTTATTTACTGTACAAATAAAAGTATATATTTGTTAGATATTTACAAAAGACTTATTTGTATAAAATATTCGTGAATGCAAAATGTAAAATGAGGTTCGAAATAGAATGGTTAACCTATTAAAATACTTAGTGACTCTAAACGTATTTTAAACATTCTAAATGATTTGTTAATGGGTTTGATCATAATGCCACATAACAAACATGTACGAACCTGTGTTGTAACATATGAGGACTTGAGACATCGAGAGGTGTTGAATGTGTGTTGAGACAAAGTGTGATTACAAGTAACTTGTACATTTTACGTTATGTATTACAAGTTACATGTTTGTCATCAATCAAAACAAACGAGACTGTATAGATTAAATAGCGTAATATTTGCACTAACAATCTCCCCCTTTTTGATGATGACAAAGATATGTAAACGTAATAGAAAGTAAAATGTAAAAGTTACTTGTATCCTTACTCCCTTTACATTACCTTTCCGTTTTTTTACACTCTTCCCCCCCTTTTGTCGAAACAAAAAGGGCGTGTCCTTGGAGTTTAACTTCATTTCTCCCAAAAAGGCGAGCTTGCATCATCCCTAGTGAAGTTAAATCGTCTACTTCAATCCGTCCCGTTAGGTAGCGGATCCATGGTTCAAATAAAGAGGCTTAACCTACATCAAGGTTAGTTTTATGCAACAAAAATTATGAGAAATATATGAAAAAGAAAATGCATAGCAATGTTAGCCTATTTTCTCCACTTTTTATCGAAGCACAAATGCTTGTTGAAAAGTGAGAATGATGCTAAATACGTGTATGCTCCCCCTTGACGGTTACTCCCCCTTGTTTGAGGCGCCAGGGTATGATTAAAACCTACAAAACAAATATTAGTGCAAAACTATATTCGTCATTGAACGAGTAAGTGATATACAACAAAGTGTGTATAAGATGCATTCAATAAATTCTTGACGGAAGCTCCCCTTGCTCTAGGGCGTCAAGATGAACCTTCAAAATAAATATTAGTATAATAGAAGCTTTGTCTTTAGACAAATATGTCATATACAACCAAGTGTATAGACGATGCAATATAAGTGCTTAAAGGATATTCCTCCTTGTTCGAGGGTGTCAAGAAGCACCTAAAATAAGAAAATAATTGATGCAAACTTCATCCTTAGATGAGTAAGTTATATAGAATCGAGTGTATATGATGATGAACCTACAATGAAAAACATTAGCGCAATATATTTCATCTTTTTGACAAAGAAAAATAAGATGTATATATGTGATATATAAATGATATAATCAAAGATCTCATGAAGTGTAGTATCCTAATTACAATCATAAGAAAAGTGAGAATATAATATGATAAAAGCCTATAAAATAGTTCCTAAAAAGAAGATATGAAGTCTCCCACCGGGTGTGCCACTAGTGGTGCTAGTGTTGGTGTCGGTTTTTGCTAATCCATGGTGGTGATGATTAGTGAAAGTGGTTATGGAAGGTGGTGGTGATTAGGTAGGAAGCTATTAAGGAGTTAGAAACTCGTATGTATAGCAAATATAAAAATATGGACTCATGCAATCCTTTCGTCATGTCAAGTGACCAAAGCTAAGAGGAAAAAAATATGAATGGACATTGCATTTCAATAATGCATAAGGGTTATGATTTGAATGTTTTATTGATGCTAACAACCTATTGTTTTGAGCAAGTTCTCATATGCTTCAACCCAAAAGTAATCAATAATGCGTTCTATCTAAGAATATTATAATGAAGATACCAAAAAAATATAAAAGTGATAACATGAAGATAAATTCGTTCATTGATTGACGCGAATTATAAAAATGACCTATTCTAGGTGACAATGGGAAAGGTAGTATTAGCATGGTTTTGACCGACATGGATGATTATCACATTGAAAAGAAGTGAAGACAATATGGAAAATACTAATAATAATAATGAGTACCTATATGAGGATGAGAATGACATCATATGAGTGAGAGTTGGATAGACCAACGTGTTGGGAATGGCTGTTTTGATTAATATATCGTTTACACTGACAAGGACATGTATGATAAGTGAGAAAAGGATAAGATCCTATGATGGTGTTCTAGATAGTGAAGTTGTAAGGTGCTAGTTTAAAGAAAATCCTTTATGTGGAGATGAAGACGTTTTGTAAAAACACATGATGCGTTTTTCACTTGATGAGGTATTGGTGCAAACTTGTGATAAAAAAAAAGGTTGAACTAGTTGTGGTTTCGTGAACCGTTTTAGTAAGTGGTGTTTACCTCTGTGTTGGTATTTTAGAGTCTAAGAGACATAAATTTTGACAAAAGACAATTATGTGAATGGATTTCTCTCCCCTTAATTGGTGGACATCCAACATAATGTGTAATGTATCAAATAAGGAATGATAACAAAGTGTTTAGGAGGTTATTCGGGTTAACGAAAGAGATGAGCTTAGTGATGTTTTCTGGATGATGGTTAGCATACAATGAACTTCATCCTTAAAGTCACGTACCTCTTCTCGATTAATACGAGATGATCGTATGATGAGGCATGTGGTTTCCTAATAGGAAGTGAAGAGGATTAGAGTATTGTTATAGCTAAATAATGATGGAGGTGATTTTGGAAAGTGGAAGCAAAAATGAGATTTGAAAAGAGGTCGGTTGAAAGACAAAAATGCAAAGCCAACCCTCTAGAACTTAATTCTATATGCTTTTAAACTATATGCAAGTGTAGGGGTCCCATAAAGCGTAGTACTAATCTACGTAGCAATAAAGGGATTATGCAAAATGAGCATATAAAAGTTAGAACCAAGTGAGATAACAATAATTTGTTATCAACCTACAAAACAAATTTGTTAGTGACAAAAGATGTTAACATGATAGAAATCAAATGATAACATATTATATAAGCAAAACAACACATTGCACTTAGTAGACAAAAAATCACCACACAAGATAACATCAAAACAATCATATTATGCAAGAATACGACTTTATTCAAGACATTTCATTATGAGATTGTTTTGTCGTTAGACTTAAACACTTAAGCATACTTGGATATACAATAATCTATGTGATTAATTTGTAAGATAAAAAGGCTTCTAAAAGTTTGTCAAAGCAAAAGCACTTTGACAGATTATATGTGCACACGTAGCAAACAAATAGTGTGACAAGAAGCAAAAGAAACAAGATGAAAGATTCATGCAAGCCATGTTTAAGACATAACAATTTGGAGCATGTATCATTTGGTCTTACTACATAGATATAATGAACGCCAACTAATAGCTTTCAAACACAAATATATCAAAATTATCACGTATCAAAATGGCATATTATGAGTTCATAAGTAACATGTTAATCATGCTAAAAATAATTAAAAAGTAAGTATCATGCAAATAAAGTTTAGGTTTAAACGTTTAGTAGCATGAAACAAGAATACAAGCATTATAAAGATGAAACCGTACTAAGGTTTACACATTTGACTAGTTATCAAACACTAAGATAATGTCAAATCAACTTATCGTATCAAACAAGAACATGTAATCAACACATGTAAGTGCAATGCAAGTGGTTTTAAAAGAAAAGTCATATATACTACTTGTTTGATTAGTATTCCTAAGGCGAGGCAAACTATCAATGTTTTAACACTTACTTTAGGCAAGTATAGGAACACAGATTTTTCAAGTTGGAGAATGAATATGAGACTATTACTAGCGGTGCTCAATTAAGGCTAAACACGACCATTTTAACGGGTGATTCCACATACCCAACTTCTCTCCCAGAAGCAATTCAACCGTTAGGTCAAATTGAGTTTCTAGTGCAATAGGTTCTCCAATAGTCATTCTCATGTTAGAAAGATGGGAACTCCTACTTTTTCCTATTAAAGTGTATAAAAGATGATAGTTTAACAATATTTGGCTTAATGTGACTTGACTAATATGCAATATAACTAAGGTGATGAAGACGTCATGTTATACACATGAATTTTATCAATGGTATGTTGATAAACAATATGTTTTAATCTTGTGTTTAGAATCTAACGTTGTAAGATCTAATGAATGACATCTTTTGCTTTGAGTTGAAATGTATACTTTAAATGTGATTTGATTATCTAAGACTAGGGAATGGAATATGTTAAATTAAGAACGTTCTCAAGAAAGCTCCTTTTTATTCAACAAGAATCTAAATAAGGTTACCAACTTCAATAGATCATGTGTATGTTATAGAGATGTGTAGTTTTAACCTTGGATGTGCACAAGGTTTGAGCAAGGTTATGTTATGATGTATGCTTGAAAGGAAATGGATACAAATAGTATCTTTCAACAAATGAGATTATTGCATGGGATAAAGTTATCATGCTTATGAAAATAAGTATGACAAGATGAATTGGATACGCTAGTTCATAGAACTTGTTCGTTTCAAGATCATTTAGCCAATGAGGTGTAATGAAATCTCTTGTAACACAACCATTTATGTCGCAAGGAGAGAATGATGCATAGGATATACAATATCCTTTTAACAAGATGAATACCTAACGCATGATTTCTTTGGCATAATGTTTTTCAAAACATCATGTTTTCCTAAATGAAGATATGAAGCCAAAGTGTTTGAATCGGATAGTCCCATCTAAATAAACTTGGTCTCAAGATTATATTAACTAGATGATGACAAGAGGAATTCACTCGAGTTTCTTATGTATACTCCTCAAGAGTCATTGTTGCTTGGGGTGTATGATGTTGGCTTTGAGATTGCATTTTAACATATGTTGTTAAAATGTTGATTTGAGGTTTAACGAAATTTATGCAGAAGTTTAATGACAAAGTATTACTAATACTTTGATAATTTGTGAAGGTAGTACTACTTATACCTAGTGGAAATTGACAACAATTACCAAGAGCACCATGCTTATTTGATAGTTGAGGTTCTAGCCATAATGAATTATCTAAGTCCTTATATGTGGGAAAGGATGGTTGAGTTTGTTCAAACGTGCATTTGATTCAGTACAAGTGTCGGACACAAGGGCTTTTTGAGCAATACACTCGACAAATTCAAATGATGGTAAGGATGGTGGATTGGTTGATCTAGGTGGTAGGCCTTCTAGTGTGTCTTAATAAGGATGTGGTGATGTAGGGGTTTGTTGTGCTATGGGAGTACTTAGGTTGATTATTTGTCCATAGATGTTGAACACAAGAAGTACGGATACTAATTCTTATGGTTCATTGGTTGCTACAACTAGTGGGTGAAGTGCTTGAAGTTTTGGTCATGTCTATGAAGCTTAGGGGCTGAGGTATAGGTTCTCCTTGAACGGGCACGTTTGGTTTAAAGGATGCTCTCGGAAGTTCATGAGCAACACGCTTAATGGTGCCAAAAGATGGAAGAGGGATAGTAGGTGTCAAAGAGGGATAAGTGGCATAGTGGTTGTTTTTGATAAGTGTTTGATTCATTTTAGAATTAGTGTTTTAACATGTGTTGTTAAAATACTTGGGTGTTGATTTTTCGGATATGACTTTTAATGACTACAATCGTAAGTCGCATATACTTGAATATTTCGATTGAAATACTTAAGTTGTCAATCTTAATTTGTTGAGATTATTAAGCTTAGATTGAACTCGAGGATAGCAAGACTCTTTAACATACATGAAAGTTATGACTCGATGTAAATACTTATCGTCTTGGAGGATGACACATTATTTTCATGTTAACCAAGTGAGGCAATACATGTAGATACAAAAAATATCTAAAGTCATATGTTAGACTTGTGTATGATATCTTTGAAAATAATGAGTCCGGATTTGTTAGTCTAGGTGGCAAGTCATCTAAGTTATCCGCAAATAGATGAGAAGATGTTGGTGGTATTTCACAAAGTTCGATGGTACAAGTTTTAGGTGTTTTTGATGGTGGAAGAGTGTCATAATGGTGGGTTATTTTGGTGGTGGAGTTGGAGCACTTAAGTTTAGAAAGTTCACATCTTGAATGGGTGGTGAGATGTTGAGAGGTAATGAGTTTGAGGATGAAGAGTTCAAGTTAATGAAGCAACAAAATCGAATGCTAATCCTAGTGGTTTTTCTTAAGTGAATTATTTGAGGTTGAGGATTTAGTCATTTTGACTTTGCTTTAAGAAATGCTAAGCTTAGGAAAAGCAAAGTAAAGGAAGGTGTGAAAATGACCTTCCTGAATGTGTCGATTTATGGAACTAAGGATTCATGGATTTGATGTTAATCCATACAAAGATGGTAGTTTCTAATGAGATGGAAGTGTCTAAGATCATGTCAAACATCCTAAGTTAATCCATTGAGGATGTGTTGAGTGAGGTATGAAAGATATGCATTAACAACTATCCTAGAAACGAAATTTGGTAAATTAGATTACGGGATTTAGTAAAATTCAACAACTTACCTGTAGGATCCACGACACCATTTCTTTACACAGGCGGAAACCTTAAATTGGTGCCGCCTGGTCTGCCTGTAGAGGTGTGGCGGTACCAAAATCCATAACAGACGAAACCAAATTAATGGTGCCGTCTCCGTGGAGACCGAAATCTTACGACCCATTTTTAGGTGTCGGGGAGTTTTCCGAAACCTGAATTTTTGCTTAAAACATGTGACATTAATAATTTCTAGTTAGGAAAAGTCAATAACACATATACAAACATAGTGGAGCATAGACTTTGACCAGGGGCTAACGATTTTCACATAAAAGTGATAATGGGTAAAATTTGATAACACACTTGTGCTATCCCCTGCATAAACCGGTTAGCATACAACATTGTTTTAAGTCATATTATCATCCTACAAATAAAAAACAAGTAAATTACATCATACAACATTGTTTTTGTCCTTGTACCAAACACTCTCTTAAAACCTCTATTTTTCAAAATACTCGACTAATTTACTTAGTACTTATTGCTAAGTGAGTTATGACATTTCATAATTTATGCGAGATGTTAGTATAATCTATGCAAAGAAAGTGATCTAATTCTACAAGCGATGGTAAAACAATTTTTCAACTTATTGCACAAAATCTAGCAAATGTCCTATTGTGCATAAACAAGAAATCACCGAACAAGTGAATAAATAACATGGCAAGATTGACACTTGTATTATGCAAATAAACAATTGTAAACAACGATTTGAAAATAAGCAATCAACATATATGCAAACAACATAAACAAGTGGTCATTTAGCATAGCGTAAAGAAAAAACACTTTTCGTCATTTTGCGTTTAAATATGACGATGTATACCAAGCTTGATTAGTTTCCTTTAAACATATTACCAAATTATTTAGTTTCAAAAGAAATTGTATCAAAGTTCTAAGAATACCAACTTAAATTTCTTGATTCAAAAATTTGAGTTTTTATGTTAAAGCGAAACTTAATATCTTAGACATACTGTAGTATTTGGTCTATTTCACTTATTTAAAATTAGACTCAGGCCATGAGAGTATTTTTAAATGAAAGTAGACTCAATTCCCTTTAAAATGATAGGTGGCCCGACTTGTATGGACTTACGGTTAATTAGTTATGATTTTTTGAAGTTGGCCAAAAAAACTGCGTACTGTGCAGACGGATTCCAAGGAACCAAATAAAGGGATCCGCCCTTTATAAGATTTGGTGCCGTGGTCCTCTGAGACATTCACCAAAACTAGTATTTGACATAGAGAAAACGTGTGTGACTTACTAGATTTCATAGTAAACATATAATACACATATTTAACAACATATCTACTTATGTAACTTATCGTAAACATTTACGGAGGTGATTTTTCAATTAAATTTATAGTTATCCCAAACACTTTTAAAATCATATTTCTTCGTAAATTTTCTATAAGCACACAATACAATACTTACTAGTTCTTTCAACAAACTTTTATTTTATTTTTCAAGAAAACCTTCAAGCTTGTATACAAAGTTACATTTAACAACAAAATTTCTAAGTATAACAAGCAAAGCATTTTTCATGTTATTTTTCGCTTCAATGGTAATTTGATACATGGATCGTACTCTATTTTAAAACCATTTGTTTTGAAAATAAGAGCTACATGGCTCTGATACCAATTGTGAAAACGTAGAGGGTGAATACGTTCGTTTAAAAATTTAGATCTTTAGTATCAAATCGCTTATGAAGCTTGTTATAATATGAAAGTACCAATTAGTTTTGACTAATATAAAGCATAGTAAACCAAGTTGTCACACAAGCATTAACATCAAACCACATCAAAAACAATAGTATAGTGCAAGTATAAAAGTAAAGAGATAAAGAAAGGAAAGTGCAAACCGAACACGAGGATTTATAGTGGTTTGGTCACGGATCTCCTCTCCGCCCTACTCCACTCCTCGAGTACCCAACTCGAGAGTTACTTCACTAAATCAACAAGCTCCCTTCTCGGCGGAGAAAACCTTACAATCGTCGCTTACACTTTTTCCGGTACAAAGCTAAATACCGGGTTCTAGTTCGAGGTAGAACCAACCTAACGTCGCCTATACAATATTTCCGACACTAAGCTAGATGTCGAGTTCTTTTACAAGGGTACAACCACTCCCATTATGTTTTATGGCCCAACATAACAAACCTTGTGTTTTATGGCACAAACACATAAACCATCTAATCTAGTTTGGTGAAAGTGTTGTTATGATGCAATGATGTTTACACTAATGATCCATGACACAAATGTCTAATGGATATGAATAACTACTTCTAAATGAACTTCCATTGATAGGAAGCCTTCATGATGAAGATCACAAGTTCCCTAAACTTGTTGTGATAGATCTTCAGCTTGTGGTGAGTGGGGATGGCTAGATCTCCAAGCTTTCCTTGGTTGATCAGAGAGTATGCTTACAACAAAGATGAATGTTAGAAGCATTATGATCATGATCATTAGGGTGTTTAATGTATGTTACTACATTGTTAATGATTGATCTAAATGTATGCAAGAAGGTGGAGAAGATGTGTTTTGAAGTGGTGAAGAAATGGGAAAACAATAGGCTTCTATTTATAGGCAAAAGTGGTCAGGAGCGTCCACGGACCAAGGAGCCCTTAAAAGGGTTCCGTCCTTTATACAATTTGGTGCCGTGGGTGCCTGACAGAAAATTAAAAAAATCTTTCTTTAAATCTTTCCAATATATTACCAAATCTTACTAAGATCACGTTTGATATATTGAGTGTCAATCTAACCAAAATATTCAAGTGATCTTCCAAGGATTTCAAAGATGATACATGCCATGATGCAATATGTATTTTCATTTTTAAAATAAAGAGTTTATCAAAGTAAACTTGTAAATTGTATTATGTAACTAGTTAATAAAATGTCTAGTTACCTTTTGTAAAATAAAATATCTAGTTGAGTGCTTGTCAAAATAAAATGTATTTTGTCAAGCGTAAGTAAACTTTAGTACTTATATGAATATTACAGTTAGTTTACTTGTACAATTAAAAGTATATATTTGTTAGATATTTTACGAAAGATGTATTTGTATAAAATATTCGTGAATGCAAAATGTAAAATGAGGTTCGAAATAGAATGGTTAACCTATTAAAATACTTAGTGACTCTAAACGTATTTTAAACATTCTAAATGATTTGTTAATGGGTTTGATCATAATGCCACATAACAAATATATACCAACCTGTGTTGTAACATATGAGGACTTGAGACATCGAGAGGTGTTGAATGTATGTTGAGACAAAGTGTGATTACAAGTAACTTGTACATTTTACGTTATGTATTACATGTTACATGTTTGTCATCAATCAAAACAAACGAGACTGTATAGATTAAATATCGTAATATTTGCACTAACACTTTCCTTATTAACTCTTTACATATTGCTTACATATTTCATTAACATATCTAAGATCAACATCAATTGATCTTTCAATAAGTTTCAAAACAAAGTTTTAATTGGTAAACTATTCAACCCCCCTTCTAGTTTTCTACAAATATGATTCAAATCATCACCAAAATCAATTCCCATGCCATCTTGTTGAACTTCCCCAACATAAGCACTCATCTTCCGATTAGGACAAAGGTTCGACCTGTGACCCAGTAAACCACACCTAAAACATTTAGAAGGCATAGGCTTTTCATATGGATTAGAATCCATCTTGTTAGCCACAACCTGTTTAGTCGCACCACTTCCACTAGCTGCAACTAGAGAATTCAAACTAGAAGTTTTATTAGTTCCAACGGTCAATTGTGTTTGATTAGATTCAATTTCCTTAGTAGGGTATGAATTCTCTTCCAATGTATCTTCAAGATTTGAACCTCGTTTAGACATTGACCTCTCAACCTTCATAGCTAAAGTTTGAGCTTGATCAACGGTCCAAATGTTCAAGAGGCTTGATTCTTCTTGAATTGATTGATTCAACCCATTCAAATACATAACGGCCACTTGTTCCTCAGATTCCTTCAAGTTACACCTAGCTTGTAGTCTCAAAAATTCACCCGTATACGCCACCACAATTCTTTTCCCTTGAACACACGTATGATATTATTGATATAAAATTTGTTCAACATCAGGGGGTAAAAACCTACCTTTTATCATTCTCTTCATCCTTGGCCATGTGTTGATTGATACTTGCCTGTCTCCCACGATTGTCTTGCTCGTTTTTCCACCAAGCTCCAGCTCCTCCACGTAACTTGTAAGCTACAATCTTGACTTGTTCTTCTTTGGGAACATCCATGATGTCAAAGAACTTATCATGTTAGGAATTGGAAATTCCATAGTGAAGTGTCGGTCACCCCAAATATTATCTAGCATAAGTTAGCTCGTAGACATATCATTAGTTACGTTATTTAGCAGTTTATTAGTTAGTTTGTAGCGTAGTTTTGTTTATTGTAACACCGTGGAGGAAGGACGGGTCTTTACCCACTGTATGCCTGATCCACAGGCCGATAGGAGGTCGTGTATTTTGTAACTATAAATACCCCTTCCATCCATGGAAGGGTGGTGCTTCTAATCTTTTCACTTTTTGTAAAACCAACTCTACCAAGAACACCCTCTCTTATATACTTTTCTCTAAATGGCTAAAATGTATTTCCATCATCCAAGACCACCCGAATCATCAAACACAATAATATATCGATCCTACAAATGGTACCAGAGCCAAGGTTTGTTGTGTTATCTTTGATTTGTGTGGTCCGTACCATGGTTATTGTGTTGGGTTGATTTATCGTTGTTTTTGGTTCATGTGTTAAAACTGTTCTTGATATTTTTTTGGGTCGGATTATGTTTTTATTCCAAACAGTGCACTACATGGTTTTTGGTATCTCTTTTGGTACAATATGTCGGATTCTGTTTTTATTCCAAACAGTGCACTACATGGTTTTTGGTATCTCTTTTGGTACAATATGTCTAAACTGAATATTTGTCAAGTCTTGGTCATTAAACTGGTCCAAACAGTATATTTGTGGTCACTTTAGAGGTCATAACAGAAGCTGTTTATGCAGTTTTTTTTTGTCATAACTGGTCACGTTTTTATGGTTAAATCGGGTTAATAGGTGTATCTTCTTGTTATTTTCTGGGTAACTTTATGTATGAACGAAAAATAACAGTTTGATATTCTTGCTAGCGAGTTGTCTTAAGTTGGTTCTTTATAGCGAGTTGTTAACAGAAATGAAAGGTAGCGACTTAGTATCCAAAAAAATAAAAAATAAAAAATAAAAAATGGTCCTCATGTTCCTCATAGCAACTTGTGTCAAACAAAAGTCAGCGATTTGTGTTCTCAATTAAATATAGCGAGTTGATATTTTGGTCAAAAGCGAGTTGGGTTTGTTTGACTTTTGAGTCAAAAAGTCAAAGCACTTATCTAGCATATCATGTAGCAACTTGGTGGCTGTTTTAGCGACTTGGGTATCATAAGCAAAGAAAAACCTAGCGACTTGACTCATGTAGCTACTTGTTATTTAACAAGTAGCGAGTTGTGTTTAATAACTAAGTTATAGCGACTTGTTTTGTTAGCGATTTATCATGTAAAAAGATGTAGCGACTTGTGAAATAAATGGCATTTAGCGACTTGACTCTAAACTTTGGCTAGCGACTCTTGACAGAAAGGATGAAGAAGAAGTGACCTCAAGACACGACCACAATATACCATACACCATGACTCAACTTAGTCGACCTCAGTTAATCACCATCATCAGTCCTTGTAAACAAACTACAACATCATCATCAATCATTTCATAACCAAAACTAATATTAATCATCTCTTCCTACTACTCAATCATGAATCAATGATAAACGTTAATAAGAGAAAAAAAGGTTAATAGATCTCAGTTTTTTTTGTTGTGTTTCGTGATACTCTTAGATATCATCAAGACCTCGAGGGTCTAAACAAACAAAGGTGTTCACATCATAGATCTATAACTGTTGAAGGAGTTACCTCAATAAATGTTCGAATGTATAAGAAAAAGATGTTAACAAGTATGTTACCTCTTTTGTCTCAATTCGGTCATAAGCATATACATGAATCCTTTCAGGAATGTATGAGATAATTCAAAACCTCTCATTCTATTTTATCCGAACATCATGTAAATAGGAGTATAACAATTATGTTATCTCCTAGTCACTCGTCCGTTCAATCAAATCAAAACAAAAGAAAAGAAAGAACCTACCCACGTTTTGATTCTGAAACCAAGTCCTAAGCTTCGAGCCATCCCTGTGGCGAAGTCATTGTGATTCTCAAATATGTTATACGGATTTTATGCTTGAATCTATGTTGGGTTGTGATATACCTTCCCCTGGATGCATTTTGTTATGAGAATCAGATCGGGAAACGATTTGGTTGCTGATGCGTTTTGATAGGAGGAGGCTGACGATAATTAGAGGATTTTTAGGGTTTGGATATAAGTGTGTGAGATGGTGGATGGATATGTGAACGATTAGGGTTAAGATTTGTGTATTGGTTGAGTGTTTTATACTGGATAATTAGGGTAAATATTTTTGGATCGGGTATCTTGATATTACATGGGCCGAATAGATGATTGATTGGGCTGACTGTGTTATATATTGCTTGGGCCATCGAGATTATAAGGTGTGGGCTGCAATTTGTGAGGGGCTAGCGAGATGAGACAACCATGAAGTTGTGTTGCGCTGCACGTTCAAACACACAATTATCTTTTGTCATCTGAATATTTCTAAAACAAAAATTATTTTGGATACAAGTTTTGATATATTGGTAAAAAGCAGTATTTGTGGTATGGTATATTTTTCACGGGAGGTTACAAATTCACGGCTTGAGCTTAATAATTGAGAAAAGGATTACTGAAGTTGATGTCGGTTAGATGGGCTTCTCAACATGAGATCGGAATTTGTTGAAGCTATTTGATGATGTGAATTTGATGTGATTAGGTATAATGATGAGCTCTAATGTCGTGATTTGATGTGGTATGAGGTTTGATACCTTGGTTTATACATTTTCACGGAGGATAGTTAACGGCATGAATTAATGGTTGAACAAAGTTGACGACAGGGTTGTTTGGACGGTATTTCTTATTTGGACTTGACGTAAGGTTTTCCGGGCACGTTTGCTTATTTCGTCTTCTTTCTTTCTACCCTTCCGCGAAGATGACTTGTTTGGGCTTTTATAGTGTGTGATAAAGACTTGGCTATTTAGTTACGTTTGTGATTCTTTCTCGCTTGACCCACAACGCTATATCACTTCGTGTCTCACCTACTTGAGAATGTCAAGAGGTTTTGTACATTGGGTACACCGTTTCTTCTTCACAAGAATTAGTATAAGTTTAAGTAACAAATCTGGGGAATTTTACTTCATGATCAAGTTTGGTATATCAGGCTTACTTATCAAGGAGGTCACAACAATAGCCGACAGAATGTATGAATAATGTGTTTACCAATGTACTTATTGGATGGTTGATGATGTTGATGATATTGGATAATGAACCATTGACGAACCGCTGCATGTTCCCCTAAAACATATATTCACCGAAACCAAAGTTGTCATAACACATTCAAGCTAACATTGTTTACGGTTTTGTCTTGATTTTGTAAAATCCCGCGAAAGAATCTATTTCTCGGTTTAAATCATAGACTTGTAAAATCCCGACAATGGAAACATCCCGTAATAGTAAAGTGCATTTCCGATCTATCTTACGGTTTATTCTTGGTTTTGTAAAATCCGCCAAGGAAACTATTTCTCGGTATAAACCATAGAGTTGTAAAATCCCGTAATGATGGAACCATCTTGGAGAAGAGAAAGTGTAATCCTGGATCTTACTTGATGATGGTGCTACGGCTTCTGCTTCAAAGAAGGGATAAAAGGGTGTACTTCATGAATTGGGTGTGTGTTTGGGTTGTCTTCATGGCAGTTTGGTTATTACATGGTTTTACGGGTTATGTGCTTCTAACCATGGTCGGGATGAAACCATTATCAAAGTTCGTTTAAATGTCAAAGAAGGCTAGATTTGAGCTTTTAACAAGAAGATGTGACAACGGCAAGTAACCAAAGATATTTATTTGAGGTTGAAGTGAAATATCACGCGAAAGTGTACTTAGTATCCGGGTATGGGGATGGTTGGATGAAGATTCTTCTAGATCCTTGTTCGAGCTTATTATAAAAAAAATGAAGATTTGAAAATCTAGTTATTGTTGGGTGTCTTTTACCTTTTCTTTTACCACTTGGGGGAATTGGGCTCATACCACCACAAAATAACTATCACTTTAAGGAGTTACGTTGTAGTGCTCAGTGTCACATTCAATTGTGGATTTTCAAGTGGTAATGTACGTCTTATACTTTATGGTTGGTTGGTTGAAGAGTATAGAGTACATAGAGAGTACTTAGAGATGCTAATGGAAATCGCACCGCCTTTGTTACACATGTGCAAGTTTAAGTCACGAAGTTCCGAGGTTTACTTCGTGGTCAAATTCATCATATTGGGTTTTCACGCTTGTCACGACAAAGAGCCTACTGAATGATAATGGGGTAATTACATGTTTTGCCAAGAGAGTTTGAAAAGAGAGATTATGACGCCTGCTCACATCCTGCTCAGCCTCAGACTTCATCATTATGACGTATGAACACAACAGTTCATGCCTCATACTCTAATGAAAAGAAAAGTGTACGCGGCGCTAGCGCTTTATCTTCTGAGGAAGAGAAATCTTCTTATTATGACCATTCTCATCAACATGCTTCATACTTTTCCATGCGCTTCGGCCATCAAGTGAACGGGCTATCATTGATTGTTTTCTTATTCCACTTGCTCAACTATAATGACGATGGCGACATCATGTGCTAATTTTATGGGGGAGAAGTGTGAATAGAATACATTATGAAGATAATCACTTGTTTAATCAAGAATGGCATCTCCGTATGCAATTCTTGAGGGGAGAAGAAGTGTGATAATTCTGCATGGTTGATTGACTTATGAGAATATATGGTTATACGGCTCCTAACTCATGTAAGAACCGAGCTTCTTCTTATCGGATCATCTTTACATGGAGTTTCTTCTAAAGAGCCGTTGGTTGACATCTTCACTCGTACGAATGAGTTTATCGACAAAGTGCTTCCGGTTAATGCTTCACGTATACATCAACATGATGATTCCAAACAATCTCTCTGTTCTTGTTTGATGTGATTGGTAGTTTGGTGTTACCATCTTGTGTGTTCGCTTGCCGGCCATTTGATTTCCTTGATGAATATCTTTATGTTCTTGTTTGATTGGGAGGGATTTTAGTTAAGGGAATTTGCAAGATGTAAGTTAATTGGGATGCTTTTTTGGTGATGCTTTTGGTGTGAGTTGAAGATGGTAACATTCTATTCCCCATTCGGACAATCTTGAAGAAGGTCGAGTCTACAGTCGGTTCTACATTTATCTGCTACATGTTAGAAGACTAAAGACGAGTTGCATTTGATCATCTAAAAGACTTCTTCTTAATCTGGGCATTTATCAAAAAGATTGTCGGTTTAGGGGAGAGTGAAAAGTCAGATTTATTCCCCAATTAGATTTGCTCACATTGTTTCTTCAGCAAGTTGATTCTCACAGATATATCTGAGCTAATTATGTTCTTCTCAACAAATTTCAAGTATTAGTCGATAATATGTTGCCGACTCAAGTATCAAAACCAGCAATGGGGAAGGAGACACGTATCTAAATGCGAGTAAACTTGATGAACTTAATACTTCTAAGTAATTGAAGATATCCCGGGAAGACAAATGTTGTTACCGCAGAGAAACTCAAGGTTTGACTCATGGCGAGTAAACTTGATGAACTTAAGTATTCTAAGTGATTGAAGACATCCCTGGAAAACAAATGTCATGACCGCAGAGAAACTCAAGGTTTTACTCATCAAGGCGTTTAGTGTTATGATTCCAACTTCATTGGGAATTGATGTTAGTGAAATTTTAAAGATAAATAAAGTGCACTTAAAGTACGACATATTGAGGAAAGATAAATGTGTAACATGAGGGAAGTGTTATCGATTATTCTCTGCGTTGGGAATTTGTGTACCAGTTCTTGAGCTTCATACATTCATCGCGAGGGATGAAAAGATGTGAACATAGGGAGAGTGTTCTTCATTACCCTCATGATGTGTGTGGAGAGTTCTTAGATATTGGTGTACCGGGTTCTTGATGCTTCATCTGCTGATCATCGAGGGGCGAAGATGTGAACATAGGGAGGTGTTCTTCATTACCCTCATGATGTGTATTGAGGAGGTCTTGAGCATTATACAAAGAGAAAGGCGCATCAATTCAACTACTTGGGGAAGTGGTCTTTTGACACCTTTTGGATTGCGTCGGACCCGATTAACTATGAAATTTGAAGATTATTTATGAGTGGGATGATCACGTTCTTGTTCTTGTTGATGATATAACCCGTGAAGAATCTCGATTATCGTGTTAAAGGGCGGTGGGATTTATGATAATGGTGTGCTTCTCACGTACTGGCTAAAACAAGCTTGAAATAGAGCTTGATACTTTCATCTAATGGGATTTTTGGTTTGGGAGCCGCCAAGTCACCGCACTAGGATGGTTCAATTTCCTTCTTGATTCAAGAGCCTCGAAGCTTTGGTGGTGAATGTTTAAGAGTTGATGACTTCTATCTTCTACGTCTTTGCCGATATATCCTTATCTACGGTATCATCATCATCTTTAACTATATCATCTTCTCTATCTTTGTAAATATTTATCAGAAAAACAAAATAGAAAATTATAAAACCAACAAAAACAAAATAGAAAAATATAAAACCTTCAAAAACCCATAAAAATCAGAAAAAATTTGAAAAAGACCAAAAATATGTTTTCTCATGACATGTCTTCTGGTATCGATAACATCTGCGTCTTAGAAATGTATTCATAATGTGCGGGACCATAGATGAAGTTGGCGAGGGAGGTGTAAATATTCTTTTCCAAACATGTCAAAAAGTATGGCTTACGGTTGGCTACGATTGTAACCACGCTTCAAAATGGCTTAGGTTATTTGGCACTATAACGTGCTTAATCTATGGTTTGCTATTATTTGGATAGCAACCCCTTTCTTGAAAGGAAAGTGTTGGCGCTATACTAATTTTCAAACATTTAGGTGCACTTATCCTAAAACAATTTGAGGAAAGTATGTCGAAGGATCTTGTTCCTACACAAATGTTTTTCCGTCTAAAAATTCAGGAAAAATATTTGTTGTTTTTCCAAAATATGGTGGTAAAATGAGTTGCTTTAACAACAATCAGTTTCAGGGTTTTATTAAATTTTCAAACTCAATCAATGACTTCAGCGCTTTTAAACTTTTCATAAAATGAGTCATGGATTGAGGGGGATAATGTTTTCAAATCTATATCTTCTAGCCGGGCTTTCTTAATTACCCTACGTGCTTAATTAAAAATGATATTTGCCTATGTCGAAGGACTAGGAATTTAGGATATGATTGTTAGGATTAGATGATTATAGTTTGATGAAACACATTATTCCCATACCTTATATGATCTGATTGATATGTTGAATTGACTTTTATTAGTCGATTCTTGTTTGGGTGATGTCGACCACCATATATTTGTATGTGTGTTCACTAACATATCGCGGTATATTGGTATATAAGAATGTTCCCGATCCGGATCCCACAAATTAAGATGATTAGATGCCGAAAGGAAAGGGTAACTATATCTTGGGTTGACAAATGAAGAAACGGAGCTTAATTGGACTTTTATGGAGAGTTGGCATAAATGCAGCGTAAGAGGTCTCCTTGCATCCGGCGGATGGTTTTCTTAAGTGATTGAAGAAACGAGCTTAATTTGACCTCGGTTGGCATTAAAATGCAGCGATATGAAGTCTCCTTGCATCCCGAGACGGTTTTATTCCAAACCCTCGACAGCAACATAAGCTTCTCAACCACATAACGTATCTTGTGCAGGAAATAGTAGTGGATGATACCATTTTTCTTAAAACAAACTTGATAAAATTGTTTTGAAAATTGGAAAATATTGTTTTTGAAAATAAGCTGGACTAAATTTTGAAAATCACCGGACTTTATTTTATCAAAACCTAAGCCACTTAATCATCGACTACGGTCATCGATTGAGGGGGAGAGTGATTTATAATAAATTATTTTCAAACAATATTGCTTCATAAAAGTCCGGATTGTACAATCATAAGTGGTGATCTAAAAATTTAATGTTATGTCATGGTATGATTTTCTTTAAAACTCAAAGATCTTACAAAATGAAATTTTTTCTGTTTTTATTTGATTGTGAAAATGTTTTATTTTACTTAAAGATCGTTTAGAAACTATCATACCTGACACTAACAATCTTTAATGTTTAAAATTGATCCATATCAATCATTTTTCAAAATTAAATCAAGCCTTCCTTTCCCAAATCTTTTTTAAATGATTTAAATCAACTGGGATCACAAATCTCAAAAGGTTTTAAATTTTTGATTGGGATAGAGATATTGATTTAAATCCTAATTTGTTTAAATGGAATTGGTTTTAGTCCTTTAAAGGCTCCTCCCATGTTCCAAATGATTTCTAATACATGTGCACATTTGAGGAGCATTTATCAAAACAAGATTAGTATTTAAACACGACCACATTTTCTCTCATATTTTCTAAACCTTATTAAATCACTTGGGATCCAAAATCTCAAAGGGTTTGATATTTTTGATCGGGGAGAATTTGTGATTTAATAATGAAATTTGATAAAAGGTGATCATTTTGATTCAATTGTGCATTTGCTCTCTCATATGTGCTAGCCTTTGAATCTTGAAGCATATTGAGGGGATTTTAAAAGAAAATAAACTATCAGGTACAAAATCTTTTATATTTTAACATAGTACCTTGATTGAGTTTTCAATGGTTTCTTAATGGCTTGTGTGATCGTTAATGTGCTTGAAAAGAACTCTTGCCTCTATGTGATAAAATGATTTCAAATATCCTAGCATATTGAGGGAAGAATTTACCAAAGAAATTCAAATGGCTTTTCCCTAGGAAATTGTGATCAAGAAATTATTTCAAAGAACTCTTGCCTCCATGTGGTAAACAATTTCAAAATCATATGCATGTTGAGGGGCATTTCTAAATGATCAAAACTATTAAGGTACAAAATGCTTTGGTCTCGTATCACAAGTACCTTGATTGTGTTTCCAAATGATTTTTCAATTGGTTTCATGAAGGAAAGAACAATACCAAAAGACCGACCAATTTACTTTATGCATGGTGTTATAAGGATGGTTAGGTTAGGTATTAGTTCCCGATCCATGGGCAGGAGGGATCTACCAGTGACAATCCACTAGATAGTGTAGAGTCCTTAGGTTTGATGAAAAAAAGGAGAAATGTGAGATATGGGAAGAGTACGGACTGAGATAGAGCTAGAACTAGAATAGACCCAACAAGGTTCTAGTTATGAAATCTCGGTAAGCAGGGAGTTGAAGAATGAAAAAAATGAAATGAGAAAAGGGTGAAAAGAAATAGCCCTCCAATAATTCAACCTTAGGCAGACACCGGGTTTAATACATATGCTACTGGTGGTTACTAAGGTAACAGTGTGAGAAGACAAGGCGTCATGGACCGGTGGCGAGCACTAACCTTCCCAAGCTACTCAAGTTCCTCTTAAAATGGCTTGTTTCATTCTCACGGGGAACCTACATAATCTATCGACTTTCTCTTAGAGATTGTTGATATTGAAGAATGAGACCCTCTCCCTAGTCTCCGGCATAGGAACCAAATGTGCACTATTGAGTCTAGAGCCAAGAGATCATCCACAATATCTCATTAGGACACTTTCAATGAAGACTCTCTGTTTCACACAATGTGGAAAGAGAGATTATATCTTATGAGTCCTCGGCATTATCCTTGTGGTATTGCCAGAACATCCGAGTGATATGCATACATATTCACAATGAAGATGGAAAGCCTTCGGGAGCCAACATCAAACAAGCTCTTGGTGGGTGACATGTGAGATCTTTTCTAAGATCAAGCTTGTGACAACTGGACAGAAACAATGGGGTGATTCACTCTTGAATCAACCTTGGTCCAGGAGAAGATTGACAAATACTTTTGGAAAAACCATTCGATGTGCAAACCTTCTTTTTCTCACACGTTGAATGTGTATTCATTTTCAAACACAAAAGTATCTCTCGATTAAAAATACTTTTGGAAAAACCGTTCGATGTACAAACCTTCTTTTCTCGCATCGATGTGTACTCTCTTATATACAAAAGTATTTTGATTGAAAATTGATCATTCTCATAAAAAACCGTCATATTGCAAAACTCTTTCTTAAGCAATGCGATTGTTTTCAAATCAATTTTCATCAATCGAGTGAATCTCAATTATTTGGTTCACTCACTCCGATGTTGTCTTCTTTGAGCGTTCGGTTTGAAACGGCTAGAACATCGCGAGAAACCACGTCAAGGAGATTAGGAATCCTACACGATCACATGGTACTTGTCGCGTCGGCGAGGCAGGTGGGCCGTGTACCTCAATTCAACGAAAGTGATCAAAGACACTTTAGATGCGCTTTATGCTAAGCGTCGTATGCAGGTACACCCAGACGATTGCTCAGAATTGAGGAGTCAATCCAAAGCCACATGCTCACAGCATCCATACTTAATTTGAAGAAATCATGACTGGTGCATATCTACATAACCTGGCTCTGATATTTCATACTATGCTTACCTTCTTGCAATGAAATATCATGAACCGGTAGGCTTGCTTTACTCGATGGAAAGATGTCATAATTCAAAAGTGTGAGCATGTCGGTCCGAACGTCACAACTTCACATGATGGCAACAACAAAGAGGTGATCAGATTTCTTGTGGTGATGATCTCTATGAAAGCTCGAAGATCATCAAAGATGTGGATCAGTTCAAAGACCTCCACCTGAGTACAAAACTATGCGGACTTTGAAGAATCCGCTGCTAAAGCACAAAGATGTAGATGTTGAAGAATTAAAGTCTACGAGCTCAAGGCGAAGATTAAATAGAATGCTAAGATTGAAATGTAAAACATGGGGTGACCTCCCTTAGGGGAATTCTTAGGAATTGGAAATTCCATAGTGAAGTGTCGGTCACCCCAAATATTATCTAGCATAAGTTAGCTCGTAGACATATCGTTAGTTACGTTATTGATTTATTAGTTAGTTTGTGCGTAGTTTGTTTATTGTAACACCGCTGGAGGAAGGACGGTCTTTACCCTTGTATGCGATCCATGAGCGTAGATAAGAGTCGTGTATTTTGTAACTATAAATACCCCTTCCATCCATGGAAGGGGTGGTGCTTCTAATCTAATCTTTCACTTTTTGTAAACCAACTCTCTACCAAGAACACCCCTCTCTTATACTTTCTCTCTCTAAATGGCTAACATGTTTTTCCATCATCCAAGACCACCCGAATCATCAAACACAATAATATATCGATCCTACATATCAACCTTGTACAACCAATCTAGCACCGCTTCAATGTCAAGATTCCCAAGAAAATTAGGGATCTCAGCCTTAACACGATACTTTTGATGATCTCCATGTTGATTTTCATTCCTCCTAGCAAAAACCCTAGGTCCCGATCTCACCTCTTGGACCTCCATCAAAACCTCATAATCTATATCTCTTTGTCATCTGAAGACCCAAATTCTTCTTGTCTCCAAACTTGTTTAGAGATTGGTTACTGTTATGAATTCCAAAAACCATCATTGTTGGGCCGAGAATCTAAGGTTTGGCGTTCGTTACCACCGATTTGGATGATTACCACCACCACCCCTGATCGCGCTTCGGATCTCTTCAAGCACAGTGGATATACTCTCGAAATCATTCGTGAGATCATTAATCGCACGATCCATGGCCGATTGGCCAGCACCCCTTGAATACGGGTTTGATGATCTTCTACACCATTCACCATCTAGGATACTAACAAGCTCTAGATGTTTAGTTGACGTAGAACCTTCTACACTTACCACCGGAAGAAACACGTCCGATGGCCCGGCGGAGACTGGCAATTTAGATAAACCCTAATCCAATTGTAACCAAAATGCCAGTGTGGAATAAAACCCAAAACAAGAGTAAAAACTCTAAAATAAACTTTTATTAATGATTCTCTGAATATAACAATAAAACCAAGCACTATATTTATAGGGAAGTCAAACTTGGGGAAAAAATCACCTATAATCGTTTAGAACCGACTTAAAACAAAAAAAGAAGAACCGTAAGGTTCACATTAATGGTTTTATCAACTACGACGTAACTACCACTACGAGAGTAAACTAATTTAACTATGGCGTAACTATTTTATCAACTACGGCGTAGTTGCTACACCGAACATAAACCGCCTAAATCTCCCCCAACTACGGCGTAGTTAAGAAAGCAACTACGGCGTAGTTGATGCACCATATGTAAACTGAAAATTAAACATAAATTTACAGCATAATGTTGGCTTGGGGTTACGCCGTAGTTAAACCACAAACTACGTCTCTCGACCCTGAACTTTGTCCGCATCAGTATTGAATGATGATATGACGCTAATTTGAAGTTAGTGGGTTTGGTGA
The DNA here is from genome assembly GCA_910596185.1 of Chrysanthemum makinoi. Lineage (NCBI taxonomy): Eukaryota > Viridiplantae > Streptophyta > Magnoliopsida > Asterales > Asteraceae > Chrysanthemum > Chrysanthemum makinoi. The sequence goes on from OU343217.1 coordinate 43,404,629, forward strand.
TCATAGTGAAAGGTTATGGATATAAATTAATATTAGTATGACCGGATTCGAACTCGAGACTTCGGGATTGCACACATTATGTATGAGAATTAATGTTTAGAATAATTAATATATAAATGTTATTATTAATTATTTAGTCATGAAATAAACACTTAACGATAGTTAATATTTAACGAGTTTAGACTAATGGTCGTTAAATGTAAACTACGAGGACTAGAGATGAAATTAGTGGACAAGAAAATTCTAGAACCCCTCCTTTGGGTATGGCGGTCGTGGGTCTTCAAGCTGAGGAGAGATTTCTTGGTCACCAAGTTTTGAGAAACTATAAATACAAACCCCTTGTATTCATAATTCTGAATCTTGGATCACTTAGAAACCTAATTTCTTCTCCTCTCCTCTCCTCTTGTGTTTGGCCGATCGACTCCATCCCTAAACCCATAGGGATCGATTTTCCAACATCAAGAAACAAGTGTTTGCTTTATTTGTGATTCAAGAACATAACTTTTCTCATTGATTCGCTACTAATACGTGTGTACAAGAACGAAGAGCAAACACACTTGTGTTTGCATATCTTGGTGGGTCGACAAGGGTTTTGGTCGACATTCCTATTACTTCCGCTGCATTGATTCACCATGGATTATTGTTTTCATTAATTGTTAAGTGATATACACATGTTTATTAGTTTGATAAATATTAAATTGGGAAAGACCTCAATATATCTAATAAAAATTCGTTATGTGCTATTTGTTATACTATTGACTTGGCTACGAAATCGACTTGTCGATGCATGTGGCTCACTTACCTTGTAAGTGAAAGCCCTAGTTGATGTATGCATTATTACGCTAGAATTATTTATTAGGTTTATCAGAAATAATTATGCATGTTGCTAATTGTTTTACATATGTTAAATTGTTAAGTTATATGTATATATTATTTGAGTTTGTTTAATTTTTTATTAAAGTGCTTTTTGTTTATATTGTATGACACGTTAGTAAGCAAAAAGGTTTTTTTGAGAATAGAAAATTAAATGGACTAAATAATGGCGAAATTTGATTTGTTTTCTATGTATTAAATCTTGAACTTTTAATCATGATGCGACATACTAAATGGTTAGAACGGCTCACCCACTGAAGAAACTCAAAAGGGGTTCAAAGAATGCATGATCCTGCTGAAAGGATGTCTAAGGTTATACTTCAGCTTACGGTCCTCTCGCCTCCCTATGCGTTCGATTGGAGCTACCTAGTATAACTATTTTATGTCGAGCATCTTAGTGCAAAGTTGTAGGTTTCTCAGCGACGATTAAACTTTGTAGAATTTAATCTTAGCAATTTAAAACTATGATTAAGGTTTTGAAACATTTTATGTTATGAAGATGTATGCATGTTTCTTCATACATAAGTTTTGATTACACATCAAAAATTGTACCCTTTAAAATTTAAGTTTATGCCATCTAATGATATGAAACACTTGAAGTTGTAATTTCGTTATGTGAGACCTTGATCTAGATTACAATAACAAGGTGAATCTTTATGTTGTGTGAGACCTCGGCTTAAATAATTTCTTTGTTTCTAAATTAGATAGCTTAATTAAGTTAGTTAGTGAGACCTATAACTTAAGGCATAAGATGGGATAAAACATGCTTACGTTTTGCATAATTGTTTGGCAAAATTGTAAATCCCATATTTTCTAGGAATTGAAAACTTGTTTGTCAATTATGGTTCTTCGACAATTACCTATTCTATACTTTCATCACTAGCAGATCAACTGGTGTGGTGAAACTATGATAATGAGGGTCCTAGATTCAAGGAAAATTCTATGGTTAATATGAATATTGACCTAAGGGTATTTTATTTTCTTGAAAGACTTAATTATCGAAAATAACTAAAAATTGAATTTTGTTAATTTTTTTTTGGATTGTATTAATGCAACATTAAACCGTAAACGTGGTTTGGGCTTTGGTAAATTGATCTAGTTACGTTTTCAAACAAGTGTTTGATCAAGAAAAATTCTAAAAGACAAACATAAACTCTTTCATGGAAGAAGAGTGAGACAATCTATTCTTTTCATGATTGAGAAATGTATGTTAGGAACATTAGAATTGTCTAAATTCTAATATATATAACTCATAGCAACATTAATAGTTAAGAAAATTGCACACCATGTTTTCCTTAAGAGATTTCATTACCCTCTGTTGGTGATTGAATTCTTATATGATATTTTAGTCAACTAGAAAACATGTTTGACATTTTATGAGTTATTAAATTAGAAGCTAGACTAATTACCGTAAAATTGGTAAAAGGCAAACTAGTACTCCCTCCGTCCAAAAATTATTGTCCACTATTGACTTTTTTAGTCTTTCTTCTTCAACTTTGACCATAATTATTTTTGTTTGTGTAATATAATACTTGATAAAAAAATATATGAATGTATTGGGCTTTAAATGTATTTTTCATTAGTATAATTTTCATCAAGTATTATATAACACAAATAAATATATTAATGGTCAAAGTTAGACAAGAAAGACTAGTCAAAGTCAAATGGGACAATAAAAATGGGACGGAGGGAGTATATTTTATCTAGTTGTTTTGTTTTGACTAATTGAAGGTGCTATACATCATTATGGCGATGGTAGACACATTAAGGAAGAAATTGCATGCTCAATTTTTCAAGTTAATAGCATTGATGGATGATCCATCATCTACAGAGTAGAATACACTCTTTTAGTACCTAAGTAATTATTACGAATGGTACACAAAGGGGTAACAACGTAATAGCGCTTATTTTCAACGGTTAATGAAACACTTACAATGTTGTCAAATCCAGTTGGAGTATGGTGTATTGCTGAATAAGACATTATTATGCGTTGTCTAATTAGGTGGAGTTACAAGATTTATTATCTTGGTAGTAACTCATATTATTTCTAGATTTTCTTGAAATAATACATTACGTTCAAAATGTAGACATTCATATTCCGAGGATAGTCATGAGCGTTTTCTTGATAAATAAAGTGGTCCTACATCTACTTGTAATACTTATATATATGACATGTTATCATATTGTTCACATAAACAAAATGCAAGTCGGTTGTTGTTTAATATGATGTTGTTCTATCATGTGGTGGAAGTATTTATTGTGTGAAAGGACAATACATACAAATATGATAAATGGATTCTCTTGATCGTAAGGTAAGAGATTAACGTTCTAATAAGATTGACTTGTTTAGAACATGTGTCAAGATTATAACATAGACTACTTTTATGTCTTATGTCATTCAAAATATAGAAACACTTGAAGTTAAATTTTAGTTTAAGTGAGATCTTGGCTATATTGTAATCTCAAGGTAAATCTCCACTTGTGTGGGGGTGCGATGGATTTTCAGCTTCTTAAGTTGAACACTTCATGGAATGACATAAATAAATAAAGTAATTTAATACTATCTTAAATATTTATGTATTTTAGAATGACATAAATAGATGGAGTAGTATATTAACTTGAAAATAAATTAATTGAAACCACGATGTGGTGTTCATAACTACTTTAAATTATAAATGTTTATGTGTTTCTTTGTAAAGTCACAAACATAAAGTTTTTTCATTATTACAAGACATATAATATAAAGTAATACGTTAACTTATTATGTCTTGTTATTAAGATATAAAGTCATTGGTGAATGACTTATAATGTATAATGGAATTATAACTGTTTATGTTTTCTTGTTGAGACATGGACATGAAGTGACTTGATCAAAAGTACTTGAGTTATAAAGCATGCAATTGGCTTGGAATTCTATTGTACCATTAAGTTGTCTTAGTTGGTAAATAGGGTAAGCCAAATTATGTTTATCTTACATATTACAGATTGTCTTACAATATTAATTCTAATGAAATACTATAGGTATATGGAATGTTGGTTAGAAGAATCAAACATTTATTATATTGTTTGATTCAAGATATCTATATCTTCTTTTCTTCCAGAAGTTATTAAGGTTAGAAAATTGAGTATTGATTGGATATACTTAATAAAACTCAAACCTAGAAGATTATTAAGACACCATTTTAGTATGGAATGTGATGAATCACATTGAGTCTTATATTGAAGTTTTGATTTGTTATAACTACTTATGGAGTAGGTTATTAATGAACAAGATTTATGAACTATTAATGTGATTTGTAATATCCCAAAAGAAAACAATTTGGTGTTGTTCTACTTGCTAAAGTATCTTGATGAGTGTCTAAATACTCATCATTTTTGTACCATTTAAACTGCAAAAACATCTGAAAACACTCAGAAATGCATCAAAATGATAAAAATATCACAAATAAGTGTTTTATGTGTTTTAAATGCAAAAATACCATAATAAAGTGAAAAACGTATCAAGTTTGCACAATTGGCAGTTTTAGTCCCCCAAGTTTCAAAAGTTGTCAAATATAGTCCCCCAGTAAATCAAAATAAAGAAAAATGTTATTTAAAGTCTGAGTTCATGAGTTGTCAAAAATAGTCCTTTGAAGTTAAAATTGAATATTTACAACTTAGGTCCCTAAAAGTTTGAAAATTGTCATTAAAGGTCCTCGGATATTTAAAAAGTGAAAATAATCAAATGTGGTCCTTGTACTATTCATATATGGAAAATTTGATCCTTGTGTTAACTTTGGAAAAGTGGGAGTTCAATCCCTCAAGATTGCGAGTACATGAATGGTCGCATTGTAATCTAAACCAAAGCGGACTCCTTTGTTATTATTAAACACAATCCCAAATCCAATCTACAACCTGGTGGCCCCAATCACAAGCCCAAACCCACCACTTGACCCTTGAACCTTGGACCTTGACTTTTTGATCCCTAAATCCATTTGAACCCCCAAATGAATTCACCCGTTATTAATATCTAGGGTCAACGAAAGTCAAATACCCTCCTTTTTCATCGTCCTCACACAAATTGTAAAACCGGACACCATCAAACCCCATGGTTTCATTTCCACCTTTCCACCTCACTCTCAAAATTTGTGTACCCACTCCCTAACCTCATCCTCCCAAACTTCTTTAATTGCAAATACCGCATGATATTTTGGCCAAAATTGCCAAATGGACGAATATGATGAGTTTGATGGATCCAATGGATGGAAATAAGTGGTAAAGTCTCAGAGGTCGACAAGGGACTCAAAAAGATCTTTATAAGCAAGCTTGGTGCAATGTAGAGAACAATCTAGTGTAATTTTTAAATTCCTTAGTCTTTTTAATCAATTTAAGCTTTCCAGTGTAATTTCAACCTTTCAAGCACTTTGTTTAAGTATTTCAGTGTATTTTACATCTTTATCAATAATCAATTTCAAGTTTCAGTATCATTTTCAAGTTTATGCATTTTCAAGCTTAAAATCTCAATTTAGCTTAATGTTGTTTGTAGCTGTTATTTTGGACTCATAAGCTTATATAAGCTCCTTATATAGCTTATGTAAGCTATTAGATACCTTTAAAATCATTTTAGAGCTTTAATTCAAAAATTACCAAAAATACAAAAAAATGTTGGAAAATCAAAAATCAATGGAAATGGAGATCATAGCTGGAGCAGGGTGAATATTGGATTGCCTTGGGTTTAGAGCTTCTTGGGAAGGCTGTGGGTTGTGATTTCAGTCCTTGGATCTCGATTTGTAGCTTGTTTGCAAATTGTAGCTTATTTCTTTATTTTGACCATTCAGTCTTTGCTTATCACGTGTTTCTCTTTGTTTTTATGCTTATTTGGTTTATGTTAGTTAAGTTATAGCTTAAAATTATTTGCTTGTTCATCAGTTCTTGTAGTTGCTTTGTTTCTCTTTTCACTAGTAATATTGCATAATAGTGATTCATAGGTCTCGATTGTTATTGTTAGTGTTTAGGTGCTCAATCGACTTTTATATCATTATATGTTTGTGTGAATCGGTTTCATGGCTTATCGGTGTTAAGCTTTGAAAAGCTTCTAAACAGTTTTATAAAAGTGTTGTTTGGATTTGCTTGTTTAACTGAGATAGAAGGTGTTCAAGTCATTGTTTTTGCTTGTTACATGTCATATTAGGTTCTAATAACTCATTGCAACAATAAAACCGACAACACTTGTTAAAAGTCAAAATCCTTTTTAATCTCACCTAGGTTGTTCTTGTTAGGATTTAGAAACAAATTCATCATAGTTGTTTTAAAACTTAGTAACCTAGCTTAATTTCATCTTATCTTAGGTTATTACAACAAAATCAGTAAGTAGAATCAATTCAAAGTTCACTTAAGTCAACTTAATAGTGTAACTTAAAAAGTCAAATTAGGTTTAGTCGTTTTTGAATAAAATAGATAATTTTATATAGGACTTAATATTAAGTTTCAAGATTTGAGCTTTTGGGATATTAATATTCAGTTGCTCATCTTTACCATAGTATTTTTATAATCTCTAGGCAGCTTATTAAACTGCTTAATTTTTAGTTTCTTTTAAGCCCTTTCAAAACCTCCCCGTACCAAAGGGAGTTTGTGTTATCTGCTCATTTTAATAAGCCACCAGAGCTTATTAGTTGGACTTAGAGTTTGAACCTTGGCTTTTTGGAAAGCCAAACTACCCATCTCTTTAGTCCAGTGCTTATTTTCAACTCTATAGCATTTGATAAATTGCTTAAAACTTTCTTTGTCCCATTTAAGTGTAGCCTGCATACCAGTGTACTCAAGCCATTTTCTGGCTCACTGAGCTTAATAGTGGGTCAAGCCTTGTATATTTGGTTTCATCCTCACCTATGACTTGTTGTCTCGATTCTTATTTTGAGCTTTGGAGCTTTTGCCCCTACTTAATCTAGCTTGTAAAATCCTGCAGGAATTGTTTGGTTTCTTGGTTTAGTACAATTGCTTATTTGCTTATTTTAAGCTTATCGATTATAGTCCTTTGTGCTTTTTAGCTTCATATAAGTAGCTTTAGCTTATTTGTGTCTTATTTTACCTTTGGTTCCAACGTGAAACTTATTTGAGCTTGAATAATCAAAATAAACCAAGCTTAACTTTGTTGAGCTCATAAGCTCATTCTCTGCTTATTTTTTAAGTTTCAAAATTTTGTTTTCATAAAAGTTGCTTATAATCAAGTATTATAATAGTTTTTGTAAAGAAAAAACACAAAAACATCATTTTAAATATAGTGATAGCGTTTATTTAATATAATTTAGCTTTTTAATTTTCTTTTTCAACTTATTATTAAGCACTTTCTGTTTTTATAATTTTCTTAGCTTTTAAGTCATCATAGGATATTAATAGAAAAAATTTCATAATTTTCTTAGTTTGTTTAGTATTTATTAGAATTTAAAATAGTTAAAAAGTATTAAATAATTAATAATAAATAAATAAAAAGCATAAAAAATATATTTTCAATTTTAAAATAAGTTTTATAATATTTTAGATTTTTCTAAGTCATAATTTCACTTTTCTAGCTTTATTTCATATTTTTTATATTTTAGGTATTATTAAATAGTTAGAAATAATTTTTAATAATTAAATAAATAGTTATAAAAATAATTTTAATTTTCTAATAATTTTCTTTTATTAGGTTTGTAAAAATATCATTTTCATATTTGTAGGTCTTTTATTTATTAAAACTCACGTTTTATTTTGTACGTTCGTATAATTTTAGTTAACGTCGTGTTTAAGTTTATTTAATGATTGTTGTGCTTTATAATTACATTATTCAAATACTATTCCAATCAAGTAGTGTAATTTTCAATCAAAACCCTACAGTCATTATCCTTAGTGATCATTCGACATCTGAGCGTTTTTAAGCACCATTAATCCTCCAGGTGGAACTTAGCAGGGAATCTATATAAAGCGGAAATTGCATTGGTTTTAGATTGTTTGAATTTTATTACGGTTGACCATTCACAAGTGGTTGACTTGTGTGATAAACTTGACAGTTTGAAGCGAATCATATCTATAGATAGTCTTTAACTTACAAAAGCAAGTGGGAGTTTTGTTCAGATCTTGAAGAGATTAAATTACAATTACAAAACACATAATCTTCTAAAATACACTAGTAAATATCATGATGAGGTCAAATATGATAGACCTCAAGATGATGGAATTCTCATTCATAGATCATAAGGATATCTCTGATATTTGATTTGATGAGAAATATGAATTACAGGATCATGGTAAACCTGTTAATCATAATGATATATTACCTAATATTGAATTATGGTAAATTATCCATACTATGAATGTTAAGATGTTGTCCAAAAAGGTGATCAACTTTGGAAACTTGGTTTATCTTAGTGAAGATGAGTTTCTTCAAAAGAAGGAAAACCCTAGTTGTTTAAATCTTTGTGTAGAAATCATATGGACAAAATTGTACATATGTTTAATGCATGACTTGTGACAAGATTATAAATCACACTTAAGCGATTAACTGTGATTGAATATTCTTTCCTTGGCACATTAAATATATAATGATTATGATTGTCATACTTAATTTCATTCATATGAAATCTGACAATGAATATCAAAACTCTTTCTTGTGTGATTGCTTTTGCGAGGACGATAAGTAATATAAATGAGTTTTATGAATTCACATAATCTTTGAAAATGTACAAACTGCAAAAATCCATGAATGGATCTATGCATGCATCTATGCATGCATCTAGGAGATGATTCTTACGTTTAACTATTAAATCCAAATTTTGGTTTAAAATTAAAATAAGATAATTTCTAAATATTCCTGAAAGCTAGTGGGAGTATTATGTTTATTTTCTTTAAATCTTATATGTTGTGGATAGTAACCTTCCATCTAAGCTAAATGTAAGTTTTAGTTTGGAATGGAACTTCACTTGAAAGATTTAGAAAATAAGACATACAACAACAGGTATATGTTTATTGTTAGTAAACATGTGCAATATTATATAAATGAGTCTAATATAGAATATGATATATCATTTGGAAAATGGATATGTAGAACATGAATGAAATCTTAGTTTGACACAAGAATTTTTCATGTACATCATGTTATTGTTGTATCATGCTTGAATGCAAGATGATTTGACAACATTGATATCTAATGAAGTTATTAGATAACGGTGTAATGAATATAATAGAATATGGTTGAATCTAAATTACATTCCTCGAACGGAATTGCTCTCAAAATTCTATGGATGAGCAATACATCAATTGTTGCGTAATTGTCATAGCCAACAAACTTAAAAGTTTGGATGGCATCAAAATATTACACTGTAGATATTGAAGTTTATGGAGATTTTAAAGAGCATATTGTTGTTTTCAATACAATGATCTTTGGTATAATTGAGATTACACTCAATACTAGTCATGGGAGGATTTCATCCTTGTAAATGGCCATGTGAACTAGTTGTGCTCAATTAAGAGCATAGTTGCATTATAAAATAAAGAATAAGAATACTTTAAACTTTAAAATGTTTGAAAGTTTGATTGTCATAAATTGGTGGTTGAGGATGTCACACACTATGAAATATTAATGGCGATATCAAGATATTTTGAATGCACACATACAAGAACTTCACTAGTTGAATTCTTGAAATGAGTATTCTCAAAATTCCAATAGATCAAATTTAGTTGAAATTATGCCTTGTCAACAAGTATGATTGTCATTACTTGAGACATAATTCATTAACCAGTATTATCATGCATTGATCTATTTAGTATTTGGATAAGGGATATTACGAACAAATATTATTTAAATGAAGTAAAATATTGGTTATGTTTATTTTTCATTTTCTTAATATTATATCCTATATTTGCATGTTTAATCCATGAATAACTTATGTTATTCTAAAAGTCCGTTGTCGATCAATGATGTGGGAATGTCATTGAATTAAGAAAAATCTGAGTTTTGGTAGAATATACTTTAAGTATATTGATCGTGGAGACATGCAAATTCACATGATATTCAATGAATTGAATATAGGACAGATCCCAACTCAACATGATTGTACTTTATGGATCTTTGTCATTAAGTAAATCATGTATATTTATCCTCGGACTTGAGATACCAGATAACTGTTATGAATGTAGTACACTTGTGTGAAATAGTTTAATTATCCGTAAAGGTGGTTATAAGGGCTATTTTGAAGTGTTGCAAAGTTCATGAGTTTTGCTTGTATCGAGGAATTTGCTCATTTGAATTTGTTTAAAAGCATAATACTTTGGTAGGTTGGCAAAATGTTTGTAAGGCGCCCAGATCTATCGGAATACGTTCGGATGATTTGGTAATCTTGTTCAATCGGATAACGAGACAAAATATTATTGTAAATGACTTGATCCATATTCAAAGTTAATGGTATTAGAAGTAAAGGATAAGTATTAATGATGAATCATTAAAATGGTTTTCGGAAACCACACTCGGTTGATCTGGGGCATTAACGTGTTAAGCTAGACTAAATGTCATTACTATATTAAGATATATCAAGTGGGAGAAAGGTTATGGATATAAATTAATATTAGTATGACCGAATTGAACTTCGAGACTTGAGAGATGCACATTCGTTATGAGAATTAATGTTTAGAATAATTAATATATAAATGTTATTATTAATTATTTAGTCGCGAAATAAACACTTAACGATAGTTAATATTTAACGAGTTTAGACTAACGGTGGTTAAATGTAAACTACAGTAGAGATGAAATTAGTGGACAAGAAAATTCTAGAACCCTCCTTTGGGTCCATGGCGGTCGTGGGTCTTCAAGCCCAGGGGAGATTTCTTGGTCACCAAGTTTTGAAACTATAAATACAAACCCTTGTATTCATAATCAGATCTTGGATCACTTAGAAACCTAATTTCTTCTCCTCTCCTCTTGTGTTTGGCCGATCGAATCCATCCCTAAACCCATAGGGATCGATTTTCCAACATCAAGAAACAAGTGTTTGGTTTATTTGTGATTCAAGAACCTAGCTTTTCTCATTGATTCGCTACTAATACGTGTGTACAAGAACGAAGAGCAAACACACTTGTGTTTGCATATCTTGGTGGGTCGACAAGGGTTTTGGTCGACATTAATAAACCCTAATTTATTAGGGTTTAGGGTTTCTTGGTTCTTGATCTTAATTTGGGGTTTTCATAAACCTTAATTGCATTGATTCGCAAAAGGTACGCATATACTTTTAATTCGGTTAATTAATTTACAAGTATTATTCCTATTACCATGCATGCTTTGATGATGTTTACTTGTTTTCTATAATTGTTATGATTAGTAAACCCAACACATAGTACCTAGTTTTACGCGGCTTACAACAAATTAGTTTTGTACTTTGTGACATAGTTTAATTGATTTCATAGAGAGATGGTCTTACACAACATTAAAATTCGAGAAATACTTTTGTTAATGTAAAATTCACCTTTGATTCATAATTTTGCTTTTCTAACACTGTTATTTGATCCTTTAATAGATCTTACCAAGTAGACATTGTTTTTTAAGTTGGTAATCCCTTAGGCTAGTCCCAGTCGCGAGACGACTGCCAGACAACCTGCTTGGCCACGTCAACCTATCTTCGGTGACACAGGACAACCCGGATGCCCCAGTCGACGACCCGAGGATTTATTTATTTATTTATTTTTTTTATTTATTTTAATTCAAACATTTTTAACATTAAATTTAAATTTTATTCAAATTAAAAACAAACCATTACATTACGAAATTAAAAAAAAAAAAAAAAAAAAAAAAAAAAAAATTACAATACGAAATTCAAATAAGCACTAGAATACTTAAACTAATCTAAATGTAGCGTTAACTTTGATTGTTCTTTAACTTTCTCCAACTCTTCTAGTTGGCGTAGATTGGTAGATTTGGTGGGGTGTTGTAGAAGATGATGTCGGACTCCCGTTTTGATGTCCTCATGAGCTCAAGTTTTGTTTATCTCGAAACTCTTTTTCCCTCAAGTAACAAGTATCTTCTAAACCCTTGCTTATTCTTATCTTTATCCTCTTTTGGACTTAGCTTTCCTGAAATTTTTGGCCAGCGATTGCATAAATGAGTGCGATGGAACATCACCATCGAGGAGGATGATGCTTTCTTCTTTCTTTGTCACGACCAACCTGGTGGTGATTCTCTAGTCGCTTCCTCGTGAATCATCAACGTCATAGACATCGAAGGATCACGGCTGGATTAGACGGTAGTGGTAGAACCCTTTGTTTTCTTAGACTATTTGTTGATAGCCAGAGCAACTCAACCTCCTTCCAGCAACATGACCGCTTTAACACCTCGTAGCAACTCACCAAAGTGAAATCATGACCCATTACTATACGGTTATTCTTTAAACTTTTGAGTGTCGTCGATATCATTCTCAAGCTTCATGGGTGTTCTTGATATTCTCCATGATAGCGATAATTTCCCTGCATTACGAATCACGCTCTTCCATTTGGTATTGATGAGTCATAGGTTCGGTCTTTGCCGGAGTTCTTTGTTAAAGTTTCGATCACTTGCTCGAAAACTTGAAGCGGTTGCGTTTCCTCCGCCGCGTTTTCGAGCCGTAGACCGAAGCTTTACAAAGCACCACCTCTTCCTCTTTTGTCAGTGGATCTGGCGGCTTCTTGGCTTTCCCTGCTTGTTTGGCTTCTTGCTTTGTCCTTGGCTTTGAGGCAGCGTCCTAGATGGTGCTTTGGTTTGATGGGGACATCTCTTCGTGAGCGTTTTCATCATCAGAATCACCAAAAGGAATGGAACCATGGAGCGAACCGGTAGTGCGAGCAAGTGACCGAACCTTGTCCCATCGAAGCATCTTGACTTGGGTAGTTTGTGTGGGATACTAGGCCAATCTTCCAAATTCATAATGATTAGTGCTTCAATCGAGGGGAATAAGGTTGATCTGGTTGAGAAAAGGATAAATGAAGTCCATGTTTGGATGGTAGAGACCAATAGGTTCTTCTTGGGTAATCTTGGTAGAAACGTTGCATCAGGACAAGGGACAGTTAAGATAAACGCGTTTTGGTTTTGATTTGGTTGGGGTAGTTGTGATTGATAATCGCTTTCTTGACAGCGAATAGGGCCGGTTTGTTAGTGATATCTTGAGTTACTCGAAGTTGTTTTCAGAGCGAGAAATTAGATCCGGCATTTTGGGGTAGTAGTGATCGTCGGGTTTTTGATTGTGGGGTATTTTTCTTTGACATTTTGAAGTGGATAAAATTGGATCAGTTGAATGTAGATGCAAATGGTAAGTTGTGAATTGTGTTTGAGGTGAAGTGGGTATTTATAGAGTGGTAAAATAGGTTTGAAATTTTATTTATTTTGTTTGTATGACCACGGTTGATTTTTAATTTTTATTTAATGTGCATGTTTACGTTGAAATGGAAGCAAAATTAAAGTCAACATCGAGTGAGAACCAACCGATGTTGGTTTTGGGGCCTTGCGTAGATGTAGCGGCAACCCGCTGCATCCATGACAAGCCGTCCCCAAATCGTTGACCTCCGAAAATTCTTGACCAAGATGTTCTCGTCGAATCGACAAGCCTTAAAAAAATTTAACCACGTTAAAGTCAAATGTTCAAATGTCTTGTCAGATTTTTAAACTCTTCTAATGACGAATTTTACAACAGAATATCAACCGGAAAAAAATCATCTCGCTCATTCCTGTTGCATAAAAAGAAAAAAAAATGACATTTTGCGGTAGGTTTTTGTTAGTATTGGCCATTATTTCACAAAAATATTGTAGATTTAGCGGCACTGCTTCCGGTCGCGGCGCAGGCCAATCATTCATTACTTCAGGAATAGTTTCGTATTTCTCACGTACAGTGGCCCGTAGAGTGGCTTGGCAGGCTAGTATTGGCCATTATTGACAGAAAACCTTCGTTGGTAACACACTAAAACCTAGCATTTTATTAGTGTGACATGAATTTTTTTTCCTGACACGTCTTATAGATATGCCAAAGGTGTTCCCTCGATTTCTAAATGAATAACTTTAGATACTCTTGACACAGAATTGCAACTTTTAACTAAAAATAGCTATAGAGTTGTCACATAAAGAAACTATAGATAATTAATTTCTACATGCATGAGACTTACGAATAATCAAATATAGCTTTCAGAGAGTGGTCAATGAAGTAACACATATAAATAATCTGATACGTGGGATAGGTGCGTCCATTTTCTAATAATTCACAAGACGTGTCCCATAGTCACATGCAAGCATGGACAAATCATAACTAACGGTATGTTTGGTTTATAAAGTGGGGTTTGATTGAGATTTGGATTTATTATAGAATTTGAATTTGAGGTAAGTTTAGAAGAGAGAAAATATATTTTATAATAAATTTTAAATAATATATATATATAATTTTGAATAGTAAAATAGTAAAAAAAAAAAAAAGTAAAAAACATAGTGGGTCCGTATTTACAAAGATAAAGAGATTAAGGTGACCTACAAAAATATTGATACCCACTTGAAAGTCACTAAAATAACCAACTATCATTTTTTCATTCCTAATTTCATTCTCCACTTTTAAAGAAGCAACCAAACAAATTATAAAAGTCTTTTCAAGTCAAAACCCATTCCATAACCCCATACCAAACGGGCCCTAAAATTAATCAGATGCACAAATTTTTATACACCGTTATAGGAAAGAAAAGAAAATACAATCGCATGGTCTAATTAGTATAATAAGGTGACTACACTTAATACTAAAAACATACCGCACTTAAAAACAAATGTATCATATAAAAACCATTTAATAAAAACATTCTCACACACACAAAAACTTATACGACTTGGTCGGACAGTCGATCAAGTGTGCATTATTTACGATGGTGTCAGCGGTCATGTAACAGGGGATGACTCGATCATGGTGAGGGTGACCACGGTCAGACCTCCCTATTACGGACGGTCTTATGGTCACTAAACTCACCACCTCCATGCGGTAGCTACTTGGCCACATCGGTAGCCTATGACCAAACCATCAAGTGTTATGGTCACCACTGAACTAAAATTATAAAAATACCCCACTTTATACAAATATACCCCATAAACATACACACCAAGAAAAAGAGGGTGCATTAGTTAGGTGATCTGCACCACCCAACTAATGCAAAAATATAAAGACCGCGTGTGATACTGGTGTATTTATAGAAACCTCGCATGAAAGTTGAAGGTGATGGTGGTTCTTCACCACCATAATGACGAGTCTAAGACCCATTTCACAGTTAGAAACACTATTAATACTTTTTAATGCATAACATAATCATAAATTATTACAAATGAAACTTTCATAATCTTAAACTAAAACATTAGTTGAAGTTTATGAATGAACAACACAAGCATGTATGCTGACTTAGCCTAATGTGTTCTTAGGAGAGGATAATACTCGTACTTTCACAATTATACATTTGTATTATTTTTGTGTAAATAATCTAATTATTTTCCCTTGACAACATTCAATTATATAAGATGATAAACTGAAGTCACATGTGTGATAAGATAGGTTATATGTGACTTCAACTTTCAATGTAATTTAGTGAATAGTTGATTCAACTATTTACTTTTAATCAAGCACCCTTATAGTCGTTCGACTTATATGCAAATTTGTTTTCCTTCTGCTTTTGTGAAATCCCCTTTCAATAATTTATGTCTGACTAAGAGAGTATAGTGGTGTTTTTTTTTTCACTTAATGAGTGGGCTCAAACACTTATTTCATCTTAATGAGGAGGTCCACAAAAACCCCTTTTCTCTCAATTAAGTGGCTAATCTAGTAATATCTCAAGCCACTTAATTTAGTAAACAACTCCTATATTCAATTAGTGAGACTTTGTTAGATCCCATTGACTCAAATGCTGTTTTCAGCTTGGGTATTTTACTCGTTGATATTGTATCATTGAGATGAAGTGTATCTTCAGTTTGTATTTGATGTCCCTGAAACTAGTTGTTCATAGAGCTTTCATACAACAATCATTAATTCTTATAGATAGCTTACACTATTTTATATTTTTATGTTTAAATATTACTCCCGTCTTAAAATTATTGTCATAAGATAAAAATCACAAAGTTTAATAAAAATACGATCATTATAACTTTTAATCACTCAAATATAATATTATCCAACTAAATCTCTTTTTTATTACTTAAAAAGGAAAAAAATAATTATTTAAAAAAAATATGAACTATGATTTTAATACTAAAGGACTATGTCATATTATTGTTCAAATTCTTTGGCCCAACATTAGGAGAGACGCAGGAGTATTTAAGATGCAAATATGACTATGATGGGGACACTAGCTAAAGTGAGAATTCATGTTCAAAATAATAAAGTGAGAATTATTTTGCTTAACGCATAAGTAGAGAAAAGGGACATTTTTGGTTAACAAGTTGAATGTGATAGTTATTTTCTGCTTTTTAATGGAGTATCAAAAACAATATGTGTTGCACGCAAGATTCGTCATTTATATTAAGGTTTTGTCCGTAGTGAGGTTGGAAGATGATCATATGTCAATTATAATGTTTGTAGACTTTCGTATCCTAAGAAATCCTAATATTACATTGAGTGAGATTCTTATGAACAGTACCACTTAGCTTTTTGGCCGTTGGGTGGAGCCCATTAAATTTATTGTGTGATCTTAAATCTTACGGCCGTACCATTCATTTACTCCATATTTCCTCTTTATCTTTTAGATCCAACCGAAGGACATCCGAATAAGCATCCGATCCCGAAAAAATGGATTTTGTTGGTACGTCGGGGAGTGGGTGATTAAGTGCCGCCATGAAAGCAATTTTTTATTACCTTTGTGGATGTCTTTCGCCATATGTTAACGACTCTGGTTCACTCTCTTTTTGGTTCGCATCTTTTCCCCTTGGTATATCTTATCTTAGAGTTAGGTGGATCAATTCTTTGTGATCGAAAATAGCTTCACAAGTTACTGTTTGAAGACTTGATACTAGGTGTGATGTTTTTTTGTTTGGTTTTTGCCTATTTTGTTTGATCTTTTTGGTGGTTGTCTTATGTTGCATTTAGGTTTCATTAAATTTGGAAAGTTGGTTCACTGGTTATTCTCATTTAATGTTAGGTATATTCATTGTGGCTTTCTTATATTTAGGTGTTAGGGTAATTAAATGTTACTTATGGTGCTTTAAATGTTAGTTATGCTTAAATGTTAGGGTGATTAAATGAGATCTGAAAATTTTGTTTAGGGTTTAAGGTTAAATGTTACTTGCAATTCATGTTAGCCCTCATTAAATGGTCTCCACATTTTTTTTTTGGGTTTTCTTCATTTGCATTTTACCTGTTTTTTTTCTTTTTTTCTTTTTAGGGTGATAAGTGCTGACTTTCTTGGATCTTTTGTTGACTCCTTTTGCTCTTCTTTATTTGCAAACTATCGTTTGATAATGCTTTTGTTGCTCATGATAACTATTTCAAAAATGTTGATAGTTCTACTTTGCTTGCTTTTATTGTCTTGTAATTGGCTGCTGTTATTGTTTATAACTATGAACCCAAAAACGATGACTCTCAAACATTCACAATCGGTTACCTCAAAACCGATACAAAACAATGCTCCAAATATACATGGATGTCACGATGTGAAATGCATAAGATCATTACGCCAAACCTCTCCACATGTGAACCGTATGCATCCTAGTCTTTCACTGCATCAAAGAGTAATTGTGCCAAAGGTTAGTTGATTTTTTTGTTATTCATTGTTGATATAGTTACACTTATTGTCATGTTTACCATGCAAACATTGACATGCTTATGCTGCCTTTTTTTTTCATAGATATTGTACAGAGGCAAAACGTACACATTACAGAACACCAGATAGATTTAGACCATGGTTGTCATATGGGAGGAGTATGTGCACCAATGGGTAGTTCTTTGGGACTAAATTGCAACAACCCAAACAATTTGGAAACCGATTTGGGCCAGAGTGCTTTAAAAAACCGTGTTGATGGGCCGGTTGATGAAACGCCTAATAACGTAACCGAAGGTGAACTTATGCACTCTATTTTAAAGCAACTACCTATTGCCATTTTTTTATTTTATTTAAGTTGTTGGCATACAAAATTAAATCCAAATTTTTCCAATGTTTTTTGTTGGACTGTAGGGGCAACTGCTTATCAGCACACTCAATAAAATGTGACACATGATGTTGACTACGTCAGAGAAACTCGAAGAAGAAAGAAAAGCTCTGCCAAGCCGTGTCCAACACCGTTCTGCAGCAGTCGATTGTCAACCTAATATATGCAATGGTGTGGTCATTCTTGGTCAACAATCTGGTTCATACGCGACTGAAGGTACCATGATGTATTTTGTTTTTGCACAACGCTTTAGGATTACTAAATCACATTCTCATGCTACTTTTTAAATTGGAATAGGATCACATGCACATGATAACAAATGTTCACAGCAAACTCGAAAAAGAGGAAGACCGCGAAAAAAGATGGCCAACAAACAAATTCACCTGTGTGGTTCAGCTGATGATGTGCACACCATTGGTCAACCAATGACTCCTGATACGATGGAATGTGACTTCTCCTCTTATCTTTTCAGATGCAGTTTGTCAAATTTTATTGCTTCCTATACAATACCGAATTAGCCTTTGATAGTATTCTTTGCTGTCAATAGGATTAACTGCACACAATACTGGTCCTTCAAAACAAAGTAGAAAAAGAAAAAGCTCGGTTCGTGCTTCATGTACAAGATCGAGAAGAACAACCATTGCAGCCAACAACTGAAAATCCTTATTTTGTGCTGCTTCTAAAATATGAGACCATTAGCGGGTCGAACGAACTAAAACTTTCACCCTCTGAGCAATTCCTTTTTCCCCGATTCTTGCGCGCATCATCACATTTCATTTTCCACAAACCATGATAAGACCTTCAATATCAGCCTCTTCATGCAAAAACAGCAAACGAAATGCACAATGAAGCTTATTAGAACCGCATGCTTCTTTCAGTTCGTCAAAATTAGAAAGTCGGAACCATCTTTTTTCACAAACTTTTTAAGAGATAGTTAATAAAGTATGACCCACACTCACACACACATGGCCACTACTTATATAGACAAGAGATAGAAACATGTAACTAGAAACAGTCCAACAAATCAACCTAAAACAGTCTCATTCTGAGTTGCATTTACTTCAAACAGTCTCTACCTAACCATCACATGGTAGAAATTTTTTGTTACACCAACTTTTCACATGTCCCTTCTAAATAATAATCACTTTCATTTCTTTCCTTTTATCTTCTTTTTCTAATTTTCTTACTTTTATTATGTTTATGCACCAACAGTCGAGCCTACAACTGCAGAAAAAGGAAGAACCAGGAGCACCGAAAAAAAGAAACACAACTAGACGTTAACTTAGCAATGTAAATATTTAAACTGCCGTTGTTAAAAACTAATATGTTTTGCAACATATTTGTGCTCTGCCTGCAGAAATATGTGCCAAAACATCACTAATATTTTGTATAACACTTAGACTCAAGGTGTAGTATGTTTAGGTAGCAAGCTACTAATCTTTTGTACCACACTTGCACTCCAACTGTAGAACCACCTTAAGTGTGGATCATGGAATATGCAGCAGATGCATACCTCATGTTTTGTATAGCATTGCATGACTAAATGCATATCAATTAAGCTTATGTATGGTATTAGCAGGTTTGAACCTTTTTTTTTTGTGTGACATTGTTGCATGAAATGTATATGCACCTTATGTATACACATCAACATTACATCCTTACAATCTTATTGTTCCTGCCATTTCTATTTTCCAGCAATTACTATATCCATCTCTAACAAAACACACCGCGGCAACGCACGGGTTCTCCACCTAGTTAAATCTAACCACCAAGGCACCAAGCATCCTTTGTACCAAATATATATTCTCAGAGATTTACGTTCACAATTTATTCAGTTGACATTTGTAAAAGAATGTCAACAAAGATCGTTGGTAAGTCATCATATTGTTCTTATAGAAAGTCTTGGGTACAATCATTATCGGGTACATCTAGAGGGTGATTATGGGTCTGTTTGTTAAAAGTAGCCGTGGCGATGCTTGATGAGATGTGAGCTTGACGTGAGTATTAGCTGCTCATGACTCATAACTTCTAAAGAAGCATGAAAAAATAAAATTCTGAAAAAATAGAAAGTTAGCATTTCTTTTGAAGCGACACTAAAAAATCAAAAAGTTTATTGCTCACCGCTAATCGCTCCAAAAAAACTTCAAAAAGTTCCGCACCAAACATAGCCTATAAAATTAGTCACAAGGGGTTAACTTGTGTAGTTAAATAATTGGTCAGTAACTTGTTTCCTTGTAGAAACAAAAACGAATCCATCCATCTTTGTTTTGTAAAGTTTGAAACATTACATGTGAGGTTGGTTAGTACTTGTCTTTTGAAAATATAAATAAAACGGGATTGGTTATTCATACATCTTTAAAATGATTGTAATATTTTTTAAATACTTTTAAATCTTTTATTATTTTTATTATAAAATCGAGAAATAAAAGATACTGAACATAAAAATATATAATGTTTGATAAGTCAAAAGTAGTAAAAAACAAAAAATACAAAACACAAAATCATTAAAAATGTCTTGTCCTATTAATAAAGTGGGTAAAACTGTTAAAAAATATGTAACATGAAATATAAAATTTAACAAGTCAAAAGTAATAAAAGACAAAATATCATAAAAAACTTTCTTATTCTATCAATACATGGGACAAAAAGAGAGATAGAAGGGGCGAAAGAGGGGTAAGGGTGTACCAAAGGTTATAAATAATGTGGCGCGCGATGTTTGGTATTGTCAATGCCATTTTAAACTATGGGAAGTCATAATGTTTTTTAAAACCTGACTTAAAGTGTCACAAAATATGATAATATTTATAGATTTGTGAATTATATCATATTTCATATGTATCGAGTTTACAAAAAGTATTATACATAAAGAATTAAGTCAAGAAACTATCTTTACATTTACTTTTCTTCATTTTTTTAAAAAAAAATCTTCTTTATCGGAGTTGAATTAAAAGTGTCATTTCGCCCGAGCGCGATCTTATCCCGTAGCATTTTCAGCTTTTCATCTCACTGCTTAGCTCTAAAAGCTGACATCATGCATTTTTAACGTGAAAGTCACGTCTCATATCTTAGCGACGTTTTAAAAGCTGGTGTACCATAATACCACCCTAAAAAAACAGGGAGTACAAGGTTTGTGTTATGCCATATCCATCGGGAGGTGATTTATCAGTTCCATAATTGATTTGCATCTGAAAATATGATGTTTTGACATTTATACCCTTGTAAAAATGAACATAAGTAAAAGTGATATAAGGATATATATGTTAAGACATCATACTTTTGAGTGTACAAATCAATTAGTGGAGTGAACAAATCACCTCCCATATCGATTGTATGTATGTAAAATGAGACCGTTGGCAAGTTGGATTGAATAATGAATGATCCAAATCAAACAGCTGTTTTGTTGGCTCCTCGAATCCTTGTCTCTGTCGGTGTGATCACTGCACCGTTACGCGTTCAACTTTATTGCTCCACGTTCCCTGCCACTTTCCTTTTAATTTTTCTCTTTCAAAAATATATTCTCTAATCTATTTTTATGCAATTATTTGCTATTCTCTAAAATGGAATAAAGTTTAATATCATTATGTTTGACGTCCAACTAAGTTGGTTCTCGTTTCATTTCATATATGTAATAACAATCTATTCTTATGTTTTGTACTAGACGACCTATATACCGATCAAGGGCGGAACCTAGGTAGGTTTCGAGTTCATGGGACACAGATAAATTTTTGCGGCGTGGTATTGAATACAACCCATCCAAAAGATTGTATATCGAATCTTGTTTAGCTTTTTCTTAAATGCACATAGTTACTTTGAGTAGAGTTATTTCACATACCAAACTTTTACTACACTTTTGTCACCAATTCATCTGTAGAAGTCAGTAAGATTAAAGCGTTTTATTATTTCACCTTATTTTTTATAATTTAAATATCTGCTTAAGCGGTTAATCGTTAAGCGAAAATAAGTCTGTAGTCGACGGCGTTTAATTATCTTTCTATAGGCGATGACTTTGATATCTTTCGAAAAAAGAAAAAAAAATCGTTTTCAAGTTTTTAGATCTTTTTCGTTTTAGCTGGAATTTCGTGAAATATCATATATGATTTACTTAATTTGAAGATGTGATATGATGTTAAATGCATATATGATATGTAATATCATATGTGATCTAGTATTAAATCATATGATAATCAAATATGATATACATATCATATATGATTTAACACTAAAATCACATAATTAAAATTAAGTATTAAATCATATGATTTTTTTTATAGAATTTGATGTAACTGAAAAATAAAAAAGCGTAACATAAAATTTTTTTTAGAAAGTATATCAAGTCTTATCTATAGAAAGATAATTAAACCTTCCGTCTGATGATATATTTTCGACGGCAATTAACGGTGAAAAATTTATATTTGAAAAAAAAGATGAAAATGGGTTTTTAAATTGTTGGGATTAATCTCATCCATTAGATCTAATAAAATGAAGTGAGATTGATCCTTGTATGTAAAAAGATTTTTTTATGAATAGTGCTTTATCTTAGGAAAAAGCTATTCACAAATAAATGTTGCTTGTTATCAACATTTACGAAAAATAACATCTAACTTATACAACAAGCTAGATTAATAAACATCATATGGTAGTACATCAATAGCCAACTACCTTAGTAGTTTGCAGTAAATTTAGTTGGTAGAAATTAAACACTCCTTTTGATTATAATAGTTGTCAAATAAAAGATTATAAAAAGATAAATCTATATCTATAGTACTTTATAAATTTATTTGACAATTTATAATTTATTTGAGAAATTCTTAGAAGATTTAAAATTTTAAGTAACATATTTACTAATAATGAAAAATGAAATTATATTTGAAAAGTTAAGTGTTTTAAATTTGTAGATTTGTAACATCCTTCTAATAAATACATAATAAATGTTATTTTAAAATACCTCTACAATGACAAATACATTTTATTATCTGGCAATCGCGTCGGCTTGACGGCAAGTTTTTAGTGGTTGAAAATTAACGATATGCGATATTATGGCGAGTGTTTCGCTTTCGAAATGTATTCGCAAAGCGATTGTAGCATCAAATAATTCAACTAACAAAAATTCTTACGTGGTTTGGCATTCACGAATGGTATAAGAGTATATGATATAAATTTTTTGAAAACAATGAATACTTTCCAAAGATTCCATGCAAACTACATTTTTCACTTTTCACATTTCACTTTTCAATTTCGACTTTTGGGATTTTTACATTTTTATGTAGTATAGATATATTATACGATAAAATACACAAGTTTTATCAATTTATATGAAAACAGTTGATGATATATATCTTTAAAAACGGTTGAATGAAGGCGTGTTCAAGCGGAATCGGAGCATGGCCTGGTTCGGTAGTAATAAAATTTGTTCAATGACGCGAGATGACCGTCGGAACCGATAAAAACGAATTAATCGAACCGGATCGGGATCATTTTCTTTCTCAGGTTATATTTGAGTCATATTATTTTGTTGGTCTCTGAATTTTAATCACATAATACCCGCCACCGCAACACACAAATATCTTGCTAGTTTACGTAATACTGACCGATATACGTTCACTTATTATGTGGATAACAATTTATACTCACCGATATAAGGCAACCATTATTGTCAACGTATTCAAATCTTTTACAATTATATATCTTAGGTAGTTCAAGGAAATGAAGGTTACCAAACACAATCATTGAGAACATAATAACATATTTAAAATTTTGATATTAAAATAAAGTTATATTATCTTTTAGAAAAATAGAATATTATCTTTATTTTAAAGACAGAAGGTACTAAGGTAGGGCTATATAAGACGAAACGAGTTCCACTAAAACCTTGTCACTGAAATCTTTCATTATATTTTCTGGTCTGGAGTTGCATTATACGATCAAAATCTACAAATTAACTTTGTGTTTTTCTTAAGGTACGTTTGATTTTTTTTGTAAAAATATACGTGTAGACTGTTTAATGTATGTGGCTAATCATGTTCTACTAGCTATAGCTTAGCTCAAATGGGTGTTAATATTGTTTGCTCAGATCTTCAATCATGTATTGATATTGACATTCAAATCCGGATACATTTGAGTAAGAGAGTCTGCATATGTATAGTGTTGTAAATGAACAGGACGAAGACGGCCTTGTTCATGTTCGTTGGTTTAATTTTAACCAAATAAATAAACGAATACGGTCACTTTAACGGGAAAATTTTCCTGTTCATAAAATGTTTATTTAACGTTCCGTTCGTTTACGGCTACCCTTTGAGCATCATACTTAATATAAACATCATTTCTTTAAGATATTTTTGAATTCAGCACTAAATAACTGAAGTTTTTGTTTTTGAATAATCAACGATGGTGTGTGTTGTGTGTATTTTTTAAGTCATGAATTTTATAAACTTGTGTTTTTGATCTAGTTTATGACATTAAAACATTAGATTCTGTATATCTTAGCCATAGGCAGATGTCGGAATAATGCACGGATCACTAGCTAACACTTGTTCTTTTATTGCAAATTAGTCCCTATACTTTTATAGTTTTATTTTACCTAGTTACCTAATTTGTTTATTAAAAAAATATAAAAATAATAGTTCCAGTGGTCAATTATAGTCATGGGTCTACTAATATACTGTACTATTGAAGCATGTTAGATTTGTTATGGCTTTACAAAATGACTAACATGACCACATAAGTCGATATTAATAAATAAATATTGGTTTATGTCACTTTTGGAAAGTGACATATTTGGTAGCAACTAGCAAGAAGCATGTTAGCATATGGCCTTATATATCAAGTTCAATCATATACTCCAATTATTACTATATATAGTACAATTTTATTAAATAATTTGCTCCAAAATCTTGAAGGTATGATGAGTGAAAAAGGATGGCTATGCATAGTCATGGTGTGTTCATTAAGCTTAATGAGCATTGAAGCTTATGAAGTTGGACTTACTTTTCTGGAGAGTGCAGTTGCTAAAGGAGCTGGTAAACTAGCTTCATTCTTCCTCAAAGAAAAATTTGAGCTTTGTAGTAATGTGATTATTAGTATTTGGTTTTTCGATATGATGTTGAGCCGAAATTTTGGATTGTTTTCAGTTTGTTTGGATGGTAGTCCACCCGCCTATCATTTGGATAGGGGATTCGGTGCAGGAGTCGACAACTGGTTGGTTTTCTTTGAGGTTAGTCCCTTGTTGCCAAGCTTATCAACTTCATTGTGTTCTTGAGTTTAATAGTTTGCGACTTTGTTGGTTTGATTTTTAAACTCATGCATTAGGTATAATAATTTGCAAAGTATGCTAATAATATGACTAGAAGCATGATAAGTTTGGATTTATAATAATTCCTATATGTTTATACTGCTTGTTCCTTTGGAATTATGATAAATTTCACTCAAGAAGGAACCTACATTTAAAGGTCTATAATCAGTGCTGTACCCTGAAGCAATAACTGTTAGTAAAAACAACATTTAAAGGTCTAAAATCAGTGCTTTCCAAAAATAGAAACTGATTGAAACTGTCAAAGTATGACTCTTTACCTACAATTTGCACTTGTAGCAAGACTAGAAACATTACAGAACTTATTAATGAAAGTTTCTAACTTAAGTCCTTTTTTTTGTAAATGAATAATAGGGAGGAGGCTGGTGCAACAATGCCACGAATTGCCTTACCCGTTTAAATACTCGTTTAGGTTCCTCCAAGCACATGTTGAAAACAGAAACCTTCTCAGGGATGTTTCACAACAAGGCAAAGTATAACCCTGGTACGTGTTTCTTTTAAGTTGCTTAATAACAAAAAACCGGACAAACAGTGCTCTTATATGTTCTACTTGTTTTTCTAGATTTCTATGATTGGAACAGGCTCAAGGTTCGGTATTGTGATGGAGCTTCTTTTACTGGTGATGTGGAAGCAGTCGATCCCGTAAGTCATAGTTCTGTATTAAATGTTGCAATTGCTTGTATTTTTTATGGCTTTTGTAATGAGCAATGGGTCGAAAGTGGCCTAAATGTAATTCAAAATGCATAAAACGTCGTAAATTATTTTGATTAGAAGATAAATAAATAATATTACTCGAAAACAGTTTGACATTTTACAAAAGACCATACCCGCTCATTAGGTGACTTATGGCTTTTACTAACATATATTTCTTGTTCTCTTGATTTTCAGAAAACAAATCTTCACTACAGAGGAGCGAGGATTTTCCGTTTTGTGATTGAAGATTTGTTGGCAAAAGGGATGAAGAACGCTAAGAATGTTAGTTTATACTTTCATACTTTCATATTTAGCCATTTATTCCCTGTTCACGTATATTCATTCCAAATTTTTATGTTGATAACTAATTCTAATTTGTATATTGTACGTAGGCTATTCTTGCTGGTTGTTCAGCTGGTGGATTGACTTCCATTTTGCAATGCGATAATTTCCGCTCACTTTTACCTGCAACCACTAAAGTGAAATGTCTTTCTGATGCTGGTTTTTCATTAACGCATGAGTATTTATTCATTAAGAAATGTTTATTTCATTTTTTAAGGAAAGTATTGACATTATTGGTTCATAAACAGCAAGACGATTATAGGCCAGAGTCACATTGAAGGCTTCTATGCAGATGTTGTTAGGACACATGTACCTTCTAATCCCTTTTCAATCCATCATATCATTCAAATTGCATACAATAAATTTCTAATTTGTGATTTTATAACCATCAATATATAGGGATCGGAAAAAGTTTTGTCTCCGGCTTGCACTGCAAAAATGGCTCCTGGTTTGGTAAGAGTCGATGTCATTATATCTTCTGAAAGTTTGTTTTCTTATTATCAAAATGTAAGGTTTCATTTCTCGTTTTGCAGTGCTTTTCCCCAAAACATGGTGCAGTACATCAAGACACCAATTTTCTTGATTAATGCGGCCTATGATTCATGGCAGGTTAGGCAAACGTTCATATAAAAATCAGGAATATAAGCATCGGCTGTTGTGTGTTTCTTTTATTCAACTGGGAATTTGTCTATACAGGTAAAGAATATTTTGGCTCCCGGGGTTTCTGATAAGAAGGGCACATGGAAAGAATGCAAAACTGATATAACTAAGTGTTCAGCAGCTCAACTCAATATCCTTCGGGTTTGCTAATGACGACAATCCACATACTTAATTAACGGCTTCACATATTCTGTGTAAAGTGTCATCACTTATTTTTGTGATATTCATCAGGGTACCGACAAGAGTTCTTGAGAGCACTCACTGGATTCGAAACTCTCTTCAAGAGGGATGTTCATCAACTCGTGTTATTCCCATTGCCAAACAGGGATCCAAGAAACCTGGCTGAGAAATGATTCACCATTGTTGAAAAGCACGGTAACTTTATTATCTCTTTTACTAGTATTTTTAAACATGTTTGCACAATGCACAAACTTTCCATTACACCCGTAGTTATTATCAAGGGTGAAGAGTAACATAAGCTTCTTTTTCATCAGACAATTGCAAAAGCAGTTGGAGACTGGTACCTGAGCGGGGCACATTTCAACAGATAGACTGTCCATACCCTTGTGACAAAACTTGCCACAATCGTTTTTGATTAGAAGTTAGGCGTCATCATGACATTTTATTTATGTACACCAGATAAGATACGTTTAAGTACACATTCTTTGATGTGGTATTCGTGTTGTACTAGAGATAGATGGTCTACATATATGAAAGGTTCGGTTCCTGACCGAATGATGGAAGGAACTCGGTCCTTGATTTTAATTATACTAATGCAAAATTGTGCAATCTAAGTTTATGAAATAAGAGAAGATCACCAATGTGTTTGTGTTGGTGTGTTTCTTTTGTTCTTTTGATGATTCTAAACAATAAATGTGGTTTTTATGTGATTTTGTGTTATCTAAAAATGCATTTTCTGGTCATGTTGGAGTCAATATGTTTGTTCTAAACTAGTATTGCCACAAACTAATTATCAACCATCTTATTTGTTTAAATTCAAAGAGAAAAAAGAAAACCACTGCCAAGGAATAAGAAAACTTTGAGCACTTTCTTGTGAAAAAATATTCATAACGCGAACCACATGTAAATGCAGGCATAGGAACATATCGACCAATAAGACAAAGTTATTGTTACTAACGCTAATTGATAATTGTCTGTATACATTTGGGGGATGTTTGGTATGAGCTTATTTAGGCTTCAAAAGACAATAAGCTTGAAGAATGAAACGTATTTTAAGCCAAACACTTGTATAAATATATTTCATTTTCTTTAGACTCACCAGTCACCCAAAATAAACAACAATAAGACGATCAAAAGATGAATGTGAAAAGTAATTTAGAGATGACCATTACCCGAAGTCTAAACACA
Source organism: Chrysanthemum makinoi (assembly GCA_910596185.1). Lineage (NCBI taxonomy): Eukaryota > Viridiplantae > Streptophyta > Magnoliopsida > Asterales > Asteraceae > Chrysanthemum > Chrysanthemum makinoi. Next base: position 43,432,996 of record OU343217.1, read on the forward strand.
AGTACATTATTGTTAGGAAACACGAGGGCAAGCTTATACTTGATGATGAGAGAAATATTTAGAGAACTTTTACAATGTAACTTTATTGTTTAAGCTTTGTTTCTTTCTTACAAATGCATCTCCTTAACATCTATTTATCTACGATGCTATCTACTTCAATGGAATGTTCTAGAGCGAGATATTTTTATGGATATTCTTACGATTAGCTACTTCTACATCATCTTGATTATTCTAATACATCATCATCATTATCCTATATCTTGATTAGGGTTTATCTATATCTCTAGATAATTCCTACTAAATAAGTTTATCTAGATATTTCTAATGCAACATTCTAGATATTTCACATGGATATTATCTATGTGGATTCTCTGATTTCTAGAAACTTCTATCATGGGCCTGAGCCGCTGAAGTGTATTTAGATAAACCCTAATCAAAGGTGATGTCTGAGCGCACCTCGAGGGATAAAACCCTAACAAGAGATAAACTCTAAAACACACTTTTATTAATGATTATTCAATGCCATTACTACAACCCAAGCCCTATATTTATGGGAAGCCAAACTTGGGAAAAAGAAAAGTAAAATCGCTCAAAACCGACTTAAAACTAAAAATAAGGCCACACGGCCAGGTTACGGCGTAATTGGGTAATCCAGTTACGGCGTAACTCTCCTAAAACTGAAATAAGGAAACTAAACATAACTAGGTTACGACGTCATTGCAAAATCCAGTTACGGCGTAACTGTGTCACATAATGGACCTAAAATTTAAACAAAGTTTACGACGTAAGCATGGCTTCAAGGTTACGTCGTAGTTTAGCAACAGCTACGTTTTCACTTGTCCTCATCATTCCTCCCCACTTTAGAAGAACTCGTCCTCGAGTTCTTGCATTCTTCAACCGTCAATGTCTTTAAATCCGGTGGTCGCATACCATTGGGAAGGATAGCTATGTTCTTTCCACACCACTTAAACACATAAAAATTATTCTTACCCCTATGTATTGCATCCACATCATGTTGCCACGGTCTTCCTAGCAAAACATGACTAGCACCCAAGTCCACGACATCACAAGACACCTCATCACCATAAGGATTTCCAATAGCAATTAGAACCTTGCAAACCTCATTCACCTTCACTTCAGAACCTTTCTTTATCCAACCTAACTTATATGGACTAGGATATTCCTCGGTTGGTAACTTCAATGCTTTCACAAGTTCTTTGGAAACTAGGTTTTCACAACTTTCACCATCAATGATTAATGAGCAAGCGTTGTCTTCAATCACACTTTTAGTTTCAAAAATCTTGTTCCTTTGTGTTAGGAATTAGAAATTCCATAGTGAAGAGTCGTTCACTTTAAATATAATCTAGCATAAGTTAGCTCGTAGACATATCGT